>CM036243.1:34117402-34492402 GCA_020698575.1 Bostrychus sinensis | reverse complement strand
AAAAGAACATAATATAACAAGTTCACCAAACTCACTCCTAATCGCTAAATTCTTTAAATTCTTCATGCTGTAGTTAGGGGTGCACGGTGGCAGAGTGGTTAGTGTTCTCGCCTCAACACACGATCTCTCTGGGTGGAGTCTGCGTGTGTCCCCGTGTTACCGTGGGTTCTCCGGCTTCCTCCCACCGTCCAAAGACATGCATGTGTTGGTGACTCTAAATTGCCCCTAGTGAATGAATGTGAGAGTAAATGGTCGTCTGTCTGTGTTCGTCTCTGTGTCAGCCCTGTGACAAGCTGGCCCCTGTCCAGGGTGTACCCCGCCTACGGCCCAAAGTTACTGCGATAGGCTCCAGTCACCCGCGACCCCTAACGGGAATAAGCGGTAGAAAATGAATGAATGAATGAGTTATGTGAATAACTGTTAATATATTACGTTAACATACGAGACACCTGTTCAGTTCGTTGTTTATGCTTCATGTAGCTGAATAACCATCAATGTGTTACGTTAGCAAACCACACACCTATTCAGCTGTTGTTCTCTATTCTATTATTACTATAACTTGCCTTTCAACATGAAATGTCTGTTCTTGGTGTCGGATTTTGTAAAATAAATTTCCCCGAAAAAATGTGACTTATCCAGTGTATCCACTTAGTCCAGTGCAACTTATATACGTTTTTTTCTTCTTTATTATGCATTTTTTGTCTAGTGCCACTTATACTCCGGAAAATACGGTAACTGGCTAATAGCAAAAATAATTTGACAAAGACCAGCCACAGTGGCCAGTGAGAAAAAAGTAAATGTCAAGCCCTGGTAATAATGAATAAATTGTTAGTAAATAAGCTGCAGTAACATCACACTCAGACTGTACAGGTGACAGCTTCCCCACGAAACATTAGGGCTGCAATAATCTGCAATAATCGTCTGATTTATTAATTAATGTCATAATTCATGTTAAATAGAACATTTTTTAATCTTTCTATACACACTCAAATACCAGCCAGGTCTGAAGGGGCTGAGTCAGCTTTAAAATTCAAACATGTTTGATCGACTGTGACTGAGGTCTGGTCGAGTCTCTGCGCCGCTGTTTCGAGTCTTAAAACCTGACACACTCACAGATTTCTGGGCTGATGACTCCCAGAGCCCGGCCCTGACCGGTACAGACTCTGCGAGACTTTTAATCGACGTCAAATCGAGCAAAAAAAAAAATCCCATAGTGTGTCCCCAGCTTTAGAGAGATACAGATTTTGTCTCGAAAATAACAGAGAGAGAAGTGAGAGAACTGACCTAACTCTGAGGAAATATTGGTCAGGGGCATACTTAGTTACTACATTTTTTGGTAGAGAAATCAGTTTAAACCAACTTTCTTTGTGTACTTGACCAGATGTAAAAGTGTCCTAAAACTGGAGTTGCCAGTGCAGCCTGAAGTCTGTCACTCCGACGGTGAATAATCTCGTCTGTCCGTGTCTTTGCCGACCTTTTGTTTGTGCGTTTGGCCCGTTTTCCGCCCACAGCGCGTCGTCTGAACTGCACCCACGCGGTTTTCTCGGACAAACACGCTAAAATCACGCCTCTGTCGTCTGGCGGTACTTCCCACACAGACACAAGGGTACACAGAGAGCAGAAAGTAGTATTTTTTACTTGGTTTAAAGACACTGCTCTTTCTTAAGCTTCTGACTCTGGAGTTAACCTGCAGCAGATTCAAGTACTTTTACTGCACGTATTACTGGGTTTTATACTAACTGTTGCATTTTTAGTAGTGGTAGAAGTTGAGGTAGTAGTAGTAGTAGTAGTAGTAGTAGTAGTAGTAGTAGTAGTAGTAGTAGTAGTAGTAGTAGTAGTAGTAGTAGCAGTAGCAGTAGTAGAAGTAGTAGTAGCCTGGATTGAAGTAATTTTACTGCACGTATTACTGGGTTTACTACTAACTGTTGCATTTTTAGTAGTAGTAGTAGTTGAGGTAGTAGCAGTAGTAGTTGAGGTAGTAGCAGTAGTAGTAGTAGTAGTAGTAGTAGTAGTAGTAGTAGTAGTAGTAGTAGCCTGGATTGAAGTAATTTTACTGCACGTATTACTGGGTTTACTACTAACTGTTGCATTTTTAGTAGTAGTAGTAGTTGAGGTAGTAGCAGTAGTAGTTGAGGTAGTAGCAGTAGTAGTAGTAGTAGTAGTAGTAGTAGTAGTAGTAGTAGTAGCCTGGATTGAAGTAATTTTACTGCACGTATTACTGGGTTTACTACTAACTGTTGCATTTTTAGTAGTAGTAGTAGTTGAGGTAGTAGCAGTAGTAGTAGTAGTTGAGGTAGTAGTAGTAGTATTAGTTGTAGTAGCCCAGATTCAGGTACTTTTACTGCACTTACTCCTAAGTTTAATTCTAATAGTATTTTTAGTAGTAGTAGTAGTAGTAGTAGTAGCCCGGATTCAAGTAATTTTTCTCACTTATTGATGAGTTTAATACTAATTGTATTTGTAGTAGTAGTAGAAGTTGAGGTAGTAGCAGTGGTAGTTGTAGTAGCCCAGATTCAAGTACTTTTACTGCCCTTATTCCTGGGTGTAATGATAATTTGGTAGCAGTACTAGTAGTAGGAGTAGTATCGGTATTAGTAGTTGAGGTAGTAGTAGTAGTAGTTGCCAATATTCAAGTACTTGTACTGCACTTATTCCTCGATATAATGATAATTTGGTAATAGTTTGCTGTAGTTGTAGTAGTAGTAGCAGTCACAGCAGTAGTGGTAATAATGTTAGGAGTGCTAGTAACACTATTAGTAGTACTAGTATCAGGTATGCTAGTAACAGTATTACCAGCAGCAGCAGTAGTAGCAGTATTAGTAGTAGTGGTAGTAGGGATTAAAGTACTTTTATTGCACTTACTCTTGTATGTGTGTAATGGTAATTTCAGAGCCGGTTCTAACTTTTCTGAGGCCTTAAACAAACTTCAGCTCAGGGGCCCCGCTCTCAGCTGTGTTTGTCTTAGTCACTGATAAAGACTCAGACATCAGACAGCTTTGTTTAATTTAATGAATTACCTCTGAATTTAATCTGAACTGTCGCCCTGCCTGACCTAAACATGTTTTATTTAGTAAACATTTTATTGATTACAACAGTGTAGGCTTCAGTTTATTAAAGCCAATTTTATTTAAGAATTTTAATTTAACACACTGTTATACAGAACCAAAGCTTTTCCCAGTATTAGTATTTTACAGATGTACTGTAATATATTTTAAACATTTACTGTAATGTAATGCTATAGGCTTCAAATAAACTAAACATAGCCCCTTTAGAGCCCCGACCCCCCATTTGAGAACCACTGTGCTAAACAAACACACACAGACGTTGTACCAGGACCAGTTAAATGTAGTTCGATGGTGACAGCGCGTTAACACTCACAGAGCTGGAGTTACATTTAGTAACTGTGAGATAAACCGCAGCAGCTCCACCTCACGTGACTTTGTTCATTGTTTTTGAGAATCTCTGTTCTCTGACACAGTGTGGAGTTGGTTTAAATCAGTTTCTGCTCGAGGTTGCCCCAGGTTTGCTCCTCTGTTTACTGCAGAGGGGAGCAGTAGACAGGAGAGAGACGAGAGGAAAGGACACGGCGGCGCTGCCATAAAACAATGTATTTTTCTGAAACATGAACGATCGAAAAGGTAAACTGCAGTTTTCCTCACAGCGGAAAAAGTGAGGAGCGCACAGGACACGCCGCTGAAAAAGTTGGAGAAACACCGCTCTACGACTACTACTAACAGATTGTTTTTATTCAAGGCCCACACTACAGATACTGACATCTTATTAGCCCACATTTAAAAGCGTTTAGTCCTGTCACCGGTCTGAGTGGCTTTTATCTCCTCTTTTCTCCACCTCTCTTAGTGAAACCTGTCATATTGTTATAAATATAAAGTCTCTATTCCCCACGGGGATCCTTACAGTTTTTATTGTCAGCTGTGATTCTTTCTGCCCACGCCGTTTCTGCATCTGCTCGACCCAGATGTGAGTGTGAGTCTGTGAGTGTGAGTGTGTGTGTGTCTCTATCCAAACAATTATCTCGGCAAAGTAATTAAAACGCCCACTACGACTTATCCCTGCGAGAACCAACAGAATACTCCAGATAATCTTTTCATCGCTCGTCACAAAAATAATCATTAAAATGACAATGAATTTAGTGCAGTAATACTCTGTGTGGCTTTGTTAATGTGAGCACAGAGAGTAGGAAGTCTTCAGTCTGGCTGTGGATGAATGCAGAGAGCAGTGTGTCATGTTTTTCTACTTTAATATTATAATAAACCCTCTGCAGTACCTTTGCAGGCCACCAGGGGGCACCAGACCTTCTGCATCACTACCTCTGGTCTCATTTTGTGAAACAATTTTACACTCAATCATTTTATTGTAACTTTTTACGTTCATCTTCTGTGTATTTCCATTGGGCGTCCTGGGTGGCTGGAGCATATCCCAGCGACTATGGGCCATAGGCGGGGTACACCCTGGCCTGGACTGTGGCCTGTAAAAGGCTGGCAGTGTGGGACAGTCCTGCGCCGTTAGAGCTAGTGAGAGACCGTTGCACCCAGTTTTGGTCGACTGAACGCGTCGAAGCGGTGTCAGGTGTAGTTTTAGTTTGTTTAGGCCTGGTTAAGTCCTAGTTTGGACCTGGTTTAGTCCAAGGTTAGACCTGGTTTAGTCTTTGACCTGGTTTACTCATGTTGCAGACCTGCTTTAGACACTCATTTGTCCTGGTTTAGTCCTAGTTTGAACCCGGTTTAGAACTGGGTTTGTCCAGAGTTAAGTCCTGGTTTAGTCATTGATTTATTCTGGTTTGGACCTGGTTTAGACCTATTTTAGACTTGATTTAGTCCTGCTTTAAATCTTTTTTTTAGACCTGCTTTAGTCCTGATTTAGTCCTAGGTGAGACCTGGGTTAGACCTGGGTTAGACCTGGGTTAGACCTGGGTTAGACCTGGGTTAGACCTGGGTTAGACCTGGTTTAGTCCTTATTTATGGGTGTAATGGATTTTTCTGTTGATCCCTATTTTATCCCTTGGTGTAGACCTGGGTTAGGGTTTCATGGATTTCCCATGGTTTAGACCTGGTTTGGTCCTGGTCTAGTCTTTATTCAGCAATGCATTTTCCTGTCCCTACTTAATCCCTTGCTTTAGACCTGGTCTAGTCCAGATTTAGTCTCATTTTAGTCCTTTAAAGTTGATATTTGGTGTGAAAAGTCTGAGAACCCATCACTGTAACAGGTGTCTCTAATAAAACTGCCCAGCGCTTGTATATCCTCCATCTATAAACCCTTTAACCTACACATATATAGATTAAATGTGTCTTGTTGTTCTGCGGCACATACCTTTCCAGACCCCGCTGTGCCATCGGGTTCCAAGCGGGGGGCCGTGTCTAAATATCCAGGACCAGCATGGCCTCGCTGATCAATTACAGTCATACGGCCTGATGGAAATGACGGCTATCGAGACGGATGATGGACAGCCCGCTTCTAAAAATACTCCCCCTCTCCTCCGGGGCGCTAAAGCTCCTCCTCCTCCTCCATTTTCCCTCTGCGGGGGCTTTCGAACGAACGACTGATCTCATACCTTCTGATTTTATTTGGCTTCTTATATCCACGTTGACAAAAGCGAATTAAAATGGCAAAAACAAAATGGCATCAATTATTCATGAGCGTATACCCCCCCCCCCCTCCCGGTCGGTCGTTTGTTTGAAGCGCACTTGGGAATTGGATCTTTCTTTACTCTCCCCCTTTCAAAACACAGAACAAGACCGGCTTCTCGTCACGTTTTGAGCGATTTGTTTACACTCTTAAGGCGTCCCGTGGGAATAAAAGACTTGACAGAACTGGGGGAATTGTCATATCTTTGTTCTGTTTTTATTCTCTTCTTCTTCTTTAGATCACAAGAATAGCCCTGATCGTTCACAGGACGTCCTCGCAGCGGTTCCAGGTGCTGGCGGGATCGGCCGGTTTCCTCATGGCGGCGTACTGCGTCGGTAAGAAAGAAAACACAAGTTATGCGATGTTTTCGCTGCGGGAAGAGGGCAGCGACTTCACATCAACAAAGGGAAACTTCTCAGCAATGTCGGCCTCTTCTCGTGTAACAAACAGAGCAGAGGCACCTGCAGCGGGATAGGGTCACAGACTGCTTTGGTTACACGAGGCCCGAGAGCTTGTACAACAACAAACACTCATGAACTAAGTATTCAGTCACTACTTACTGCCAGCGGTGGAAAGTAACCAGATACTTCAGGTACTTTCTGAGTGAAGTATGTTTTTATTTTGTATTCTCAAGCCAGTTATGAATCTCAAAGTAGAACTAGAAAGTCCTGGGTTTGATTCCAAGTTTTTTAGTAATGGTGCTACTCAAGGGCTAGTTTTTATAGTTTAGGTTAACGGAGATGTATTATGCTTTTATTTATATTTTTAAACCAATCTTGGTTACCTCTAGAACATAGAGCTGGGTACTTTTTAGATGTTTTTGTGCCAGAACTTGAACGATAACTGTTTTTTGATACCTGAGTGATACTTTTTTTGATGCATATGCTGAGCTAATTCATCTTCTACAATCATAAAACACAATAATACTGGATAAAAGACACATTTTTTAAATTAAATTTCTTAGCTGTAAGTTAAAACCAGTAGTTTATATGAATTATTCTGTGTTTTTTATTTGAGTCATACATGCAAAGGAACATTAAATGCCCACTAGGTATTGAAACTTGGTATTGAATAAGAAAAATATTTCCGATACCAGTAGTATTGAAACTTTTCTTTCAATACCACAAAGCTATCAATTAACGATACCCAGGCCTAGCGTTTTACAACATTATCTGACTAAAAGAAAACGTTTCTAATAATTAGTCACACTGCTATAGAGAAACAGGTGAAGAGACCAGCAGAGGGCAGCAGAGAGCAGAACTGTTACGCTATTTTGAACAGAAACATAGAAAAAGAGATTTTTATTTTTATTTTAAACTTTTTGTATGATGCCATTTTACTACAAAATAAAAAAAATGTCTGTGAGGAATCAGTTTTTTTGGGGTAAATGAATGAGAGCAGACTGGATGTAGGGGTCTTATTGATTGGTCAGTGCTTCTTGGAGTGGGCGGGGCCTCAGAAACTCAACGCCAGAGAATACAGGATTACTCAAACAGACGTGAATGAAACAAAACACAACCCCGGGTCTGTTTTTGATGAGGGAACAACATTATAACATGGGAGAAAGCCTTTGTAGTTTGAAAGTTGGCCCTTTGAGTCTTTTGTAGTTTGAGTTTTGACCCTCTGCGGCTGCTGTAGTCTGAGTATTGAGCCTTTACGCCTTTCGTAGTTTGAGTTTTGAGCGTCAGCCTTGTATTGAAGCAGCTGCCTGTGCCTTATTTCCATGTCGTCCACGTTTTCCTAACCCTGGATTAGATAACACTTTTGGGAATATGCATCAACCCTGTGCTCACAACCTAATGAGTCATGTTCTGCCTTTGCACATCCTTCAGATACTCGCGTGTGTGTGTGTGTGCGTGTGCGTGTGTGTGTGTGTGTGCGTGCGTGTGTGTGTGTGTGCGTGTGTGTGTGTGTGTGTGCGTGCGTGTGTGGTAGGAATACAAACCAGCTCCGACTGAAAGGGACTGATGAGTGATTGATATGGAAATCTCTCCGTGCCGTGAGCGTATGTGGAGTTTTGATGTCCAAATTCATGCTCCACAGACGCCCACGCTGCCACGGCGACACCTGAAGGGGGCGGGATAATTAGCTGTCAATCAAAACCTGACTGACGGCTGTGAAGGAAAAGTACTGCAGACATGGTTTGAGTAGAAATCTATGTGTAAAGCCATTGGTAATTTGTGTTCTGACCCTCTGAGGCTGCTGTAGTTGTAGTTCTGACCCTCTGAGTCTGCTGTAGTTGTAGTTCTGACCCTCTGAGGCTGCTGTAGTTTGTGTTCTGACCCTCTGAGGCTGCTGTAGTTTGTGTTCTGACCCTCTGAGGCTGCTGTAGTTGTAGTTCTGACCCTCTGAGGTTGCTGTAGTTGACTTCAGACCCTCTGAGTCTGCTGTAGTTGTAGTTCTGACCCTCTGAGGCTGCTGTAGTTGTAGTTCTGACCCTCTGAGTCTGCTGTAGTTGTAGTTTTGACCCTCTGAGGTTGCTGTAGTTGACTTCAGACCCTCTGAGTCTGCTGTAGTTGTAGTTCTGACCCTCTGAGGCTGCTGTAGTTTGTGTTCTGACCCTCTGAGGCTGCTGTAATTTGACTTCTGACCCTCTGAGGCTGCTGTAATTTGACTTCTGACCCTCTGAGGCTGCTGTAATTTGACTTCTGACCCTCTGAGGCTGCTGTAATTTGACTTCTGACCCTCTGAGGCTGCTGTAGTTTGACTTCTGACCCTCTGAGGCTGCTGTTGTTGTAGTTCTGACCCTCCGAGGCTGCTGTAGTTGTAGTTCTGACCCTCTGAGGCTGCTGTAGTTTGAGTTTTGATGTCCGAATTCATGCTCGACGCCCACGCTGCCACTCCGACACCTGAAGGATGATTAGCTGTCAATGAAAACCTGACTGACAGCTGTGAAGGAAAAGTACTGCAGCTGTGGTTTATGCATGGACATAAAGGTTGATTATGTATATTATACAGTACAGTAATGGTCAGTCTGTCAGTAAGGTTATGAATTTGAATAGCTCAAATGTCAGATACAGTACCTGAAATTTTCTTAATACATTTTTCCAAAACAACTGCGTAAACATGTTTGCTGTTATTATTTTTATTTTAAAGTAGCACAGCTTCAGATTACTAATACTGTTCATGACATCAAACTGAAGTTTAGAGCTTATCTTACACGTCAGTGACAATACCGTCCCACAATTATGTTCACCTCATTAAACATGAAACCATATTATTATTATTATTATTATTATTATTATTATTATTATTATTATTATTATCATTATTATTATTATTATCATTATCATTATTATTATTATTATCATCATTATTATTATTGGCGTCATTATTTCTAACTCTTTATGGAATTTATTTACCCACATAGAAGATAAGGAAATTATTATTTTTTAAAATTAATATTATAATTTATTTATTTATTTTTATTATATTTTATTTATTGTCTGTGAAGACTCTCACTCGTCCAGGGTAAATGCATCGCAACAAAAGTTTAAAAAGCAGTCATCTGGATTAGATTTTTCAAGTAGAAGACGTTTCACCTCTTATCCAAGAGGCTTTCTCAATTCTGAAATGAACTGGTAAGAGACTCCTAATGACCCGAAACCACTAGGCTATTCATGGTCACATTGACCAATAGAATTTAGTTTCAGGACTCCTCCTTCCTAGAAGAATATAAACCAGCTCTCTTACCAGTTCATTTCAGAATTGAGAAAGCCTCTTGGATAAGAGGTGAAACGTCTTCTACTTGAAAAATCTAATCCAGATGACTGCTTTTTAAACTTTTGTTGCGATATTTTATTTATTATTATTATTATTATTATTATTATTATTATTATTAATTTTTTTACATCAATACATATTCATATCCACATATATATTCATATTATTATTATATACATCTGTTATATGTTGTTTGCTCCTTGTAAGTCATAATATTGTTTTGTTTGTCTCATGTCTTATGTATTACATGTAGGTATGTCTGCACTTGTAAATAAAAAAAACAAAAAAAACATAAAACCAAATTTATCCATGATCCATCTATATATGTTTTCTTTTTGTTTTTCTGTGTAACTATGACATACTCTGATAGGAAATCTAATATTTAATTGCATCTCTGTTGAGATTCCCATTCATCCAGGTTTTCTCAATTAAAAATAAGGTCAGTCACATGATCCCATCCCATTGGGTTTCTCCTGCTCCCATTGGTTGTTGCTTCACATGGTTTGTCACCTCTAGATTAAATAGCGTTTTTCAATGTAAGGAAGAAAAACTAAAGCATCATGTGTACATTTTAGTAATGCGTGTACGTGACAGGGTCTTCTAGTGTTATGTCCAGGTGCAGTGGGCGGAGTCTGTGCCCTGGCCAACGTCCTGGGGCCTCAGGTGTGTGAACTGCAGCAGCTGTGTGAGAGCGGCCAATGGGAAAAGGCCAGAGCTCTGCAACAAAGACTGATCGAACCCAATGCAGCGGTAAGTCACTCCTGCAAGTTTACAGGTTAGCTACTGTCCAACGAGTTTAACTACGTAAAGTGATATAAACATCTAGAAACTTATATTATGGAACCTTTAGCTAAAATGCTAACGTTATATGCTAAACACGAAATAAATGTTTTTTAACCTACTGGTTGTTAGTTGTCAAAACCATGTTTATTCTTGTCATGTATCTGATCTCTGATTAGCTGTTCCCTGTATCTGACTCCTGATTGGTAGTTCCCTCTTGCTGACCTCTGATTGGCTGTATCTGATCTCTGATTGGCTGTATCTGATCTCTGATTGGCTGTATCTGATCTCTGATTGGCTGTATCTGACCTCTGATTGGCTGTATCTGATCTCTGATTGGCTGTTGGCTGTATCTGATCTCTGATTGGCTGTATCTGATCTCTGATTGGCTGTATCTGACCTCTGATTGGCTGTATCTGACCTCTGATTGACTGTTGGCTGTATCTGACCTCTGATTGGCTGTTGGCTGTATCTGACCTCTGATTCGCTGTATCTGATCTCTGATTGGCTGTTGGCTGTATCTGACCTCTGATTGGCTGTATCTGACCTCTGATTGGCTGTATCTGAGCTCTGATTGGCTGTATCTGAGCTCTGATTGGCTGTTGGCTGAATCTGATCTCTGATTGGCTGTTGCAGGTGACCCGTGGGCTGGGCGTCCCGGCGCTGAAGCAGGCGATGGAGTGGTTTGGTTTTCACGGCGGTTCGTGTCGGTCTCCGCTGCAGCCGCTCACAGAGACTCAGGTCCAGCAGCTCCACCAGAACTTCTCCAACAACGGCTGGATATGAACCCATCACTAAACAGAAACAGTCTTTGGATAATCTATAATCTGGAAATGTTTACTGATTAAAAATAATGCAATAATTTTGCACAAATGTTCTTCTAAATACAGGACTGGAGTTTCATCTTTAATCCATTTTAGAGAAGACCCGTTTCTTCTTTGGCCCTCACTCTAGACTAAATAATAACATTATATTGATTTTTAAAGTAGGATTAAAAATCAGGAATTAAAGTTTTGCACCATTTTATAAACCCCGTTCTGAAAAAGTTGTGACTGTGTGAAATGTAAATAAAAAGTGAATAGAAAAGTTTGCAGATCTTTCACAATAATACATAAACCTTATGCACACTTATTACCATTTTAGGAAAAAAATAATAGCCCATTTTTAATTTGACGGCAGCAACACGTCTCATAAAAGTTGGAACAAGGCAACAAAAAGGATGGAGAAATGTTATAGTTAAAAACCTGCTTTAACTAACTGGGTTAATTGGCTGAAAGATGATGCAGTACTTACTGCTATTACCACTACTACTACTACAATTACTAGGACTACTATTACTGCTTCTACTACTACCTACTATTACTACCCATTACTATTTTGCACTACATTTACTTGAAAGATTTTTTTTCTCAAAGATTTACTCAATTTGAAGTTTTAGAATAATGTACACAAAAGTCCTGCCAATAAATGTCCCTAAACGTCCCATATTCTGCTTTTTGGACTCTCTTGCATTAGTATTTCTCGTTTTATAACTTAAAATAATGTATATGTATGGAAAACGACTTCTTTTGGGGAGCTGTTACTTTTACTTTGCAGAGAACACCCCCTGCTGGCAACGGTGGGGACTGGACAGAGCATAAAATGGCTAATTAGTGCGGCTATTAGCAGCATGATGCTAACAGATAGATAAACGAGCCGACTGCTTCATAGGTGACGGAGGTTTAAGGCTGAAATGATCAGAATGAGTCCAGGTGACTGATGTATGGGCTTTAGAAACAGCTCAGGAGCACTTCCTAGTTTCACGTTTCTAGTGTAGAGCTGTGAGACCGAGCGTCTTCAGATCTTTGAAGGGCAGCGCCTCAGCATACAGGATTACTCAAATGTGTGTGAATGAAACAAAATACTACTCTAAGTCGGTTTTTGAGGTGGAAACAACATTATAACATGGTTAAAAGCTCAGAAAAGTAAGCAGAATAGAGATACTTTAGGTAAATGACTACTTCAGTTTAATTATAGTTTCACGTTTGTTATAGAAGACGTCTCTATGAATCCTTTACAGTGTATACTTTACATTTTTCTTCATGATCATCGTTCAACACTTTCTGCTGGAAACAGAGGTCAAACCCAGGATCACTTTCTTTGTTAGTTTTCTTCTTAAACGTCAGGATCCACCGCAGCGTCTTCGTGTGGATAAGTAAGGAGTCGTAATTAACGCTGTAATTAACTCTGGTGTCCATGGGAACTGCAGCCTCTCGTGTGGCTCTTATGTAATCAAGGCTCCAATTAGCACCTCTTAGCTGCGGATACAGGCCACAAAGTAAACACAAGATGCACTTTTGTATTTTCTCTCTGAAAGGTATAAGCACTTCTAAATACAACTATTTCAACTGGGATCACTGCTGTAGCAAAGTTCAAAGTAAAATGAACAAAGAAACGCATTTGTGCTAAGTTCTGTTGCACAAAGTGTTCATAAGTCAAAACAATAATGGTAGAAAAAACAAATGATTCAGTCAACAGCAAGCGTCATAGAAGTCATCTCTGAAAAAAATGGACCTGGAGTTTGTTATGAAGCGTTTTTGGACAGAGGGGGAACTAGAGCAGGGGCTGGATTTTTGGACCAATCACACGCTCAGAACAAATTTTGACTTTATTCACTGGAGTAATGTACGGTAGCAGCAGGTCCGACTGGAAAGAGACCAAATCCAGCGCTGGCTCCGACTGCTCACACCACAAAACAGAGAGAAGCAAATCTGACATTAAACAAAATATGAAACAAATATACAAGACATGAAATATACATGAAACTAAACAATCCTAAACCAGGACTAAATTAAGACTAAATCAGAGCAATCACAAAAAACATGATGTCAAATCCAGACTAAACCAGGACTTAAAGTTCCAGTACCTGATTGTCTTTTTCAGAACCAGGAGAGAGAGAGAGACAGTTGAGTTTCAAACGGAAGCCCCGCCCCTAGCTCCTTACTCACTCTCACAAACCCCTCCCAGGCTTTTCTCTCGTCTCGCGCGTGAATTCATGCGCGCGCCTCATACGCGTGCACAACTCGAGACTGAAGTGGCGAGTGAAACGGAGATTTAGGCAACATGTGCATTTCATGCTCACTGTACATAGACTGCTAATCCTGTCCCAACACAAATCATGACAGTACTGGGAGACTGGTGTTAGCAGGTGAGGACACGTAGCTATGAGAAAGCTGAGCGTGCGGAGCTCTGAAATGATGGGTCTCAAGAGCGATAAGGTCCGGAGACTACAGCGCTAACTATATTAGCATTAGCAACATAAGGCTAAGCCCTGGCAACGTAAGGCTTTTATGTTTGCAATTCGTTTAAAATGTAACGAAACAAGAGAAACTGACCACAATGCTAATAAAAATATAGTGAATAGAAGCTTAGTTTGCAATGCAGTCGCGTAACGTTAGTTCTCTCCATCTTTGGAATGCAGTTCCAATATTTATTCGTGTTTTATTTCTTTTATTGTCCCATTTGTGCTTTTCTGGTGTCTTTACTCCTTCTGTTTTCCTTTGTTTAGGAGCTTTAGCAGTGTATGCTGTAACTGCTAATGCAGGAATCGCCACTTTGCCCTCTGGTACTTCAGCCGCCATGTTGTCTCTGTTTACGAACTGTGCACGTGCAGACCATGGCAAAGACACTGAACAGCAACAGCCAATGGGGTTCTCTCTGAAGTCCATGGGCGTCAGGAGGCTTGTGATTGGCCAAGGCCTCCACCGTCCCTGCGTTGGAGTTTCTCCTGTCTCTACTGAGTGTTCATTTCTCAAAATTGCTTATAATAACCAACAAATGGGATTATAAAGCAAGATTTGCTTTTGCAATATACTATATGGGGTCTAAACCATTTTTCTCAACTAGATTGAAATATATATTCGGTACTGGAACTTTAACCAGAACTAAATTAACACTAATCCCATGTTTCCCGCGGGGCATTAAAAAGCATTAAATTTGATTCCAACAGGCATTAAACATTTAAAATAGTTTTGAAGTAAAATCTCTGATATTATTAGTTTTATTTGTGAATATTAATATGTATATAAACAATAATTTACATTTTTTGTAGCCTACACTAGTGAGATAGACGGCAGAACGAGTTTTGCACACATTGGATGTTTGACTATAAAACATTATCGGTGCGTGGTGAACTGTATTTTACAATACTTGCAAATACATTTTGACAATTTAAGCTGCTGCGATTGTATGTTTGTGGCATTAAAATGTTTAAAAATGGCATTGAATGAAAAGAATTAAATTAGACTCGCTGATACCTGCAGGAAATCTGAATCCAAAGCAACCTTATCACAAAAATATGATAAATCCAGAACTAAACCAGGTCACCAGGACTAAACCAGGACTAAATTAAGACTAAACCAAAGCAAACTTAACCATCACAAAAACATGAAGCAGGTCTAAACCAGGACAAGCCCCAACTAAAGCAGGACTCAAACAAGATTAAGACTTGAACTGCAAAAGACTCCTGTGTACCACCAGTAGTACCCGTACCACAGTTTGAGAACCACTGGCCTATGTCCTAAAGTAACCCGCTTTTATGACTTTTCTATTCAACATAAAGATTTTAGATTACATTTCATTTGGTACAAAAGGTTTGGTGCATTCATTCACTTCACTCACGGCTTCTCAGTTCAACTCATTCAGTAAGGTTCAAGGACGTCCACAGCAAAGATTTTACCTCAATATTTGATGAAAAGGTGATCAAAATACTGAAGATTTCAACATTAATTAATTTATTTAACATTGATTGGTCGCTGATGTATGTTCCACATTTGGCCCTGAGCTCTGTCTATAAACTTTTTTCCTCTAAAAACACTTGACATTCAGAGAAATTTGTGTTAACATGTCTTTTGTATCACAGTTGCAGGGCACCGCTTTTCAAAAGTACCCAAGTAAAAGCGGTAATACAGAATTTAATACATACAATGTGGGTGTCTATGTACAAACCCGTCCTTCATGTGTTTGAATGGATTTAACTTAACATCAATATGAGAAGAGCTGCCTCTTTTGTAGAAAAAAAGTCTCAAAACCATGAAAAACTTGAAAGTGGCTCTATTATCCTTTTATTCATATTTCTAAACTAGTCTTGGTCTCCTCTAACAGAAATCTGTTTTACAACCTTTAAAAACATTATGTGACTAAAAGAAAGAGTTTCCAATAATTACTTCACTACTGCCATAAAGAAACAGGTGAAGAGAGCAGCAGAGTGCATTGCTGTTACGCTCTTTTGAACAGAAACATAGAAGAGAGCTTTTTTATTTCCTTAAAGGTCTCCTATTCTGCTAAATCGACTTTTCCTCTCTTTTAACCATTTTATAACGTTGTCTCTGTAGTATTTTGTTTCATTCATTCATGTTTGAGTAATGTATGCTGAGGCGCTGTCCTTCTCTAGATCTGAAAACGCTTGATCTCACAGCTAGTGATGGGCAGATGATACCTCAGTGGTGTATCACACTTTCCCCTTATTGTGTCGACGCTGTATCACGCTGTGTCAGTATGTGTATGGGTTCCATCTAGTGGTTTAAAAAATATACTGCAACTATACTACAAAAGAAACACATTGTCATGAGTTTGCGTAGCTAAGTGCAAGATACTACTTTCCCACATGTGAACATAACAACTGGGCCTATGTTCAATAATCTCTGTGATAAAGAGAAATCAGAGTGAATATTCTTGTGATGATTAATGAAACACATTTGCGTGTGTCATATGAGTGCTTGTGAACATTTTTACACATTGTGCTTGTAACAATAGGCGCGTTCGAGATGAGCCAGACTTGTGCAGTTTGGATCAGTGTCGGTCTGTGCGCAGTGCACGACAGTTAGATTTGTGTCCGACTTGCTACCAACTTCTCTGATGCCACGAGTGCGACGGTCACCGTGAGATCCAAACGAGACCAGAGCAGTTCATCAGGAGCAACTGCGGAGGCTGCACGGCTCAGTGCATGATGGGAAAACGCCCCCGTCAGCGGTGAACAGGTGATGGATCTGAGTTTACTGCTGATCAGAAACATAACGGACCGACACTTCACTGCCCGCCTCTTTTTTTGTAAAATACAGACTTTACAGTTCCAGTTTTGACCTGGATAAACTTTGTGCGCTGCTGCTCAGTGTGAAGTGGAGAATTATTAAAGAGATTGTGCATAATATCTGCTGTTATAGGAGGCTGTTTAACATTTATAATGTGTAAATTTAGACATAAAAGCTAAGAACCACAGCTGAATGTGCCTCATGTTGTGAGCTCCTGAGGAGCGCCTCATTTATGCACAGACTGTGGACATGCCATAGACAGAAAAGTTCTTACAATTCAGTTTAATGCATTTATTTGCAAAATCACATCCAGCGCACATGAGAAGTGGGTTTCGAGCGTGATCTGAGCCACAAACTGTCGGACTTCAGTACAGGCGTATTTCCCCTCCTCCTGCTGCGGCCGTGCACTCTCGTTCACATCCAGGCGAGGCGCAGTTCATCTCAAACGAGCCTAATGACATGAGATACAATGTGATACAATACGCCACAGTCACTGTGTCGGTCACGTGACTTTTCTTAAAGTGATACGCTCAGTGACACAGCTCGGCTGAGGCATTGCTTTCAGCGCATGATATGTGTATCGGTGCCTCGGCTCGTTTAGACCAACACTACTCACAGCTCTACACAGAAACGTGAAACCAGGAAGTGCTCCTGAGCGTTTCTAAAGCCCATACACCATCACCGGACTCATTCTGATCATTTCAGCCTTAAACCTCCGTCACTATGAAGCAACCAGCTAATTTTTCTATCTGTTAGCTTCATGTTGCTAATAACCATGCTAATTAACCTTTTTATGCCTTGTCCTGTCCCCACCGTTGCCAGCAGGGGGTGACAAACACCTAATCCAAGTGTTCTCTGAAAAGCCAAAGCAACAGCTCCCTAAAAGAAGACGTTTTCCATACATATATTATTTTAAGTTATAAAATGTGAAATACTAACGCAAGTGAGTCCAAAACTATTTCAAAAAACATGAAAAAAGCAGAATTTGGGACATTTAAACTTTTTGTATGATGTCATTTTACTACAAAATGAAAAATGTCTGTGAGGAATCAGTGGAAACAGAGCTGTACACTGTTTTTTAGATAAATGAATGAGAGCAGACTGGATGTAGAGGGCTTGTTGCTGATTGGTCAGTGCTTCCTGGAGTGGGCGGGGTTTCTTGGAACCGAGCGTTCTGAGGCCTCAGAAACTCAGCGCCATAGAATCCAGGATTACTCAAACAGGCGTGAATGAAACAAAACACAGCTCCAGGTCTGTTTTTGATGAGAGAACAACATTATAATATGGGAGAAAGCTCAGAAAAGTTGATTTTGCAGAATATATTTTCTTTAAATCAATGTAACAGGAAGTAACTCATTTCCTCAGCAACGACACAGAGTCCTTTAACATTTCCCGCGTTCACCAAAGTCGAACCACCTCTCTTGACAACGTTATCAAAATCCGACCCTTGCTTTTTGAGTTATTCAGCTAACGCCAGATTATTATTTATTATCTACACAGGAACAGGTCTCTAACTTCCCCGGGACATGTGTTCCCATTGCACTTCGCTCTTCGTCCACAGGGGGGTGACGTTTCCCACTGCAGGGTCAGCTCTCAGTCCCAGGAAAGAGGAGGCAGAGGAGAGAGTCTCACTGACGCAAAGACTCCTGGGAAAAAACACAGCAAACTGAGTTCAAACTGTTGGGCTGTAGAAAGACAGATCCTTCCTGCTTAAGTTTTCTTTTCCTTTATGTGGCTTTATATCAGAGCGGAGACAGGAGAGACCTGAGTGAGTCTGAACTGAGACTCTGAGGCTTCAGCTGGGATTGTACCCTCAACTTTTTTTTTTCACATTGTCAAAAACGCGGTCAGTGGGCCTTTAAGACGACAGATCAGTCCTCACAAAACATAATTTTTAGTCGTTTCAGAAAGGAAGCTTGTCTTAAAAAACCCAAAACCCATAAAGGCACTGATACACTGTAAAAACAAACAAAAAACAAAACTAAACTAAAAAAACAAACAAAAACAAAACTAAACTAAAAACAGGATCCTTCAAGATTTTTGAGTTTTAGGGCCAACTCAAAATCTAATCTTGTTCACCTAATTTAATGTTCATACATCTAAAAACTTTAAAATTTAAGTTTTACTCTCATTATTTTTTAACTCATCTTACAGACGACTTACTATCCATTGTTCAGAATAAGTATTATTAATTTGTTAAATTTTGTGTATTTAGTTTTAATTATAATCAATAATAATACTTTTTTTTCTGAACAATGGATAGTCAGATGAGTTAAAACAGTAATAATACAGAGTAAAACTTAAAAGTTTTTAGACATATGAACATTAAATTAAGTGAACAAAAAATATTTGTCCTTTATAAACTTTAGATTTTGAGTTGGCCCCAAAACTCAAATCTTCAAGAAAAATTGGATAGTTTAACCATTTTTTTTTTAAAACAATAAAATAGTGGAGAAACTGCTGTGTGAGCAGAGGTTTATAGTTTCCTCCCACAGGGAGGAGTTAAACCTGATTAGCTTACATGCTAATTATACTAACTGCTACATTAAAGAAAACAACTAAACACACTGTTAATGTTTTCTAACAGGCTCTGACATTAATCAAAAATCATCTTTAATATTCACAGTTTGGATATTCTGTGGCCGATGCTAACAGACCTTTTTCACACTTCGTGTTTTCAGCTGGAAGTCGTGCTGTGATTCTTCTGAAGAGGTAAAAGTTCCATAAAATAGCTGAGCCCCAAAATAA
Source organism: Bostrychus sinensis (assembly GCA_020698575.1). NCBI lineage: Eukaryota > Metazoa > Chordata > Actinopteri > Gobiiformes > Eleotridae > Bostrychus > Bostrychus sinensis. The sequence goes on along the minus strand of CM036243.1, from coordinate 34,473,440 downwards.
AAGTTTTTGCTCTGACAACTTCTTTCGATTACATTTCATACTACACAGATGCAGACAAAGACAGTTTATTATATAATATTAATTAACACAGGTTATCTCTATTTACACAAATGAGCACATTTTCATTTACAAGACATCATCATTAATCTCACTGTGAGTCAGACTCAGCTGTAAAAATATAAACTACAGCTCTGTGCTGTCTTATAATTCATCTGAGACATATTCAGCCTCACAGATCTGAATACTCTCAGTAGTTAGCCAGTGCTAACTGTTGATAGGATTTAAGATTTCTTCTTTACTGTCCTTGATAATCGTGAATAACAGAGTTTGTATCCTTTGTCCGGCTGATGGTGTGTTTGCCTCTGTCACTGTCACTGCGTCTGAAAACCTGACATTTGGTCAGTTTGTTTAAAACACTCGCTCCATTTTGCCTTAGACCAGCACTAACCAGAAATTTGATAACGCAATGAGTAACTGCTTCAGTTTTTGTTAAAAAAAAGATCTAATCCTCCATAGAAAATGTATTGTGGTCTGTTTAGTTTTGACACCATTATTTTAGACGCAGCTGTTCTGTTTACAAACACTAAAAGGGTCTTTAAACATGAATTAAAATGTATTTGTCCAAATGAATCTTGACTCTTCTTTAACCATACTGCAGTATAATGTCCTGCAGGCTCTGACCTCTCTGTGTATTGGCCCATGTAATGTCTCTGTGCAGCCCAGATTAAACTCAGCTAAAAACACAGCCACCTCCTCCCCCACCTCCTCCATCGCTGCTGCACCATCCTCCAACACACACACACACGCACACACACACACGCACACGCACACACACGCACACATACATATACATAATACACATGCTCGTTTTGTGCTTTGAACATCGATCAACCCTTCACCAAAATGAACATGCAATCATCAGAGATTCAGGGAGGAGTTGGGGGAAGGTGCTGCCTGAAGACGACAAGGAAATACAGACTGTGATGGAAATTTGAGAGCAAAAATATTTAAAATGGAGTTAATGGTGCATTGAGCAAAATGGATTTGTAGTTAATTAGTTAGTTAATGGTATAGGCTCACGTGTTTTAGCGTTTTTAGTCTCTCTCTCGCTCTGTTTTTTTTAATTATTATCTTGTGGCTGCTCCCTTTTTTTGTTAGGGTTCACCAAAGTAAACCAGTCACTCGCTGATTTACCTTTAAACCCACTGTCGACTGTGTTAAATGAGTTTTAGTACACCAAAATAACTTAAGAAAGCCATTTAAACCCTAGAAGACACTGGAAAATGCTGTTGTGTCCTGTTCGTGTGTTCCTACGGCGGCCCAGAGAGGACAAACTGAGCACGGCTGAGGAGAAGCACACTTGTACTGAGTGCATGAACCTTTAAGACGTTCTTGTGAATGTAATAAGAAAAGGAGATTGTTTCTAAAATGTAAAAATAAACTCTTTGTCAGACCTTTTTCTACTCTTTTATGTTTGTTCATAAAACATCAGAGTGTCCCTGCAAGGCTACTGTACAATTTTAACACTAAACAACAAAATGTGTGCTACATAAAGGATATTTTTACTACTACTACTACTACTACTACTACTACTACTACTACTACTACACTGTAACACACACACACACACAAATATATATATATATATATATATATATATATATATATATATATATATATATATATATATATATATATATATATATATATAATGCTGCAAAAACTCAAGGCAACATGACATGATCCCTTAAGATTTTTGAGTTTTGGGGCCAACTCAAAATCTCAAGTTTTCAACAACTAACATTTTTTTGTTAATTTAATGTTCACATGTCTAAAAACGTTTAATTTTAATTTTTACTCACGATCATTATTTTGTTTAACTTATCTTATAGCTTTTGTTAAATTTTGTATATTTTGTCTTTTTTATTATTATCAATAATAATACTTTTTCTGAACAATGGATAGTAAGTTGGCTGTAAGATGAGTTAAAAAAATAATGATAGAGTAAAACTCAAAATGTAAAGTTTTTAGACAAATTATGAACAAAAAATATTCATGGTTAAAAACTTGAGATTTTGAATTGGGCCCAAAACTCAAAAATCTTGAGGGATGCTGTTACCTTGATGTTTTTTTTTTTTTTTACAGTGTACTTTTGGTAATTATACGTCTACAAACAGCTGGTTTTGTACCCTATACATTATTATATACATTATTACACGTCACTGTCTCCATACAGTTATCACCGTCGTCATGGAAACAGAGATGCCTTCATTTTCACTGAAAACTCAAGAAAACTAAGTACAACTAAAGTACTTCATAAACGGTCTGCGACAGTGGTCTGAGGTCGAGTGTGTTTGTTGGAAGTGTACAGCGGTGGTAAATAATAATTTCATTTTTTTCTACAGAAAATGTGTGGTATGTATTTGTATAGAAAAACTTAAAAGGTGCAGCCAGTAACAAAGGCACTAGGATTACTGCACAGACACATGCTTTGATAGAGAAGCACAATGCAGCGTGAATGGTTTTACTATTTCAAAAAAAAAAAAAAAAAAAAAAAAAAAAAAAGTTTTGAGGTGAACATGCCACTTTTATTTCTGTTGATCAAGGTTTTTATTACCTTTTGTCAACTTGTGTCTATAGATTTATACTTTTATATATTTTTTTAGCTTTTAACCATGTTATAATGTTGTTTCCACCTCAAAAACAGACCTGGAGTAGTATTTTGTTTCATTCACACATGTTTGAGTAATCCTGTATGCTGAGGCGCTGCCCTTCTCAAGATCTGAAAACGCTCGGTCTCACGGCTCTACATAGAAACGTGAAACCAGGAAGTGCTCCTGAGCGTTTCTAAAGCTCATACGCCATCACCGGACTGAATCTGAGCTTATATTACCATCACTACAATCAGTCAGCTCATTTATCTATCTGTTAGCCTCATGTTGCTAATAGCTGTGCTAAATAGCCATTTTTGCTCTGTGCAGTCTCCACCGTTGCCAGCAGGCGGCGACAGACACCTAATCTATGCATTCTCTGTAAAGTCACAGTAACAGCTCCCCAAAAGAAGACGTTTTCCACAGATACATTATTTTAAGTTATAAAATGTGAAATACTAAAACTATTTCAAAAAGCATAATTTGGCTCCTTTAACTTCAAATGCTGTTTTATCAGAAATATATTTTGAAGACTCTCTGCTTAGTGCAACATTTTATGTAAATCTGGTCATTTTTCCATATCTCTGCTGGTTGGTGGTGACTTATTTTTAGTTTAAAGAGGATATATTCTGCTTTTATCAATCTAGAACAGCATTTCACGTTTTACAACCTTTAAAAACATTATGTGACTTAAAGAAAACATTTTTACTAAGTACCCTACTGGTGCCATAAAGAAACAGGTGAAGAGACCAGCAGAGGGCAGCAGAGGGCAGAGTCTACCAAACATAATCAAAGAAAAAGAGCACTTCACTTCTTAAACTTTCTGTATGACACCATTTTACTACAAAATGAAAAATGTCTGTGAGGAATCAATGGAAACAGAGCTGTACACTGTTTTTTAGATAAATGAATGAGAGCAGCCTGGATGTAGAGGGCTTGTTGCTGATTGGTCAGTGCTTCCTGGAGTGGGCGGGGCTTCGTGGAACTGCGCGTTTTGCATTATATAGCCCCTTTAACTTTGGACGACTACTTTTTACTTCGACTTCAGTTGTATTATTTGAAGTAACAATACTATATATGTACTAGTTTGTCTACTTTACCCACTCTAACCATTTTTATTTCTTTAATTCTTTGTTGCCAGCTCACCTCTCTCTCTCTAACCTGACTTCCTGTCTCCTGAAGCAGATGATGTATGATTTTTAATAAGTTTTCTCGCTCTCATCTTCTCTGAGCTGCAGCAGGTCAAAGGCAGAGATACAGATTTTTTTTTATTTATCCAATAATTCTCCTCTCCTCGTGCATGTTTACACTGCTGCTCCCAAATGTGCCGTTCTGGGCCGAGGGAGCCGCCGCAATTAAAGCTGAAGGCAAAATAAAACCAGCAATGTTTTTTATTTTATTTCAGCGCCGAGCCTGAGAAAAGTCACAGTATTTTGATGTTTGCACAAAAAATGTACAAATGTTGTAGCAGTATTTGTAGTAGAAGTAGTTAAAGTAATATTAGTGGGAGCAGTGTTAGTAGTAGTTGTTGTAGATGTAGTATTTGTAGTAAATGTAGTTAAAGTAGTATTAGTGGTAGCAGAGGTAGTAATTGTAGTAGTGGCAGTACTGGTATTTATTGTAGTAGTAGTTGCAGTATTTATAGTAGTAGTAGTGGTTGTTGTAGTAGTTTTAGGGGTGGTAGCAGTAGTAGTAGTAGTAGTTTTAGTAGCAGATGTAGTATTTGTAGTAGAAGCTGGCCTAGTAGTAGTAGTAGTAGTTGTTAGTTATTGTAGTCATATATGTAGTATTTAAAGTAGTAGTAGCAGTAGTAGTAGTAGATGCAGTATTTGTAGTAGTAGAAGTTAAAGTAGTATTAGTGGTAGTAGTAGTAGTAGTAATGGTAGTAGTAAAAGCCATAGTGATACTATTAGCATTAGCTGCAGCAGTAGCAGGTAATGCCTCCTACAACTACCACTAATAGTACACCTTTAGCTTCTGTTACCACTAATACTGCTACTGCTACTGCTACTACTGCTACTGCTACTACTACTGCTACTACTACTACTGCTACTACTACTGCTACTACTGCTGAAAGCATGCAAGTATCACATGTGTGGAGCTCCTGTCGGCTCCTCCAAACTGGGGCTGTACATTTGTATTATGCATTTTCTCCACTAAAACACTGCTATCCCCTGTAGTATTTCTGACCCTCTCCTGTAATATTTCTGACCCTTCCTGTAGTATTTCTGACCCTTCCTGTAGTATTTCTGACCCCCCTGTAGTATTTCTGACCCCCCTGTAGTATTTCTGATCCTTCCTGTAGTATTTCTGACCCCCCTGTAGTATTTCTGACCCTTCCTGTAGTATTTCTGATCCTTTCTGTAGTATTTCTGACCCCCCTGTAGTATTTCTGATCCTTCCTGTAGTATTTCTGACCCCCCTGTAGTATTTCTGACCCTTTCTGTAGTATTTCTGACTCCCCTGTAGTATTTCTGACCCCCCTGTAGTATTTCTGATCCTTCCTGTAGTATTTCTGACCCCCCTGTAGTATTTCTGACCCTTCCTGTAGTATTTCTGATCCTTCCTGTAGTATTTCTGATCCTTCCTGTAGTATTTCTGACCCTTCTTGTAGTATTTCTGATCCTTCCTGTAGTATTTCTGATCCTTCCTGTAGTATTTCTGACCCTTCCTGTAGTATTTCTGATCCTTCCTGTAGTATTTCTGACCCCCCTGTAGTATTTCTGACCCTTTCTGTAGTATTTCTGACCCTTCCTGTAGTATTTCTGACCTTCCTGTAGTATTTCTGATCCTTCCTGTAGTATTTCTGATCCTTCCTGTAGTATTTCTGACCCTTCTTGTAGTATTTCTGATCCTTCCTGTAGTATTTCTGATCCTTCCTGTAGTATTTCTGACCCTTCCTGTAGTATTTCTGACCCTTCCTGTAGTATTTCTGACCCTTCCTGTAGTATTTCTGACCCCCCTGTAGTATTTCTGACCCCCCTGTAGTATTTCTGACCCTTTCTGTAGTATTTCTGACTCCCCTGTAGTATTTCTGACCCCCCTGTAGTATTTCTGACCCTTCCTGTAGTATTTCTGACCTTCCTGTAGTATTTCTGATCCTTCCTGTAGTATTTCTGATCCTTCCTGTAGTATTTCTGACCCTTCCTGTAGTATTTCTGACCCTTCCTGTAGTATTTCTGACCCCCCTGTAGTATTTCTGACCCTTCCTGTAGTATTTCTGACCTTCCTGTAGTATTTCTGACCCCCCTGTAGTATTTCTGACCCTTCCTGTAGTATTTCTGACTCCCCTGTAGTATTTCTGACTCCCCCTGTAGTATTTCTGACCCTTCCTGTAGTATTTCTGACCCCCCTGTAGTATTTCTGACCCCCCTGTAGTATCTCTGACCCTTCCTGTAGTATTTCTGACCTTCCTGTAGTATTTCTGACCCCCCTGTAGTATTTCCGACCCCCCTGTAGTATTTCTGACCCCCCTGTAGTATTTCTGATCCTTCCTGTAGTATTTCTGACCCCCCTGTAGTATTTCTGACCCTTCCTGTAGTATTTCTGACCCTTCCTGTAGTATTTCTGACCCCCCTGTAGTATTTCTGACCCCCCTGTAGTATTTCTGACCCTTTCTGTAGTATTTCTGACTCCCCTGTAGTATTTCTGACCCCCCTGTAGTATTTCTGACCCTTCCTGTAGTATTTCTGACCCTTCCTGTAGTATTTCTGACCCCCCTGTAGTATTTCTGACCCCCCTGTAGTATTTCTGACCCTTCCTGTAGTATTTCTGACTCCCCTGTAGTATTTCTGACCCCCCTGTAGTATTTCTGACCCTTCCTGTAGTATTTCTGACCCCCCTGTAGTATTTCTGACCCCCCTGTAGTATTTCTGACCCTTTCTGTAGTATTTCTGACTCCCCTGTAGTATTTCTGACCCCCCTGTAGTATTTCTGATCCCCCTGTAGTATTTCTGACCCTTTCTGTAGTATTTCTGACCCTTCCTGTAGTATTTCTGACCCTTTCTGTAGTATTTCTGACCCCCCTGTAGTATTTCTGACCCCCCTGTAGTATTTCTGATCCCCCTGTAGTATTTCCGCCCTTTCTGTAGTATTTCTGACCCCCCTGTAGTATTTCTGACCCCCCTGTAGTATTTCTGACCCCCCTGTAGTATTTCTGACCCTTCCTGTAGTATTTCTGACTCCCCTGTAGTATTTCTGACTCCCCCTGTAGTATTTCTGACCCTTCCTGTAGTATTTCTGACCCCCTGTAGTATTTCTGACCCCCCTGTATTATTTCTGACCCTTTCTGTAGTATTTCTGATCCTTTCTGTAGTATTTCTGACCCCCCTGTAGTATTTCTGACCTTCCTGTAGTATTTCTGACCCCCCTGTAGTATTTCTGATCCTTCCTGTAGTATTTCTGACCCTTCCTGTAGTATTTCTGACCCCCTGTAGTATTTTTGCAGTCTGTATTGATGCGTTCCATCTGGGAGCTGTTTTATTTTCCTTGTTCTCATCTTTTGTCCCGGTGCAGTTCCTGTGTGAGGCGTTTTGGGAGCCGTGAAACCTGTCTGATAACCAAACACACAAAAGATCCCTCAGGTCGGTGTTTTTTATAAACACTGTGACATAAAGAACAGATAAACTCTCAGAGGAGGAGGAGGAGGAGGAGAAGGAGGCTCTGGGAAATCACCGGTTTGAGATGAATTAATGACAAAGATCAGTATGAGACAAAAGACACAGCTGAATGTTGAGAAAATATCCTTTTAAATGAATGTTTCCAATAGAAATCTATGGACACACGTCACTAACTGGATTAAACTAAACAGCTTCATGTGTAATTTGGACATTTTCTTTAATTCTGTGTGAAAGCCTCATGTTAAAGGAGAAAACTGTCCTAAAACCTCAACACTGAGATAATGTTTTACCTGTAGTGTCTCGCTTTAAGTTCAATTACAGTTGAATTTTGCACAACTCAGATGGAAATCATTTAAATATTCACCACGGCATGAAAATGGAGCAGCCTTTCCCAAAGTCAGCCCCCTTAAAAATCTGACAATCCTTCACGGACCTCCCATACTTATATTCAAATTACCGTATTTTCCAGACTATAAGTCTCACTTTTTTTCATAGTGTGGCTAGGGGTGCGACGTATACTCAGGTGTGACTTATATATTAAAATATTTCAGGTGTTGGTTAGAGGGCGCTCTAGGCTTGTGTCCCAGCATCTGCTGCACCTGTACCACTGACAATTTAAAATGTAAACATTACCACTAACAACTTAGGCTATAAAGACAACTGAGAAAGAGCGGAATAATTGGAAATGGAACTGATGCTGAGTCTGACGACAGCCACGCAGAGGAGGAAGCGGCGCTTCGTCTACCTCCGGAGTTGGAGGAGTTGTTCAGAAGCGACACCGAGGATGAAGAATTTAAAGGATTTAGTGATTAGGAGTGAGATGGTGAGTTTGGTGAACTTGTTATATTATGTTCTTTATGCTATAGTTATGTGAATAACTGTTAATATATTACGTTAACATACGAGACACCTGTTCAGTTCGTTGTTTATGCTTCATGTAGCTGAATAACCATCAATGTGTTACGTTAGCATCAGTGTTGGGTAAGTTACTAAAAAAAAGTAACTTTGAACTGTTATTGGATTACTTTACTCATTCCTAATTTTAAAAAGTAACTCACTACTCATTACTTTACTTTACTTTCTTCCCACTCATATACAAATTCCCTAGGCAAAAATGCGTGCACAAACAAGATAACCAAGTCTTTCATTTAACTTTATTTTAAAGCAATGACCTTGTGCAAAGTGTGAACATGGTTCAAGGCATAACCTGGCTTCATTAGAATTAGACAGCAGTGTATAAAATGATACAAAAATAAAAGTTACAACACATGAAGTCTATACCACTGCTCAAACTGAAAAGTAGGCTATAGGCCTATATAAAGTCTATCATTTGAAACTAAGCCAGTCATTTGAAAACATAATGGACTAGTAGCCCTGTACTTACAAACAAATGCCTCAAAGTAAAATCCACAAAATAAAAAAAATGGAGGCTATGCAAGGGCAATCAGGTGAGTCAGCACCGACACATTAATTTCACCACACTGGCTGTACATGAAGCAAGAGAAAATGTACTTTGTAAATTGTATCATATGCGATGAACAGGCCATGCAGAACATACATTTACCACACAATTCATTTTTCATTTTCTCCAGTGAAACAGTGGTTATATCTCATCAGTAAAATTCTCTCAGATTTCCTGTCAGAGTCTGTTCCTCCTTGGGGTCAGAACAATACCACCCTGACTGAAAAGCCTTTCACCCGGCGCGCTTGATGGTGTTGAAGTGTTGTATTGCCTTGAGATATCCTTGATCCTGGGGAACTAAGAACCTCCAGTCAGTTTTAGGTGATTTCAGGTATTCCATGACTTCTGTCTCAGCAGTGTATGAAGTCTGCTCCTCCTCCTCAAATGCAAAAAAGTCATTATGACTGGAGTGGTCTCTGCTCTGCTGGTCTCACCTGCTGCTCCTCAGGAATCCGAGCCCGACTCTGAAATGAGCAGTCTCCTAGCAGCATCCCTCCTTGTCTCATCTTTGAGCCAGCGGACCTTGAATTTGGGCAATGTGACTGCAGCAATGAGGGCATCCTTGCTGTCTAAGATGGCTGAAAATCTGTCTTTGATTGCCTGCAATATGAGACATAACATGAGCCAGACATGCAATAACATATTTTACTAGTTGCCGATGTGAAAAATGTATTGGGCCCATGAATATTAGGCTTATAACTAATATGCATAAATACAGCATGTGTTTTATGTAGGCCTATTATCATTTTATTGTTTATTGTATTTACCTGTACAATGGCATCAGGTATGCCAGCAGTCATGCAGGACAGGCCATCCTTAAGGGCGAGCAATTTGGACACAAGAATCTCCAGTGTTGGCAGGAGAGTGCCATAATAGCAGTTGTCTTCTCCTTGTAATATATCCAATGCCACAGCAAGTGAGCACTGTGCAATATTCCTCCAGGAACTGATGCTCTCGCTCAGTGACGCCGCTGATCTCTAGTCTAGAACAAAGAGTGTTCAACTCTGCGATTGGGATTTCGGTGATGCGAAACAAAGCATTGTAAAGGGAGTTCCATCTTGTTGTAGAAGGGACAAGGAGCTTTCTTGTGGTCACGTGCTCGACCTCATCTGATGCCACAGTGGAGCGGCTAGTCTTGCTCCAGAGAGTTGAACACTTCCCAAGAGCACCTCTGTAAACTCCTCTGCATTCACTGTTAGTAGTGACCCATTTCTCCAAATCAGTAGTGGATATCAAATTCATTTTCAATTTCACTGGCTATGACGTCGTAGGTATGTCGTCCTCTGACCCTTTTGCATGCAATGGCAGCCTTTTCACGTTTAAAATTCTCATCGATCCAATGGGCAGTCATTCCTAGATGACTTTTGTTGTTTGCACTCCACATATCCGCAGTTGTGGACACAAATTCTATATTTTCAAATGTTTTTCTGAGATCCGATTCCATGACGGCATAGCATCTGCTTAAGTAACTTGAAAATGTTTTTCTGTCAGATATCGGCGCTCGCGTTGTTGGTATTTTGCTTAATATTTTTCTGCAACGTACTGTAGACAAGGGGAGCATGTCCTCCACCACATAGGCTGCCATGTAGGGAGAGTTTATTTATCTCTCCCTGCAGCGTTACCTGCTGATGTGGTCCAAGAAGTTTGGCCTGCTTTGGTGGTCTTGGTGCAGCCTCATCACCGTGGCTGCAGCCAGGGGTATCTTTCGCCACAAGCTTGGTGTGGCTGTGCTGTCTTGCTAAGTGCTTGGACAGATTGCTCATTGACAGCACTGCAGTGGAAAGCAGTTTATTTCCAGGACATATCTTGCACTTGACTGAAATGTTTTTGCCTTTCAGTTCAGCGCAACAAACTGGAAATAATGCAAATATTTCCAGATACCGAATGCCCCTGCGCTTTCGTCCACGTCCATAACTTCTCTCTCTTCCTCCATCTCACTCTGACCGATCTCCACAGCAGCACGCGTGCGCCAGTAGCTGCGTTTCATTTAACCCACAGCCAAAGAGAGAGAATTCATAGCCTACTGTTTACACAAATCAATTTGTTTTATTAGTCAACCTATAGATGATTTCACTGCACAAAAACGTGGGTAACGCTGTAACGAGCGTTACTATAGTCTAGTAACTGTAATGAAGTTACCGAAATTTGAACTGTAATGCGTTACGTTCCTGACAACAGTAATGAAATTACAGTAACACGTTCCTTTGTAACGCATTACCCCCGACACTGGTTAGCAAACCGCACACCTATTCAGCTGTTGTTCTCTATTCTATTATTACTATAACTTGCCTTTCAAGATGAAATGTCTGTTCTTGGTGTCCGATTTTGTAAAATAAATTTCCCCCCAAAAATGCGACTTATAGTCCAGTGCGACTTATATACGTTTTTTTCTTCTTCATTAGCATTTTTTGGCTCGTGCGACTTATACTCCGGAGCGACTTATAATCCAGAAAATATGGTATATTCAAAAGTCTATGTCATGTTTTTCCTCATAGATTTCCATTAAAGAAAATGACAAAAACAGACTGTTTCTTCTAAGTGATATTTTAAAATGAGTACTTAATTGTAGTTCATTTCAAACGATTTCTTTTCATGAATATATTTAATGTAGAGCACCTCTGGTGCCCCCCCTGCACACGGAAATAGAGAAACAAAAACCACAAACAATTTTGATGAAATTTTCAAGAAATTCATCAAATTCTTGCAAATTGGCCCAAATAAGAAAAGATTAGTTGTTTGTGCGGATCCAGATCACTTTGTGGCTTGAGCATTTACCCCTGAACTAGAAGATTCAAGTGGTTCAAGACCAGGACTGAGCACTACGTCTTTAGTTTTCGTGGAGAAATCAGCAGTTTGAATACATTTATTACAAAGTATAGATATGAGAAAAGATCAAGGAAGATGTATAGCTATGAAGATGGATAATAACATCTGAGCTAAAACTGCTTTTTGACAGGAAATCTTCACTTCTGGAGATTAAATTTATGTGAAAAAATGAACAAAGCCCTGCACAGACACAGCTGCCACTCGTGCAGCGCGAGGTGAGGACGACCCCTTAAGCATATTTAAATATTCACCATGGAAACAGGCGATGATAGGGACCAAACAGGAAAAAAACCTTACATATACTGCTTTATTACTGCTACATATATGACTGCTACATGCGCCGGAGATCAGGACCGGGGCGGATCTTTGCGGGGGAAAAACTCAGACCGGTTGCCACTGGAGACGGGAGAGAGCGATAAGGAAACGGGTGAAAGTCCAACCTAAACACACCTTAAAGCTATTTTAGTGACGGTGGGTGGGGGGAGGGCAAAGAAATGTAGCTTCTGTACCGCCGCTGGTGCACACTGTGGCCATACGTTTAACGGTCTACGCCTGTGTTTACATGGGGGAGGATAATGAGGAAGTGAGATTAGAACGCACAGTTTGGAGAAGCAGACAGGAGCAGGACAAAGAGAGGAGTGGTGATGGGAATGAGGCCGCAGAAAATTAAAAACACGATTAACTGGTAACACTTACAAATAACTCACACTATACAGCATTAATTGTTATTACTGGTTAATTCTTTAGTAATAGCACAACAATATTATTCATTACAGTATTGTTTAATGCAGTGGTTCTGGTCATATAAAACATCTGTTTTTTTAGTACAAAGACATTTTTTACTCACTTTTTAAAATTAAAATAAATTAAATCATAAGCTCTAAGTACATTTTCATATATTTTATCTATAAAAATAAAAATCTTCATAACACATTTACCACATAGAAAAAATAAAATAACTTGAATAACTCCCCTTGGAAACAAGTTTTTAAAACAAACAAAAAGTTAAAAATATAATATTAAAAAAATATTGTTCAGCAGCTTCATCAGTCAATGAGAAACTTGAGCTTGAACCTTCATAATTTTTAATAGTTCAATATAAAAATATCATTATCTAAAAGGTATTATGAAATTTAGTTTAGTCTTTATTTGAAGGGACAATACAGAGACATTATGCTCATAAAACAGAGATAATCTGCACCAGATCATAGCTAAACAGCTAGTTTCCATCTACAGTTCCTTAGAATAACTCTAAGTACCCCCTGCAAAGTGTTTGCGTACCCCCAGGGGGCCCTGCACCCCTAGTTGGAAAACCCTGGTTTAAAGGTCCCCTATTCTGCTAAAATCAAGTTTTTTTTTACTTTTTAACCATGTTATAATGTTGTTTCCTCCTCAAAAACAGACCTGAAGAAGTATTTTCTTTCATTCAATCCTTTCTGCTCAGGCGTTGCCCTTCTCAAGCTCTGAAAACGCTCAGTCTCTCAGTCCTATGTAGACACATGAAACCAGGAAGTGCTCCTGAGTGTTTCTAAAGCACACAGTGAAAGTCAACAGGCCTTCAGTCAGAAATGATGATAAACTTGTTCTGCATTGACATTTATAAATGGTTTTTCATGCTCATGCTGTCGTTTCTCACAAATGTTCTTGTTTGAACTTTTCTTTCCCTGACAATAACACACAATTTTGTCTCGCTGTGAACCGTCAACAAAACAGACACCGATGACAGAAAAAGTGTCAGGCCTTAGTTATTAGAAATGCAGCTTATGTGCAAACAGAAAATTAATATATAAAATAATATCATACTACTTAGAATACATTATTATTTAGTTTTATTTTTTGAGAGCATCTGGGCCTCAGTGTCTGCCAAGAAAAAATCTGTCCTTTGGACAAATGTAGTTGTGCCATACACGGTCACGGACTCATTCTGATCATTTCAGCCTCAAAACTCCGTCACTATGAAGCAGTCAGCTCATTTATCTATCTGTTAGCCTCATGTTGCTAATAGCTGTGCTAAATAGCAACTTCATGCTCTGTCCAGTACCCATCATTGCCAGCAGGGGGCGACAGACACCTAATCCAACCGTGCTTTGTAAAGTCAAAGTTACAGCTCCCCAAAAGAAGAGGTTTTCCATACACATACATTATTTTAAGTTGTTCAAAATTATTCCAAAAAGTCTGAAAAAGCATAATATAGAACCTTTATTACATAAATTACTGCTTAATTGTTGTGAGTTACTTGTGTTACCAAGAATTTTAATTAGTTAAATAGTTCTCTGGTCTGATTCTGAGACCCAGTCTTATCCCTGGTCATTTATTAATGACCCACTTTGTACTGAAACAAAATGATTTTACTGCAACCTTTACAGCACATGTATTTAAAAATCAGACTCATATTTTCATGTCATTAAAACAATATTTCTGGAGTTGTATAAATGAGGCACAATAAAACAAACCCACACCAGCTTTTTTCCATTTCATGCATTTCCCATTTTATTCTTCTTCGCTGGATTTTATTTACAACACTGTTCAGTATTTTATTCATTTATTTATTTTACAGAACAGACAGTTTTTTATGGCTTTGTGAGGACACAGGCTTCAGGTTTAAAGGTGCTGGACAGGGACGAACCCCAGTGAGACGTACAACAGTGACTCCTATTTAACACCAAACCAGTCTCCTCAATCAAATCCACACAGTTTATAATATTTATACAATTTATACCCATGACTGTCCCAAAAAACTAACTTCAACCAAGTGCTGTAGGTGCCACAGGCTGATGGTTTATTGACTGGACATGTTTTGATTACAGATGTCACTCCTCCTCCTCACAAAAATCAATCTTGTCAGGCTCAAGCCGATCTGTTTAGCAATTATAGTTAACAACCTGATTATTGTGTTGGTTTGTTGTTTGGATCACATCATATGAGTCGTTGCTGTGATTGGCTAAAACCAGAGCTGTTGATAAAGAGAGAGTTGGGCCAATGAAGGTCCTGAATATTGACAATCACTGTGATTCACGTAGCCACTAAAGGTCATTTTTAGGTTTTTACATTTGAGTTAAATCTGTAGAGAAAATAAAATGTGATTCTTTAAACATCTTACCCCTCTACGCTGCTTGTGTTGATCTCCCCCTGGTCTATTTGCTCAGAGAAACGAGCAATAAAAGCGCTGACCGTTGGGGGGCGCTAGTTAACACAGGTCAACAAGTTACAGCAGAAGAAAGTGTGCAAGTTAGTCACAGTTTATTCAAAGGCAGTGTCCAAACGTCCTCCCTAATCCCTCTGTAGTGCACTCTGTAGTGGTCACGCCATTTTGTAGTGCACTCACAATTTCCCACAATGCATTTTGAAAAGTAGCGGACAGCGATGGTCACTAGAGGTCAGTATAGACCAGAATGCTTTGCGAGTTCGGGAGGAGAACAGCAGGACTGCGACAGGACTGAATGAAACCAGTTAGAAATGGTGTTTTTACTTCTGTCACGTCGTAATCAGAAATAAAAAAACGTTGCAGTGTAAATTGCTAACGTTAGCTTACCCAGCATTTAGCCTCATTCATTATAGCGATGATTCATGTTAAATATCACACGTATGACTAATATTTATCTATTAATACTAAAACATTAACTGAGTCTGGACAGGCTTTACTACAGAAGAACATTATCAGCGGAGTTTCTCCAAACTTTTTTTTTACACAGACGCCAGAGTCAAGTGATCACCGGTGAGTTAGAAATAGTGTGCGAGTGTCACAAAATGAGTGCACTATAGTCCGCTATGTAGTGCTGGACTATGTAGTGATTGAGGGGTTAGGGGTGACGTTTGGACACAGCCAAAGATTTATTTTCTTGGCTCTTTTTCAAAAAAACGTGGTGTAAAAACCTCCTCCAGCGCCGCCATGTTTATTGTTACTGTTGCTCTTTTTCTTCCGTATTGGTAACACCTTTGTTGACGATCGCCCCCTACTGGTTATTTAACATAACACATACATTGACATAGAAAACGGTTGGAAGTATAAAGGCTGTGACGATTATGCTTGGAACAGATAAACGAGCCTTAAATTAACTTCTCACTCGATGTGTGATGTTTATATTACCGCTTATATTTAGTGAGCCTTAATTTTTTGTTTTAGTGTGGTGGAAGTTTATTTTGACACTGCCTGTTTCTTGATTCTCCGGCTGTAGCTCTGTAGATCGACACAGAGCTGCTCGAAAAACAGAACTCCAACCGATCTTTTAGCGAAGTCGTTCGTGTGTCGCCGGTGTTAAATGTCAGACTGGTTAAACAGAAAGCAGTTTGTTCCACTCTGCTGCTGCGTTTGGTGTAAACTGGGGGTTACGCTTCCTCCCGTATGGCTGTCTAGCGCTACAAATCTGGGCGACTAACTTCCAGGAACCATTTGCCAGGAACTATTAGCATAAAAAAACAAAAAACAAAAAACAACCCATCGGAGTCCCTAGAAAAGTCGCACCACTCTTTCTCAATGGCTCTGCTAAAACAAATCATGGTAGAGTCAGGTGGTCTGGAGCGTTATCCAATCACCTCCAAATATTCTACTGAAAGCCACGCCCCTTCACAAACTTTTTTTCAACAAGAGACATCCAGATGGTTTGTGAAATAGATACAGTCTTTTTTGCCGCTCGATTATGGAAAAATTCATACTCACAATTATTTAGGCCATAATTGGAATCACAGTTATTTAAAACAATTGTTTATGTACTGCCAAAACAGAGGAAGAGTATTTTTTATCATTTACTTGTGTTAAATGATTCATAGAGCTATAGTATAGGACTTTGGACACCGTTCTGGACAAAGACAAGAGTGAATCTAGCTTTGACAGCTCTGTAAATTCTCTACATATGGACATAAAGAGCATGTGCATCATTCAGAATCCAATTTCTTTTATTTTAATAATTGTTTTTTTTTTGCAATTATATAGATTTTGTAATTATTGAGAACCAAAATTGTAATTGATTAACAGCACAGCCCTATGGCAAAGTACGGCTACTATAAAAACAATAAAACACGTCAGAACACTGTAGCTTTGATTGAGGAGACCGGGTTGGTTCATTTGACATTAATGCCCTACTATAACCATGTCATTTTACCATGAAGCACGATCCATTTTCTTTAGTTTCAACCTTTTTTTTTCTGCAAGACGTTAGCAACAACAACACAAATATTTCCCAGCATGCAACACAACATTTCAGATGAATCAATGGAGTCAAATGTAAGATGTAGTAGTAGTTCAGGCACAGTTATCCCCCTGTCCATGATACTGTGGGTTATGTTTTGTCCATCTTCAGCCCAGTTCACATTATGACACACGCACAAATCTCTTTTTAACAAAGAACTGTGAAGTAGTTTCTCAACACAGTGTTCAAAAACATCACAAAATTAGGTTACATTCAACAAAAAATGTTTAAAGAAAGAGCCGCAGGGGTGAGTGAGTAAACAGTCGTGTAGCCCCTCAAGGGTTAAAGGCATCAGACGTCTGCCACAAAAATCCACTCATAAAAAGTTTCAGATCTCTTATTTGGACACTTTTAAGGCTCATTTATACTCTGATACGCATTTGGATACAGATGAAGTGCTCTGTCCGTCTCAACAATCACAGCAGAAGAAACAAACTTTTTAAGGAGCGACCAGAGCAAGTTAGTCACGGTGTAGGTACAAAAGCTATTTGGGTTGCAAAATCAGCTCAGGTTAGTAATTTTAATTTGGTTAGACAACATTGCATAAATAAGCTTCTATGAAGGGTTTTATGGAGGGTTTTTTGGGCTTTTGATGTGTTTTGCTCATTACTTATTATTTAACAGACTGGCAGCTGTACACATTTGTATACACTCCGTTTGTATTTGTCATATTAACATAAACTCCAACAGAGAGCCAGGTATCATACAAAAGCGTCAGTAAATACAGGAAAAGCACAGTAATGTACCTTTTTTTTTAAATTCCAATTATTTTGTAGTAGCAGCTATAACTGTAACTGACAATCTACTAGTCAAAAATATACTTTAATATACGTTATTTTAACAAATATTAATACGAACGATAAATAGCAAAGAATATATATATTTCTACTCAGTAATCCTAACCAACTACATCTTATTAAATCTGCTCGGCTTTCACGGTCAGATCTGCTTGGGTTGACATTTCCGTGTTAACAAAGACGACCACGCTGTTTGCTCAAAGTCACGTCCAATCATAATCCATGACGTCATCATTCAGCGCCACCACCTGAGCCGATTTTGCAACCCGACTGAACAGAACATCGCTGTTTTTGCCTAATTTCCTTGGCTCCTTTTCAATAAACGTGGTGTAAAAAAAACAACAGGCTGCCATGTTTTTTTTATTGTTGTTGCTATTTTTCTTCCGTCTTGGTAAAATCTTTGATTGTCGCCGATCGCCCCCTACTGGTTATTTAACATAACGCACACACTGACATGGAAAATGGTTGGAAGTATAAATGCTGTGACGGTAATAATGCTCAGAACGGACAGATCCATTTACGTACGGGCCGCTAGTACAAATGAGCCTCTAGACCTCATCATGGACTTTCCACTCCAGATAAAGGCGCCGTTTACACAACAGTCGTTTTGCCAAAATGCCATAATTAAGGACTCTAACCTCACAAAAATACAAACTTTTGAAAACGCCCAAAAGTGTTGTGAAGCTGAAGCGTAAATTCAACCAGGAAGATTGTCTTCCTCTCTCAGCCAATCATTGCTCAGCTCTCTAATTTTAAAATTCAGTCTCTCCTGTCATTCAGCTGTTTTTCAGACTCGAGCCGAAGCTCTCCTCTACCCCATCACTTCCTCAGCAGCAGAACCATTTCTCTTTTCACAGCTTCCCCTTTTTTCTGCCACCGCCAGAGTCTAGCCTCCGGGGGGAGCTCTGCCCTAAAAGTCTCTACTGAACACTCCTACATCGTCGGCCTGTTGGGCTCTAAGCGCCAAACTCTCTCTCGCATACTAAATACTAACTAATATATCTTTAGTAGCGGTCGACCGATATGGGTTTTTCTATGGCCGATGCCGATATTTATTTTTAAAATTCGGAGCAGCCATTGGCCAATAAACATAGACAATTTTTTGGACAGATACGTAGGGACAATTTTCCTACTTTTATGAAAGAAATTAATATAATATAGCCATTTGTTTCAGTAACGTTTATTAAAATGGAAAGAAATGTGTTAGAACTGTTGATTTTTTTGAGAAAAACAATAAGGCCAGCTTAATCAAACTCTCTGTGCAGGTAGAGCTTGGGGAGAGCTAAAAAATGCATTTTGATTAATTGTTCTACAAGGTTCTGTTCCAAAATCTTTTTATTGCCATTTTGAGCTTTTCAGGCTGAGATAAAGCAATTTTTTGATGTTTACTGCAATGTAAGATGCTCCAACTGCTAAAAGATGGTTGGAGAAGCTGAGGTCCTTCAGTCACATGGGCCCCAGACATGTGCCTGGCCAAAAATCTGCATTAAAGTGCAAAAATCAGCCAACTGCCGATTGACAAAAAATGCAAAAATTGGCCTGATATATCATTCAACCTCTAATCATTAATGCATTATTCGTTTGACTGATCATTTTATTTGAGCCTCTCCTGGTTGAATTACTTCCGTTTGCATTTTGGTGTTGCTGTAAATGGCCCCAAAGTTAGTTTACAGTCAGGAGCATCGTCCATGCGTTAAAGCAGCCAGGGGTCATCCTATATGTGGTCCTTTAAGAAATCCAAACTCTTTTAAGACATCCCTTCCAAAAAACTGTCCACTCCTGTCCAGACACTTGGCTTTTACGATTATGAAAGTCAACATTAATGGCACTGACAACATTAACACAAGCAGCACTTTACAATAAAAAGGACAAGGTGCACAATATTTAAAAACACATTTAAAATAAGTAAATTCCTAAAAGAGAAGAGCGAGTCGGTGTTAATCTCTGAATGCATTGTCGTCTTTTTTTTCCATTTTCACAGTGATACATGGGACATCGAAAAGACAGAATAAAAACACACGGCGAGTTTTCAAGTGCAGTTTGTAAGGTGCATTAAAGGGATTTTTACCATTTAGTGAGAAAATGTGGAGTTAATAAATAAGACATGTAACAGAAGGAGAAGCCACAGTTTTGAGATTAGCAGAGGATTTGAATGCACCGCGGTACATTCACAGTAACAGGTCTGGAGTAAGAGCCTGCTGAGGTGGAAAGTTACTCAAAACTTTCACTTGAGTAACTTTTTATGATGTTGTATTTTCAGAGTGCGTTTTCGAAAACAATAGCTATATAGATTTTGGTTGAAAAGTTGTTACTTGGACTTAATTCCTTTTTTTCGCAGATGTTTGGTCAGTAGTGGAATGATTCTCTACATACTCCACAGTGCACACCAGACTCTTCCATGAGTGACGTATTCAAATAAGTTGCGCTAGCAGCTTGGTACTGAGATTAGCGTCCTATCCCATTCATTTTTTACGAGGGAGCAAAACAGAAATATTAATTTAGACATTTTTAGACATCAGGAATGAATGGTTGATGTTATATATTTGTTTACTATGAAATAATATAACCAAGATCTGAGTCAGCCATTGCCGCTGCAGTGAACATATTGAAGAAGGATTAGTGCTGATGGATTAAATCTGAGTGAACACTGACAATCTTTTGTGGAATGACACATTTCTGTAAATACTTGAACAGTATAACAATAAAATAAAGAAACTGTGTAGCCTTTAGCTTCTATGCTAATTATAGCTGCTAATTGGTACGTTAAATAAAACTTCTGAAGGTTGATAGCCTCGTTAATGTTTTCTAACCAGGCTCTGATGTTACTCACGTGTGGTCGAGTGGTTGTCAGTTTCTAAAATCCTCTTGTTCTTTCATAATTGGCAATCCTTGGTGGCTAGCGCTAATTACTCCATTAAAAATGTATTATCATTTGTTTAACTTCTTGTAGCACACAGACGTTCTGTTTACAAACACTAAAAGCCATTGGGATTGAGGTGTTAAGCCCCTTTCAGAAAGGGATCCAGTATTGTTCAGGATCACCACAGTCTCCTCATAATGATATCAAGAGGGCTGGATTCCATGTATGCTAGGCTAACTCTCTATTCCAAACATATATGATCAACACAGAACTAAAGCAGTAACTTGCATCATGTAGCATTTATGCTAATTTTGGCAATAAATTTGAGTTTATTTGTTAAAGGTGTTAAAGTTATGGTTAGGAAAAAGGTTAAGATTAGTTTATGTTATGTTATTAGTACAAGTATGTGACAGTAAAGTAACATTTGTCACATTTTTCCTCTCGTACTCAGTGAATAACACAACAATAAACTAGCTCTGGCCTTATCCCTTAATCTGTCAAATAAACCCTTTTTTTGGTTGTGTTTTTATGTTTATCCAAGATAATTTCATATTAACGTTCACCGACACAGCAGACACACGCTCCAAGTGTGTGACGCAGGACGTAAAGTGCCAGCCCCCAGCAAAATGCCTGGATTTTAATAACCCCCACCCCCACACACACACACCAAAAAAAAAAACAAAACAACATTACGTCTCAACCACTTTGTGTGCACAGAGCTATTAGTGCTCAGCAAGCTTACCTAAGAGCTCGCTGCGCCCAGATTAGGAAAAAAAACAAAAACATCGAAGTGCAGCGCTGACACATGAATGAGATGGTGCTGTGCCCACTGCGCTTATTTAAAAAGAAAGGGACGAGGGACTGAATTTGAACAATTTATGAGAAAACTATAATCCTAGTGGTTAAAATATTTTTATCAGATATTTTCTGAAAGTGTTACGTGTTTCAAGAAGAGTACAGTCTTAATTTCTACTGAGTCTCTTTGTGCGTTCACTAAGCACAAACCGATCAAAACAACTCCCTTTCAACCTGAAATTGCACATCATTATAAAATTGCACATCCAACACCTAAATTGCACTCGTTACTGCCTCTCCTCTCCTCCCCCCTCGCCTTTATTTCGTGGTAGTGTGTAGCAGTAGTAATTTGTACTGGTACTGTGAAGCAGTAGTATTCCCCAAGTACTGGAGTCTGGATGGGCCACAGCCGCTTGGCACTGAGGTTGGCACTGAGGAAAGGCAAAGATTAAGAGACACGGCTTTGATTTTTTTGTTAAAGGCAGAAAATCCAGTGAGCAGACTGTGAGAAATTTATATTAAATATATTTAGACTCTTGGAGGTTACATTAAGTGTTATAAAACCATTGTTACAACTCTTAAACTGCAGCACAACATACAACAAGTACATTTTTTGGTCTAATATTGCCCCCATAAATGACAAAGATATTACACCAAACTAAAACTTATCTTAAACTTCAAGCTCCGTGTATAGCGTCAACACTTTCCCAGTTGGATTTTCCATTGGCAAGCCACTGCGCGTGTTCACGACACAATAATGATTTACAACAGCAGGCAGCGCTAGGCACTAAACTCTGCAGATAATGGGCTTCTGTAAATAAACCTCTGCCAAGTATTTATCAGTGAATAATAAGCACTACATTAAACACATCTTATCACATTGGACTGGATTATGGCAGCTTTTTGCCTCAGAGGGAGTTTTATATTTTCATCTGCATGAGGCTACAAGCTAAGGTAAGCTAACTGCAGCACATTAGCATCACAGATGTAGGAAACACGGTAAATAGTTGTTAGGACAAAAGTTTCTTATATTTTATTGTTAATCAGTGGTGGCAGAAAAAGTGTCAAATTCATGAATGTGAAAGGCTGCATCTCAAAAAAGGAAGCAAAGTGATTACCTTCAAAGTTCAAATGTATATAGACGTATTAGTATTAGTATTGTTATGTGGTGAATTTGATAAGTTTTTCACCTAAAACCAGGTTGCTAAATTTTGGAGTTTTCAGCCACTGCAGCCTGACTCCATCTCCACCTCGCTATGACTTCACTTCACTTTAATGGTCTGAGACTTTCATCTTATTAAACATAATTAAAACAAACTGAGTTATATCTGCCTTCTGTTCTGTAATCATCCTTTAATCCTCTAACTTCCTGCAGGTAAACACTTATTATTCTGCTGCAAAAAGCGTCTTTTCTCTTAGACACTAAAGATAATTAACTCCTCTGAATTCAATCTTGCACCATTTTGAATTAATTAGTTACACAAGTGTTTTCACATGGCTTCTAAATAAACCAGAAACGTACAACCAAAAGTTTTGAGAATGAATTGGTTTTCTCAAGTTTGCCACTTCAGTCTTTTTAGATCTCTTCGTCATGTGAATTATAGAAGCAAAATATAAGCAGTTGCAGTTCGCTCATTTAGTCTCCCCTGGTTAAAATGCTTATAATTATACTGCCAACTTTGTGAAAACCAACACTTCATTTTCTAAACTATTGGCCATTACTGCAATAAGTCAAAAGTAAGTAAAAATAGCTAAATGTTTTCATATCATGTTATTGCCAGTCCTGTGGCTTTTTCTTAAGGCAGCCATCTTGTTTGGCACAGGTGGTCCCAGATCCAGCAGTGCTAATTTACTACGATGAGAGGTTAAGGGTTGGCACTTAACCACTACTGGCCCTTTTTCACCAGCACTGCTGGGTTTTACTAGGGCTGGGTACCGTTAAACAATACCTTTGTGTTACTGGTATTGAAAAAAATATTTTTATTTGATACCAAGTTGATACATGTATAAATCAAATAACACAGAATAAATCATACAAACTACTGGCTTTAACTTGCAGCTAAAAATGTTGCTCCTAAACTTGGTTTTTTATTCAATATTATTGTGTTTTGTGATTGTATTATCAAATATATTTGCACACCATAGGTATCAGAAAAAGTATCGCTCAGATACTGGTTTTGAAAAAATCTGAACGGTACCCAGCCCTAAGTTTTACTCTACTTTACTCAGTTTGGGTCATTTTCCACACCAAGACAATATGTATTGTGGGCGGGGACAGTGGCGCCTCACTGATGGGACGTCCTGTAAATGCGACATAAACACAACAATGGAGGATGCAGAGGCAATGTTGTACCCCTGCGTAGCCTATTGTTTTGAACTGAGTCAACAAGTAGCTACATTTGTGGTCTTTAATGGCCCTGCAGTCACTTTTCATCTTAGTTTTTCTCTGGATTGGACATGTGTCTGGTGGTAACTGTTAGCTGCCATCAGCCGGGAAATTTCCTGATATACCCTGTCATTTGGGGTTGCTCCATCCAGCTCCTTCTGACTGTCATCACCCACCAGGCAGAGAAATGTAGGGACCTCGTCGACGTTCCACTGTCATTTTCTGAGCAGCCATTGGTCTCACAAAAAAAGATATGCTGTGCTCAGCTGTTCTCAGGACTTTTAAAAAAGTTTTTGTGGTTATCATTGCACGCTTGACTCACAACTGACAACATTCTCTGACCAATCAGCGAACAGCAATCTGTCAGCGCCACATTTTAGCACTGGTTTGGCTCGAGTGGAACCTCTGCTGAGCAGGTACCAAAAAAGTACCTGGTATTGGTAACGGCTGCCTAATGGAAAAGCTAACAAAGCGGGTAGAACCAAGCAGAGTAAAACCAAGTAGTGCTGATAGAAAAGGGCCATAATTTACTGGGGATTAGCATTTAACTTTTCACCTATACTGCTGACGCTAATTATAACATATGCCCAAATATGGTCATCATCACATTTTTCTTCCATGTCTCATTTTAAGCCTATATTGGTCAATAAATGTATTTGATATAAAAACCATCACAAGTCTTGCTCACTGGGAATAACTTACAATTTCTTACATATTATTGGACCCTGAAAAAGTTTAGCACCAATTTACTTCGGCTCGGCCTGATCCAGAGTCAGACTTTGTGGGTTTCAATGAACACTGTGGCTGTGGGCTACAAGGAAACAGTAATAAAAAAACTGCATAAATGACAGAAAACATGTAAAAAAAAAAAAAAAAAAACAGTGTTAAAATGGCCATAAGTTGCACTCAGAAGGTGAATGAGAGGTTCAAACCCAGAGTATATGGTGAGAGGTGGTGGGTGCAAGTGCATGATGGGAGATGTAGTGTGTCACATGGCCAGGACTCGTGCTTTGGCGGCAGCGGCCTGAGCTCTCTGGACCACGGCGGGACAGCTCTCTCGTCGGGTCAGCTGACTGGACTCGAACAGACCCTCGTGGACTCCAGGACCGCTGTCACAGAAGGTCAGAGCTCCTGCAACAAACATATTTAGTATTTTATACTGCCACCGCAAAACAGTCACACAGTGATTTGTTTTTATGCCAGATGCCCTTCCTGTCGCAGCCAGCCACACACTGTGACTGGAGTAAGCAATGTGGGTGAAGTGTCTTGGCCAGGGACACGACGACAGTATGAACAGGTGGGAATCGGTCCATCAACTCTCCGGTCAGTCTGCTTAACCTCCAGCGCCACTGTTGCACACTTTAATACTTTCAGTGCTACTGATTCAATATAACCAAGTCATGTAGACCAGTGGTTCCTAACTTTTTTGGTCTTGAGTAGCCCCAGGACCTGGAGATGGAAATTACCTCAGAGAGCTATAGTCTGGTACAAAACATATTTTCTTCTGTGATTAATGCTCCTGTACATGATCCCTGTTCAATAAACTAAATAAAAGAAAAAAAGATTAGTCCTGGTTTGGACTTGGGGTAGTCCTGGTACAGTCTTAGTTTAGTTCTTGTTTTAGACATGGTCTAGTCCTGGTTTAGTGTTAGCTTAATCTTGGTTTGGCCTGGTTTAGTACTAGTTCAGTTCTGGTTTTGTTCTAGTTTTAGACCTGGTTAAGTCCTGGTTTTAGATCTGGTTTAGTCTTGGTTTTAGACCTGTTTTAGTTCTGATTTTATCCTGTTCTTTAGCCCTGGTTTAGTCCTGTTTTAGTTCTGGTTTAGACCCAGCTTAGACCTGGTATAGTCTTAGTTTAGTCCTGGTTTAGACCTGTTTTAGTCCTGTTTTAGTGTCCCATCCCTCTCTATAGTCCTGGTTTAGTCCTGGTTTAGGTTTATTTTAGTCTTTAAAAGCCAAATATATAAAGGTCCTATAAATGATCAGATAACACCACGTATCCCCTGCAGTGTGCTTGTGTACCCCTAGGGGTCCCCGTACCCCTGCTTGCGAAACACTGATGTAGACCAACAGCTAATGGGAACAGATCTCCTTGTTATTACCATGTGATGAGTTCATCTATTAAAAACCGACTGCTACATGATCCCTCGCTCGTCTTAACTCTCGTTTTCTCCTCCACGTATCTGTACAAAGGTTTTTTCTGACGCTTTCCCACAAGACTGGAAACTTCTGTGACATCGAGCTGGTGTTGTTTTTTAGCCCAGAGACACCAGGAGGGCGCTTTAAGGTAAAAAAAGTTACTGAGATCTGCTTTAAATGATCAGCTACTTTTCTGCAAGGTCCATGAAGCAGGTGACGTCAGGTGGAAAAGTCCGGAAGCAGGTTTTGACCCGAGTTCTGAGTTTCTTTTTCTGACTTGTGAATGTGTGTGTGCAATTATTATTATTTTTAACTCAGAAGAACATTTTCCTGAGTTTCCGTTGACCACATGAGCGCTGCATCATCATCAAGATCCACAATATTCACAATATTACAAGCCTGTTCAATGCACCTCAAAAAAGAAATCTTGGTCGTCCTGCAAATCGAGCTCCATAAAACAGCAAAGAAGATTTACAGTTTACCACTCGGATTACTCCACAGGTCTCTTTCTGTCTCCCTCTCTGCCTAAAGTGAAGGAATCTCTATTTTTACAAATATCCTGCAGTTGTCACGGCGACACATTGTTCAGGAGCGACAGATGAGACTTTAACATGTACATAAAAAAAAAAAAAGAAAGTGTTGATTACCTTCAGAAACCGGAGCCAGGAGGACACAGCGGGGGAAGATTTCAAGACCAGAAAGAAAGAAAAAAAAAACCCTCTCTGACAATTAACACTTCACTATGTTTAATATAATTACAAGCATTTAGTGACAGAACAAAGAAGTGAGACAAAGACGGCGCTGCAAGACGCTAAAGACCTGACAAAGAGACCTATCACAGGATTTTTTTAACCCAAATTACAATTACGTTTTACTGAGCTGTGAAAAGATTGAGTGTGTTTTGAGAAATACCAGTGGTGGGGCAATTAATATTTTTTTTATCAACCAGCAATATTGACATGTCTAATATTTACATGGGGCACTGTAGGCGCTTTTCCACTAGGTCGGAACGGGGCGGCTTGGGGGCGTTTCCACTTCCCAAGGCATTCCAAAGTGTTCCCAAAAAGCGGTCCAAACGTTCTTCTTTTGGCACTCCTCCCTGATGGGGTCCAGCTCTGTTAAGCGTCTGGAGCGGTTAGGGCACTGCAGCGAGATGACTGGATGAGAACGAATCCTCACTCAGGCAAAAGCAACAAGCCAAAGAACAGAAATAAAAGGGAAGATGTTTTTTTTTTTTTTAAATCAAGCTTTTAATCAAGTTCTTGTCCTCGTGATAAACAGACATATTCAGAGAGGACGAGCTAATTTTGAGGAGACTTTTTCTAAAAATAAAGCTAGCGTATATTAGCAACAGGTGTTCCCAGTTTAGTGAAGTACGGCTTTCACTACAAGAATCTAAACATTTAATTTTTAGTTTAGACTGGATTAAATATGAGTTAAACTCATGTTGTTATGTGTTCAGAGGTTAATATGTGTTAAAGTGGAGCAGAGAAGTTCATTTAATGCACAGAAACTTAGAGGTAAACCTGAAGTAGTCTCCTGTTTACTGAAGCTAATACAGCTTTAGCTCCAGCCTCACACAAACACACACCGACCTCACACAGACACACACTGACCTCACACAGACACACACCGACCTCACACAGACACACACCGACCTCACACAGACACACACCGACCTCACACAGACACACACCGGCCTCACACAGACACACACCGGCCTCACACAGACACACACCGGCCTCACACAGACACACACCGGCCTCACACAGACACACACCGGCCTCACACAGACACACACCGGCCTCACACAGACACACACCGGCCTCACACAGACACACACCGGCCTCACACAGACACACACCGACCTCACACAGACACACACCGACCTCACACAGACACACACCGGCCTCACACAGACACACACCAACCTCACACAGACACACACCGGCCTCACACAGACACACACCTCACACAGAAACACAACACACACCGGCCTCACACAGACACACACCGGCCTCACACAGACACACACCGGCCTCACACAGACACACACCGACCTCACACAGACACACACCGACCTCACACAGACACACACCGGCCTCACACAGACACACACCGACCTCACACAGACACACACCGGCCTCACACAGACACACACCGACCTCACACAGACACACACCGACCTCACACAGACACACACCGGCCTCACACAGACACACACCAACCTCACACAGACACACACCGGCCTCACACAGACACACACCGACCTCACACAGACACACACCGGCCTCACACAGACACACACCGACCTCACACAGACACACACCGGCCTCACACAGACACACACCGGCCTCACACAGACACACACCTCACACAGAAACACAACACACACCGGCCTCACACAGACACACACCGGCCTCACACAGACACACACCGGCCTCACACAGACACACACCGGCCTCACACAGACACACACCGACCTCACACAGACACACACCGACCTCACACAGACACACACCGACCTCACACAGACACACACCGGCCTCACACAGACACACACCGACCTCACACAGACACACACCGGCCTCACACAGACACACACCGACCTCACACAGACACACACCGACCTCACACAGACACACACCGGCCTCACACAGACACACACCGACCTCACACAGACACACACCGGCCTCACACAGACACACACCGGCCTCACACAGACACACACCGGCCTCACACAGACACACACCGGCCTCACACATACACACACCGGCCTCACACAGACACACACCGGCCTCACACAGACACACACCGACCTCACACAGACACACACCAACCTCACACAGACACACACCGGCCTCACACAGACACACACCGGCCTCACACAGACACACACCGGCCTCACACAGACACACACCGGCCTCACACAGACACACACCGGCCTCACACAGACACCACCAGGATTCACTCTTGTCTTTTTATTAATTGTTGCCTGCACCTTTATGTGAAAAAGTGACTTTCAAACACATTTTTTAAAATCTCATTTATTAACACAACTTTTGTTGTGCTTGTGTGGTGTCAGTGTTTACGTAACAGACGTGGGTCTCCTGGACCCAGAGCCATGGAAACACCAGCAGGTTTGGGGCTACCTGTTCTAAGGTGTCCCGTGCTGACATGTCCTGTTCTGCCGAGTGGAAAAGCACCTTTTTTATGGTGTATTTTGCAGTAAAATGGCATCATACAAAAAGTTCCAGTAAGTGAAGTGCTTTTTTTCTTTAAATTATGTTCAAAGGACTGCTACACTCTGCTGCCCTCTTCACCGGTTTCTTTATGGCACCAGTAAAGTACTTGCTCTCTTTTAGTCATATAATGTTTTTAAAGGTTGTTAAATGTGCTGCTGTTCTAGAGGCGACCAAGATTTGTTAAAATGAATAAAAGCATAATACAGCCCCTTAAATAAACTTTATTAATAAACAGTAGTGTAGTCTGTGTCTCCATGCTAGCAGGGAGTTGCTTTCACACTAACACCGCAGTCAAACTGGGTGCATACACTGCCACATGGGCACGCAGCTTCCCAGTCTCCTCTGAGTGCTTCATGCCTGAACCCCGCGCCGCTCTGTCTGAGTCTGTGAGTGTGCATCACTCCGCTGTGAGACCGATATGAGCTGCACAAGGAGCAGTGTCTTGAAGCTACTCGGCAAAGTTTAGTTGTCGTGGAGTGAATTATAAGGGGAAGTTGTGCGATGAGGGGGCGGTGTGGCATTTAGTATTATCCATAGGCCAAAGCTGAAACTGGTGTTTTGGCCAGTGTTGAGGTCCAGCCCTGGTTACCATGTGCCAGAAATGTGGGAAATGTGACGTTAAAGTCCCGGCTCTAAATGCCAATTCTGGTCCGTTTTAAAAGAGTCTGACCCAGTTTGAGACACGGACTGCCTTCACTCACTAGAGATTCTTTGCCATTGTGAGATATAACGGTTTCAGAGCATTTACCCCGAACTAGAAGATCTTCGAGTCCAAGTCTGGGCATTAAATCTTTACGAGACAGGACCAGTGCCTTGGCAGAGGTCTATACTTTTTAGATTTTTCTTTTCTTTTTATTTATTTTTGTGTATTTTTGTAGACTAATACACTTTTCTTTGTCCATAGCCTTTTGCACAGTATGATATAATTAACATGTTTGCATATATTTTAGATGGAAATTGCCTCCTCTGGTTAAATCAACATCAAGGTGCGGTGAATTGGTTGTAAAAGTCAGCGCCTTGAGTGATGATTAGTGAAGGAAGGTTGTGTCTTGAGTGGTCGTGATTGAAAGTTCGCTGAAAAGATCTGTTTCCTGGTTACAGCCGCATTATAAAGACAAAAAATTCAAATCAAGGGTTTGAGGAGCGGCATGCGGGGGATGGGCGGCGATCGGGGGATATGGGCAGAGACGCGGTTCAATAAAATGTGAAAAATACATGGTGTAGAATAAATGTAGGAGCAGATGAATAAAACAGAAC
The DNA here is from genome assembly GCA_020698575.1 of Bostrychus sinensis. Taxonomy (NCBI): domain Eukaryota; kingdom Metazoa; phylum Chordata; class Actinopteri; order Gobiiformes; family Eleotridae; genus Bostrychus; species Bostrychus sinensis. Next base: position 34,443,217 of record CM036243.1, on the reverse strand, counting down.
ATTAATCAAAGCTGTGTTTTCAATAGGGAACACTTTCAAATAGCTCTGCATTTGGCTGAACCTGAATAGACCTAAAGCTCTATAGGTGACAGATGAAGGAGCCATTACTTCTGTACGGAAATAAAAAACACTGATTTTAATTTGATTTTTTCCTTTTTAACTTGTCGCATTCAGAAATGTTCAAACCTTTCACCTCAGACATTTTAATGATGTGAATGTAACATAATGAGAAAAAAAACAAACATTAAACAGGAACTATTTATTGTCACATATTTTTGAGTTATTCTGACTTATCTTTGAAGTTCAAATGAAAAATGTGACTCTTTTAATGGAGGCCCATGGGCAGTATTATTCAGCCCTGACCTTCAAGACTTTGTGGAGCATCTTTTCACTTTTATCAATGTTCCGAGTCACTGCTAACAACCTTCTTACAGCTCTTGACTGGAGTCTTTACCCGTTCTTCACCTGCAAAAGCCTCTACCTCAGTGATGTTTGGTAGCCTCCGTGCTGCAGCTGCCCCTTTTAAATCCCACCAAAGATTTGACTGAAAAAGTCACTCCAGGACGTTTCACACTCTTTTTGTCTTCTTGAAAAATCTTTAATTGATAAATCTATAAAATCTTAGGGGGGCTGAATATTTTTGACTGCATATCTACATTTAAGTGCTGAAATACTTGAGCAAAAAGATCACTATGAGGAACCTGACCTTGCTGCATTTATCTAATCAGAATAAAGTCATGCTCATCTTTTACAGGAGTTAGATTTTCACAAGGTCCTGTTTTGCTTGGTTTGATGACAAAACAACCATGTTACCGTTACTACTGTAAACAACTAGGGATGCACCGATACCACTTTTTTTCAAACCGATACGAGTACGAGTACTTCCATTTGAGTACTCGCCGATACCGAGTACCGATACGAGTACTTATATAGGGGTTACTTTACAGTTTATACAGTGACACTGCTGTATCTCATTCATCCCATACCGTGTCATCTTTTTCCCGTCTATCCCCGCTCTGCGATGCCAAGTTATTTTCACAACAGAGTAGTTTCAACACAACTAACCATGGCTAAACTTTGCTCAACATGGACATGTTATACCTCATTTTAAAGCTTAGATTCTCCTCTATTCAGTCGCTAAAATCATTTTAAAGACAGACTGAGCATCTGCGCATCACCAGCGGAGATTCGCCAAGACATACAGCAGCTAACACAATTAGCAACCGTACTTCTTAAGCTTTATCAGACAACAACTACTTCGCGCTTATATAATTTTCGGGACAACTACGACGACAAAAGGACAACAGCTTAAGTTTTAAAACTCACGTATGATTTGGGATAAGTCTGGTTGAGCAGAATATAAACTCAGCTTTGCTTTTATCTCCATACAGTTCACTTTGAAATCCATCCACAGGTTTCTCACTCCTCAGCTGAGAGGGGAATGTCACGTGACAGCGCTGTAGTGGTATCGGTTGTTGGTATCGGCCCACTTTTATGAATACGAGTACGAGTACTTGAACATGGTATCGGTACCGATACAGGTATCGGTATCGGTGCATCCCTATAAACAACACAATGTTCCTGATATCTGTCTAAAGGCTCATTTATACTACGCGTTCATTCTGCGTTCATTATGACAGACGTTGGTCTGTCTTCCCAGAGCTTGTGGATATAGATGAATTGCGCAGTACATGTGTTGACCACTGGGGGTGCTAGTGCACACAGCTCAACAGTCACAGCAAAAGAAACAGCTGAACATTTTAAGGCAAGTTAGCTGTGGTTTATTCAAAGACTAAATAGACCACCACTATTTTTGACTTACTTTCTTGGCTCTTTATCAATAAATGTGGAGTGAAAACCTCCGCTAGCGCAGCCATGTTTGTTTACTGTCGCTCTTTTTCTTCCGTCTTGGTAAAATCTTTGACAGTCGCTGATTGCCCCCTACTGGTTATTTAACATAACACACATGTTGACATAGAACACGGTTGGAAGTACAAATGCTGTGACGCCAACAACGCTTGGAATGAACAGATCTGCTCATGTATGAAATGGGAGAATAAATTATTAAATGAGCCTTAAGGTACCTACTGTGCCCACTGCAATTCACTTAATTTCTTTTAAAGCCCTTGGTTAAACCTTTGAGAAATAGTAGCAGCCGCTTCATAATCAAACCTAAAACAAACCTCTGGTCCCTTATGATTATCTGCCACACTATTGGTCCATAACTGTCAGTACGGGAGGCAGTAGCTCAGTAGGCAGAGCCATTTGTCCACTAACCAGAGGGTTGTTTGGTGGCTCGATCCCCGCTATCAACATTGCATAGTGCCGCTGTGTCCTTGGGCAAGAAACTTCACTCATCTCGCCTGTGTATGAATCAGTGTGATTATGCATTTGGTGGTGGTCGAATCTTCACATTACGCACTAATCCTTACCGTATCCGTCCACAGAGCCTCCTTTAAACTCTCCTTCAAACTTCATGCCGTCGAATCGAGCGAAGACGCCGACGCCTTGAAATTTCCCCTGCACGAATTCACCTTCATATCTGCGAACACAACACATAACCGATGTCAGATAAAACAGCCTCACAGTCCCATTGTTCAGCCCGGAGAGGAATGCTTTTAGTTTCAACGTGCTTTGTCCCCACCATCTATCGGCCTCAGCGTCAGGAATTTGAATTATGAAAACACTAAATACCTTTTTCTACCTTATGTCAAAATGATCTTGCACAAAAATATTTTCTTTTTAAACTTATCCAAATCTTTAAACATTTTAAGGTTAGCACTTTCGAGAAATGCGTCCAATTATGTCCCCTTGAGTTTTGCCTTCACAAAAAAAAGTACTTTTCTAAAATAATAAATGAAATAAAATTGCTTTCAAAAGCTCTTCAACCAAAGCCGAGAACATGGCAGCTCTTAAACGCAGATCAAAAGTTGCAAACAGCCTTTTCAAACAAGTCGCTAACAGCATCGTCTCTCTGAAAACAGCTCGTGATGAAAGGCGATGGGAGCTATTTGTGTGTTGTATTAATTGTTGAAAACCTAAAGGTTCTCTTTACAAGTTTTCATTCTTTGAAGATGGAGGCTGTCAACACATTTTTTGCCACCTTTTTAACTCTGTGTCTGTCACTGAAGAAAGAAGCATTACATGATTTCACTGCTGTGAAGTAGTTGTTGTTGAAAAGGTGTTGAAAGTTGGTATCAAAGACTTAAATTAGAAAAAATTATTAAAGTTTGGAAGTAATTGGGTTAACAATGACAGTGACAGAGGGAGAATCAGAGGAGTTTAAACAAAGGCTGAAATTGGGGCTGGGATTTTAAGAAGAAAAGCTAAAAAGGGATCAGCTCAGATAGCTAAGAGATAACATGGACAAAACAACTTTAACACTTCACATTGCATTATTCTTTCACTCCTCAGTCATACTCAGTGTGGAGAGCCACAGCTGCCCTGGGGCAGAAGCATGGCTGCCATTTTTGCACCACCAAAACACAGTAACACAGACACAGACACTAACTTATCCATATATGGATACCAGGTGACAGTGGCTCAGGTGGTAGGGCGGTCGTGCTTTAACCCAGTGTTTCCTACTAACTGAGAAGACTATGGTGGTCCACCATATTCTAATTTTTTTTCAAGCTGGACAATGTTTTGTAAATCATCATAAAAAACTGTACTGTGCCAAAAAGGGACTGTGTAAAGATTAAATAAAAGCATTAACTGGCATTTTTAATACAAAGATATATTAAATAAAGTCATGTGTTATTAAGGATCACCAGAGCCACCACAGACTCAACAAAAATCAGTGGGAAATACTGTATAACCGGAAGGTTGGTGGTTTGAATCCCGCTCTCCCCAGTTCATACTGTAATAGTAAAGTAATATCCATATATGGATACCTAATATCGTGAAGAAAAGAAAAGAAATATGGTATTCAGGATGAAACAGTATATCACCCAGCCCATTTTCTACTTTTTTCCCCAACTTTTATTTAAGTACATTTCTGAGGAAAAAGATCATTTTAGTCAAAAACATTGTTAGATTTTTTAAACAAGACAATGTATTTTTGACCTTGGTGGAAGTAGGAGGTAGTAGCAGTAACAGTAGTGGAAGTATTTCCAATTAGGTAGCGGGGTAGTAGTAGTTGTAATAGCCACAGTAATACTAATACTAGTAGTAGCAGTTGTAGTATAGTAGTATTTTCTTTCCTTTCCTTTGTAAAGTAACAATACTTCACTTAAGTACAACTCATCATTTCACTGAACACACTTGTTTGTCGTACTGCTTTGGATAGTGACAACTGCAATAGCCTAGGTAAAAGAAAAAAACTGACTGAAAGTTAGCCACAATCCCTCTCCAACCCTGTAAAAGTACCGCACTAAGTATTTTCACTCTGTTTGAATTAATGAGCTGTCAAAAATCAATCTAAAGTCAGTGTGAACAAACCTGGATCCATCAGGAAACACCAGAATCCCACATCCGTTAAACAACCCATTCTCGAACTGTCCCGTATAACACGTCCCATCACTGAAGGTCAGCTGTCCCAGACCGTGACGCAGACCTGCAAACACAACAGAACAAACTGAACTTAGCAAAATAAAGTTTCAACAGTTCAGGCTCTGTTAAATAAAAGCATTCTGGTACATTTTAGAAACTCAGTGGTCGACGCAAAATCCCCAAGAGGCTGCAAAAAGTCTGACAGTAGTAGACAGTAGTAGTAAATACAGGAACAAAAAATATGATGCTAACCTGAATTCACAACACAGATATTCTCAACAATTGACAGTTTCTGCTCAGTTTGTGTAAATATCCATCGATCAACATGAAATCCCCCAAGGATTGCAAGTGTCCATGATAAAAATATAATTGTTTTGAAAGAAGACGGTGTAGGTTTGAATACAACGCAACAAAAAAGGCACTGAGATGTGGATAAATTCAAGGTGATGTGATGGAAAACAGGCCGAGTGACTGTTCTGTTAAAAACAACTGGATGATAATTAGAGGTGGCATTTATATACTGTCACTATATCTGTTTTTGTAGAGATCCAAGTTGAGCTTAAAAATACAAAAGAGGAATTTTAGAGACAGATGTGGGAAAAGATAAAAGAGTATCCTGGTTTGTAAAATAAAAAATAGCCAAAGCTTTATTTTAAGTTGCACAAAAGAGTTGAATTGATGCGTGAATGCGACAAGAAAATAAAAAATATGAATAAATTCAACGTGGCGTGATGCAAAACAGACAGCGTGATCGTTTGGTTAAAAACAACTGGAGGATAATTAGAGGTGACATTCGCATTTTATAGGCCTTGCTTATCTTGGTGAAAATAGGAAAATATCTGAAGAGTGGTATTTTTGGAATATAATACAGAGCTGGAGTTTTTTTTTAACCCATCTGTACACTCAAGTAAATATTATGTATTGATAACCATAACCCTAGAGTTGTAGTCTTGGTCTTGAGAGCACTTTACAGTCTTGGTCTTATCTCAGCTGCAGTTTTATTCGGTCTTGTCTCAGTCTCAGTCTGTGGCGGTTTCAGACATTTATCTATTTTAACCACTTTATTTTTTACTTTTACTCTTGAATTAGTGTTAGTTCACAGGTCTTGATCTCAACTTGGTCTCGAACCCTGAAAGTCTCAGCCTTGTCTTGGCATCAGTTCACTCTGGACTCAGACTGGTCTTGGTCTCGATTAGTACGGTCTTGACTGCAACACTACCTAACCCTAACCTTATCAAAACAGGGGCATTATGAACATATGCAAAAAAATAAAGTCTCTGGACTGACAAAAAGGTGATCCAGACCTAACTAACACTATGAAAATTACTGGGTCCAGCTCAGAGATGGAAGAAGTACCCCAAATCTGTACTATAATTAAAACAGTAAATCAAAGATATTGTCTTACCGTATTTTCCGGACTATAAGTCTCACTTTTTTTCATAGTGTGGCTAGGGGTGTGACGTATACTCAGGTGTGACTTATATATTAAAATATTTCAGGTGTTGGTTAGAGGGCGCTCTAGGCTTGTGTACCAGCATCTGCTGCACCTGTACCACTGACAATTTAAAATGTAAACATTACCACTAACAACTTAGGCTATAAAGACAACTGAGAAAGAGCGGAATAATTGAAATGGAACTGATGCTGAGTCTGACGACAGCCACGCAGAGGAGGAAGCGGCGCTTCGTCTACCTCCGGAGTTGGCGGAGTTGTTCAGAAGCGACCCCGAGGATGAAGAATTTAAAGGATTTAGTGATTAGGAGTGAGATGGTGAGTTTGGTGAACTTGTTATATTATGTTCTTTATGCTATAGTTATGTGAATAACTGTTAATATATTACGTTAACATACGAGACACCTATTCAGTTCGTTGTTTATGCTTCATGTAGCTGAATAACCATCAATGTGTTACGTTAGCAAACCCCACACCTATTCAGCTGTTGTTCTCTATTCTATTATTACTATAACTTCAAGGTTCAAGGTTCAAGGTTTCTTTATTAGTACCCAAGGGTAAATTTGTTTGCAGAAGGGATTACAGCAGTCCAAGAAAAATAAAAATAAATAAATAAAAACACATTGCACATTAAACAAGCTAAAACAAGCACACTCAATGACCTACTACAGCCTACAACAAAGTGCTTATTGTCTCCTCCTTTCCTAAAGTGCTCAGAGGTGAGCAAGGGTAAATCCATTTCCCAAGCCACTCCTGTTCAGCAGTGTAATCGCTGTGGGTACAAAACTGTCCCTGTACCGCTTGGTTCGTCCTTTAGGAACCACGTATCGTCGTCCAGAGCGATGGAGCTGGAATTCCTTATGCAAGGGGTGTTTACAATCCAGAAGAATGAAGCTGACCTTACGCTGAAGCTGCGTAGTATAAAGCTCTGACAGACTGAGCTGGGGCTTACCCATGAGTCTGCCGGCCCACTTCACAACCTGCTGGAGAGAGTTTTTATCTCTCAGAGCCAGGTTTCCATACCAAGCCACAATACAAAAAGACAACACAGGTTCAATAAAAGCCCTTGCCTTTCAACATGAAATGTCTATTCTTGGTGTCCGATTTTGTAAAATAAATTTCCCCCCAAAAATGCGACTGATAGTCCAGTGCAACTTATATACGTTTTTTTCTTCTTCATTATGCATTTTTTGGCTAGTGCGACTTGTAATCCGGAAAATACAGTACTTACTTTGGGATATGTTCGACAGGTAAAGGAATGGGTCAGTGCTATGACTGAAATAGCCTGAATTAAAGTGTGCTATTTAACGTGTGATTTATTTTATTTTTTCCTCATTTACCATGTATAAAGACTGTGAAAAACAATAAACATTTTAATTTCAAGACAGATTTCTTTTGTGAAAAATAAAATGAAAACAGAGATTGGTCAAAGTGATTAGCCCCATGTGATTTAATGCTTTCACATCAACACAGCACATCAGGTTTGGGGAATAGTTTGCCCTGAGAGAACGGGTTAATGTCCCTCAGGAGGAGGACTGGATCGATACCAGGTCTTAAACGATACCTGGTTTTTGATACCGGTACCTGAGCGATACTTTTTCTGATACCTATGGTGAGCTAATTTATCTTCTACAATCATAAAACACAATAATATTAAATAAAAGACCAATTTTTGGGGTAAAATTCTGAGATGTAAATTAAATCCAGTAGTTTGTTTGATTTATTCAGTGTTATTTATTTGTGTCATTCAAAGGAACATTAATGGTCCCACTAGGTACTAAAACTTTGTATTGAATAAAAGTTATTTTATCGTAACTTTCGATGCCACAAAGGTATCGTTTAACAGTACCCAGCCCTACTCAGACCTGCAGCTCAGTCAGAAACTACTATAAGAGGTTGTTTTGAATCAGAAATGTTACACGAGTGATTGTTGTCATTGTTGTGATTAATTGTCAAAGAACTAATAATTTGCCATTGGCTTTTCTGCCTTTTCCTTGTTTGTTTTGATGCAGATGTCTTTGCTCTTGTGGTGCAAACACAACATAAACAACTTGGTGTAAGGACATTCAAGAGATAATGACTCTATTTTCATTTTATAAAGGCGGACAATCTTCATTACTACTACTACTAATAATACAATACTACCTACTATTACAACAAATAGTACCACTACACTTACTATTACCCCTGCTACGACTATTCCTACCATTCCCATTACTTTTCATTTGTTTTTTAAATGTATTTTACAAAGAAACACATCTACATTATATTGTCAGCCTTATTTCAACCCTATCCATAAAAGACATCTCCATTTTAAACGCTATTACTGCCAAAATAGTAGATTTAATATTTTTCCTCACTTATTTGAGCAGGTGACAAGTGAATCATAGTTTCAAATGTGAACACAGGTGTCGAAGGAACAGCCAGTGGCACCAAATGTGACAAAAAATAATGACTAAAACCTGGGAGCAGGTGCAAAGTACCTGTTTAGACCTCCCTGAAATTAAGAAGGTGATTTTTGCAAAAGGCAAATTGGGAACTCATTACAAGTAAAATTATTTAGACAATTAAAAACCCTGAGATTAATCATTGGTGCTAAAAGCCGGTATATATTTCCATTCATTGCCGCCATTTAAAGTCTTCCCAGAGAGGTGAGACTCTGAGTAATTTCTCTGCAGGAATTATGGGTATAATTGGGATGTGTGGAGCGTTAGGACAGAGGGCTTCTGACAGAGATTTAGAGGATTTACTCAAAGCTCTGAGTCAAACGGAGAGAGCCGCCAAATAAAGTACTTAAAAAGACCGTTTCTTCTTTCTTCCTTCAAGGGTCATGAGAGCTCATCATCAGCCTCCTAGATTTGGTATAGGTTTTAAAAACGGGGGAGAGCATTTTTTTATTTCCAAAGGTTTTTAACTAAGTGTAATGTAACTAGGGGGCAACAGTGACACAAGGAAAGCCCAGGATTTGGATTTTGTGGAGAGGAGTGAAGGCTGCTCTCTGCTCTGAGCTAATAGTAAAGTAAATTAGGCAGCCCATCTGCCAGGCCAGGCTTACTGCGCTCCCTCCTAATCTCACCAGGTTTTCACGCCAGATTTGGACCAGAGATTTGGCCCAAACTAAATCTGGAGCTTCCATTTCAAAGTCTCCTCTCTTCTCCCTGCAGAGCTCTGAGATTCCCTCTATTCCCGCTTCCATATGTGCGGCGTGTATCCGGGCAGGCATTAAGTCGATACGGATGGAGCAGTGAGCCAATCTGGGCTTATTTCCAACCAAAAAATGACAGTTTGGCTGACATATGAAAGGAGGAAGGATTGGGAAAGGCCCGGAGCAGGAATTTCACAGACTCAACAATCCAGTGAGTGTCAAAAAGAGCACGAGTGACAGCCGTAAACATCAGGACTGGCCATTTAGCGCCACCGTGAATGGACTCTTTGAGTGTAGTGAAAGAAAGCGGTGACAGATTTACAGTCAGCTATGAGGCTATGGTCGCTTCAGATTCCTGGTTAGTTAAAATTTAAGCATTTTATAATTATTTTTAGCAACTTAAAGTAGGCAGAAAAAAATAGGAAAAAGTTAATTTAGAAAAATATCAGTGTAGTGTTCAAGGTGATGAATACAAAGCCTTTATTACGATATATAATAATAATAATAATAATAATAATAATGCATTAGTTTTTTCAAGTCCTTTTCTACACACTCAAAATTTGTTGCATTATTCCTTCACTCCTCAGTCACATTCGATGATGGTGAGATACTTCTGTAGCAACAGCCGCCCTGGGACAGACTGACAGCGCCGTGGCTGCCATTCTGCACCTTTGGCCCCCCCGACCACCACCAAACACACATTTGCACAAACACATTTATACAGGCAAAGGTGAGGACACAACGACAGTATGCAAACCGGTTGCGGGGTTAGTGGGCGAACGTCTCGTAGTCCTGAGCAGCCACAGAGTCTTTTTAGTAAAGAAATGGTGGAGGCGCCGCTCTGGTGGAGCACACCGCGTACATGAATAGTAAACAAATAATCCCATTTATACAGTGCTTTTCTACCCCCAAGGGCACCTCTCAAAGCGCTTTATATCAAGGAACCATTCACCCATTCACTCTCTAACATTCACACACCAGCGTATGCAGATACAGGAGGCAAGGAGGGTTAAGTGTCTCGCCCAAGGACACAACAACAGTATGCAATGGTGGGAGCGGGGTTTCAACGGCTCTACCACCTGAGCTACTGCCGCCCATGAGCGACTCGGGTTCACATCAGGCTAGGTAAGTTTGCTCCATGTTTTTCCTCCCTCTCTCTCTCTTGTTTCCTGTCCGCCAATTGCTGGGCAGTTAGGGAGAGTAATAAACTAACCTAAAGTGGTAAGCATAGATTCGGGGCTACATCAAAACAAAAACAATAGAGGTTTGTACCACAGTTTGATACAAGGCTCTGATTGTACAGTTGACTGGAAATGTAAAGTGTAAATCTCTATAAGATGAACCATAACATTAACCTTAAACCTGTTAAGCCTGTTTGCTTGAAGGTCTCGTAAAGGTTTGGACACCTTTGCATTCATGGATTAAAACTCAAAATAATGTATTAGGGCTGCACAATATATCGCCAAATTATCGTTATCGCAATATCAGCAAGGTAATACCCATATCGCAAAAATCTAAATATATTGCAGTGACGCTGTGGTCTTCCATCTGACAGAGATTTACACTGAAGAATCATTTTCCACCAGAGCCTTAAAAGAACATGTGTTGTGACTAAATAAAAATGTTTAAAAAAGGTTTTAGTGGTAATTTAATTAATTTAGTCACAGCTTAGCCCTGGTTTAGTCTGTGTTAAGTTTTGATTTTGTTGCTGATTTGACTTGTAAAGAGAGGAACTTACATTTTTGTGAAGTGTGAATTTAACTTACTATGTTCAAAAAGTAGGCTCTATTTTCAAATATCGCAATAATATTGAATAAAACAATAACAATAATATTGGTATCGCAATTTTCAACATAGTTCTCGAATATCTCATGTTTTCTCCATATCATGCAGCCCTATAATGTATATGTGGGAAACATCTTTTAGGGAGTTGTTATTTGGACTTTGAGGAGAACGCTTGTATTAGGTGTCTGTCACCCCCTGCTGGCAACAATAGGGGGTGACAGAACATAAAATGGCTAATTAGCACGGCTACAGAGACAGTGTGTCTTTTGTTCACGCTAAATTGTCATTTACATATCAGATTTGTGGCAGCAACTACTTGCGCAGTTTCTCAGTTTTAGCACCTGTCCAAGTAAATGGAATAAACATTATGGTAAAAAGCTCAAAAAAGTCGATTTAGCAGAATAGCGGACCCTTAAACTTAAACCTGCACGAGTCCAAAAGCCAATAAAAAAGTTCTAAAAGAAAGTAAATTTAGACAATTTTTTTATATTACAGAAATCCATGAGTAAGTTTAGCCTTTATACACTTGTTCAAACTTCAAATTCAGTCCTTGTAAACTCCTCAAAACTCCTCCATGCTCAGTAACCCCACCCCTCATGGGAATCCTCAAAGTACAGTATGTTACAGTAAAGAAGGACTCCGTGGATTGGGATTTGCCTCCTCAAACCGTCTCTAATCTGGTCCAATCCCACGCTGGGTCATGGTCCTCTGCTAATTACGGTTTAGCTGAATTTGTCCGGCTTTTATGTCGATCAATAGCGGTAATGCATGTCTGTTAAATGACCGCAGGAGTAAATGGCTGGTGTTGTGTGCAGTTGTGTTTTGTGGACACTTCCTGTAACTCGATCTCGCCGGGTCGGTCCTGAACGGTCTGAATTATTGATGCTTCACTGAGGACCTCTGTCCGACACATGCCTCAGTGTTTGTGTGCAAACAGTGACTCTGCACCAGACCAACATGACTTTGTACTCCAGTGTCCCAGACTACAACAAGGACCAATGCAGGGGTGGACAAAATACTGAAAATCTATTGCCATTGTCAAAGCAAAGGGTGGGAGGTTTAAGACTTTTGTGCCTGGACCTATTCATCTTGAGTGTTTATCAAACCTAGTTTTGTGATTGGCGGTCGCTTTGGTAACGCTGCTCCATATTTACGTAAAGTTGACTTCTGTTACTATACTAAATACTCAAAAGTCTGCTTGATTTGTGTCGCTTAATTAGATTTGCATAGCTCAATTTGCGTAGCTTGATTTGCGTAGCTCGATTTTCTTTGCTCAGTTGACGTAGCTCAATTTGTGTAGCTTGATTCAATTCTATTTGTGATGCTCGATTTGTGTTGCTCAATTTGCATCGCTTGATTTCCGTTGCTTGACTCGCGTAGCTCGATTCGATTCTACTCCTGCTGCTCGATTCGATGCTCTACGTATTGCTCAATTCGATTTAATTTGCATCGCTCAATTTGATTCGTGTGGCTCGATTCGCATCTCTTGATTCGCACTGATTGAGTTGATTCAATTTGCGTCGCTCAGTGTTGCCTCTGCGCATGAGCATACATAGGAAATTAATGCTCGCTGGTCGCTTCAGTCGCTCGAGCCACTTAGTTTCACCATTTGCAAATGTTGCATATGGTGGGAGGAAGAGGAGTGAACACACAGTAACACAGGAGTACATGCAGACTACATAAGTATAAAAAAAATAATGCTGACCAATCTTAACCCAGACATATTGGCTCCATTTGAGGTTTCAACAACATTCATTCATCTCCTTTCCTTTCTGGAGTCGCCACTGCAAATCAACTGCCTCCTAGTTGTCCTCTGTTTTTATGCTTTTCCATACACAACCCTTTCCATTATCCAGGCTTGGGACCAACACAAGACCGAGCACACTGGTTGTGACTCCCTGTGGCTGATGTGTTAAAAGAAAAAAAATAGCTACATTTGGTAAAACATTGCACACAATTTTTCTGTTCTTCAAACCAACACATTCCTAACACTTTCAGGGACACTCTCTGTCAAGAACATATTAAGCTAATGATGCATGGGAGCCATAGCTTTTATCCTTTATATAATAAACACTGCCATTCACTTCTGTTTTGTTATTATGGTCCCTTTTCAAGGCTGTAGCTGAAGCTTTTGTTTCAGACCTTGGCTACAAAGCTGTATAAAACATTCAACTCTGTGATCTTTTTAAATGCTAATATTCAGTAATTCAAATTAAGTCTAACTTCTATTCACTGCAAAGTTACAAGTCACAGAGCAGAGTCAGCAGTGAGAATTTAACTTGTTTTAAACTTGAAAATAATGTTTAAATGCAGATGCAATGTGGTGTTTTCCCAGAGGAAGAGTCGCTGGAGGCGAATGAATAATCTGTATATTTCAAACAGAAGGTATAGGAACAACACACAAGCTGCCAACAGCGCTTATTTAACTGAGCTAAAACCTGAACGCACAGGATATAAAAAAGTCATATTCCCCAAAGAACGCAACATAAAGAGAAAGTGCTGACAGGCTGCAAATAACTTTCATTGTTCTGTTTATTCTCTGACAAAAGCAAGTGCCAAGGCAGTGGTGAGCGTGCTGCAGAGGCTGGAAACACTCCTGACTCCTACCAGACACCACCAAAGAACTTAGTAAATATCTTTTTTATCTTATTCGTCTTATTATGATACAGCCACAAGGGGTCACAAGCAGCCAGTGTGCTCCTTGTGCCAGTCCCAAACCTGGATAAATGGAGAGGGTTGCCACAGGAAGAGCATCTGACGTAAAGCCTATGCCAAATCAATATGTAAAACACTGAAAACTTGGAAACAGATGATTTGGTGACCCCAGGGGAGAAGCCGAAAGGAGAGAAGATCTTATTCATTTTCCTATATCTTGAAACCACTGCTAAGCCCAGATGCTAAAGTCTTACTAAAACCATTTCTCAAGTCCAAGTCACTCTCGAGTCTACGGCCAAGTCTTGCAGGACTAGTCCAAGTCAAGTCATCAGCTCTTAGGAGTCATTAGGAGTGTCCAAGTTAAGTTTGACTCACAAAAAGAAACATCCATGTCAAGTCATTATCGCCTCACATGATTCGATTCAATTCTTGATTTGCGTTGTGTCCCTCGATTTGATTCCATTCAATTTGCGTTGCTCAATTTGCGTTGCGTAGCTCAGTTCGATTCAAGTCACATCGTTCGATTTGATTTAATTCGTATCACTCGATTTGCGTTGCGTCCCTTGATTCTATTCAATTCGCGCTGCTCGATTTGCGTTGCGTCAGTTGGTTTGAGTCAATTTACATCGCACAATTCGATTCCATTTGCGACGCTTGATTTGATCGCTCGATTCGGGTCGCAATTCGCATCGCAATTCGCATCGCACCTGAAAGCGAGTCGAAGCAAGCCTCAAGTCCGAGTCCCGAGTCCAGACCATTTAAGCAGCGCCTAATGGGAGTTTTCTTAATTGTGCCAAGATGGAGCCCATGAAACAGAATGAAATAAATGATTAAAATGCAATCACCGTTTCAATTTCCAAGTCCAAGTCAAGTCACTGTCGTCGTGCTCGTTTATGCGGATTTATCAAAAACAAAAATCTGACTCCAATCAATTGTCTTTGAGTATTTATTTTGCAAAAAACTATACAAGAGCTCTTGGGTTGAATCTGTCCCTACGGCCTACGTCTAATCAGGTCTTAATGTTGGGCAGTTCAACTGCTGACTTCCCCTAGCAGACAATATTTATACAAAGGTTGTATCCCAACCCACATATTCAGTTTGTTCCCATATATGGGCACAGTCCAGGACGTGGCCCAGCAGTGATACAGAAGTGCGTGCTGTAAAGGAGGGGTTCCTGTTTAAATCAATGTGTCTCGACTAATCACCAGACATATGTTCCCAAAGTTCATGACCTAGCTAGGTTTCACTTCTTGTTTCTTGCACACGCGTCTGCACACACTGGCTGGCTCACTTCCTTACAGGACAGCACTGCAAACAATATCACACTTTGACATTTAAAACAGAAGTCACCCAATAAATGAAAAATATTCTCAACATCACTGTCCCTGAAACTGACGAGTCCGAGTCAAGTCACAAAAATGAGGCCAGTGGCGCGACTCGAGTCCTGGACTTAAATCTCTGTCACGCTTTTGTTATTATTTACATTACTGTTGTGGCTTAGAAATGAACATAAACAAAAAGTTAAGATGTTGCTTAAAATGTGGAAATGTAATAATAACTTGTACATTGCCATTTGTATATGCATGTTTTATTTTACTGCTGTTTTCTATACAGGTATTCACAGTTTTCTAGCCTGTGTCTCGGTGTAAGCAGAAGTGGCCTTGGCTAGAATGGCCACTTTGCTTTAAGACTTTGCTGCCATTGTTTCATTGTTGACAGCCATCTATAGACTGACCAACCACGCAGCACTCCTCTGTACATGAAGATGTGATTTTTATGTGATTTAAAAGAAGAACATTCTCATATTAAACATCGATAATAGTAAAGCTTATATCATGGCAAGAAAAAGGCACCTTATGACTCTGGCTTATGTTCAGAGATGCATTGAAAACATTGCTATCTCATTACTACTAAACAGTTAACATAAGTCTATTGCATTTTGCCACTGAGTAAAAGAAGAATATTGATAAGGCTTGGTAAGTTAGACTGTGGGTAAGTCATATTCCGAGGTCAAAAATAACTCATCTCTGTGACATTTATTAACTGTGTTTATTTTACACGGTGAGTTTCAGAGGATTTAATTAAAACTCAGAGGTGTCTCACTCTTTAGAGCCACAGATATCACTTATTCTCCGATCAACCTTTGACGACCGACGGGAACCAGAAATAGGCACAGACCACAAATCCACCGGTGGCTCACAGCCAAACCAGTTTAACAGTTTTCTACAGCTCTAATATGACCATATGTCTCTGATACCCACAACAACACACAGAGCGAAGAGAACAGTGTGGTGTTGAAATATTACTAATCACAGACGCTAAAGCTTAACTAGACGTCTTCTACTAAATTCTGCAGTTTTGTTTTCAGTTGTTGGTGTCACTGCAGTGGTCTGAATTTTATTGTAAGAGAGAAAACATAAACATGAACAGTAGCTACATTGAAACAGCTAAACCAAATTAACAAGAGATGCATTTTTTTGTTTTGCAAGTGCACTTTTAACAAAAAGTGACTTCTATTAAGAAGTAGCTAACATGTGACTGGATAGTCCAATAATTTCCACAAAGAAATATGTGTTTCTCCTAAATCCTTGTCCAACCCTTTAAAAAATGTACCCTTTAGAACCAAAAGTGCTCACCTCCTAAAAAGCGTTATTAAATATTTTATATTGTATTTCTCTCCAATTCTGAATGATTTAATAGGCCTATATATTTTAACCCTTTAAATTCCATTTTGCTTCTACTGTATAAGACACATTCAGAAAACAGCAAAAATTAAATATTTCAAACATACTACATGCTAGGTGAAGTTTAAAAAAAAAAACAGTATTATTATGGTCTCAATAACATTGATGTTGGTGAATTCTTATTTTTTGGACAGGGATGATTTTTTTTTTTTTTTTTACCAAAAGTGTTCACCTCCTTAAAACTATTAATGATGATATTTTTTCCACTTTGAATTACTTAAATATTTTAATCAACTTCAATTTTTATGTCTGTGTAGATTCTCAGTCATTCAGGAGAGATCAGTAAAAAAGATTAAACCAGAAGGTCATCGGGGCAAGGTTTGTTTTAGAAGACGTTTTACAGAAGGTCTTAATCATTTCTTAGGAAAAGTGCCGTTTCAGAGCAGAGATTTATATACAGTACTTCAGTTTCTATCTTAACAGTGACATAATTAACATTTCACACTGATTTAAAACGTGCCCTTCCCTTGAAATCCACCGGTGCTCCTCAGTTAAACCCTTCTCCTCCGTCTCTAACACAGCCATATGTCTCTTATATTCCACCTCATCTTGAAGCCAAACTTTTGCTCTGGTTCAGTCGCTGCCTACAGGTCGCCAGATTGTTGTGGCTGAAGTTTACGACTCGGTGTGATATCTTTGTTTTGTTGTTTTCTCTTTGCAGCATATGGTTCCTGCACCCATTTATGACTCCAACACATCTTTCTGCATTTTTGTTTATTATGTCCAATCTGTTTCCAAAGAATAGGTTCATTTTGCAGAGGCACAGCACAGATTGTAACTCCCACTACTTTCCTCCCCAGTATAATCCTGCACGTATAAAGCTGCTTTAGGTAAACGTCTTTAACACGGTCGTTCATTAAATTTCATGTCACACATTTTATATTGTATGCATCTGTAAATCAGGTGCTAACGGCGTCTCTCTGCATTTGAAAAAAGGTGAAAATAATCCAGTGATGTATGAAAAAATGAAAAGTTGGATGAATGGTAATTGTATGTTTAAAAGTTTTACATATGCATAACTTTTGTGGCCGATGGCGTTTGCAGAAACTGGAACTCTCTCAAGGTCAATGAAATTCTGCAGCGAACAACTTCAGCAAATGGGAAAATCAACTGTTTAATGACACACTTTACAATAACACATGACTATTAAGAAGTAATAAAGCATTAATAAATATGTAATTAACACTAATTTGATATGTGAACAGTTTATAGATCCTGAATTGCCACTTTATAACTCAGTGGTGTTTATTAATGTTGTAATAATGCTTTTAAAATAATCACTTAGCCTGTTACTAATCCTTAACTAATCTTTAATTAAAGCTTAATAGTGTGAGTTGTTCTGAGTGTTAACATAGCTTCATAAACATATGCTTTGATTTAGCAGAAAATCTTATTTTAACAAATAGTGCAACTTGATTGCTTTTTATTGTGTTTTTGTAACTGAACAACAAAATCTACGACGAGCCTACTGCTGCTACTGGGGCTGTGTTTTGGCAAGAATCTGGCGATGTGATACGTATCTCGATATAAGCATCACAATAGGATATACATCAATACAGACGGTAAAGACAATATACTGCAGGGTTTTTTAACCATAACTTTGAAAAACTTGACTCGTATACTACAGGCATAACATTTGTTAAAAAACATTTTATTTAATCATCAGAACAGTGAGTACTGCCACTGTATTTCACAAGCAAGATGTCTTTCTCCAAATAAGCAACAAAATGAAAATGCTGTCAAAATTTATTTTTAAGAAAATATAAGAAAATATTCTCAGTATTTTGTCCTGTTTTTTTAACAAAATATTTTTCAATGACTGCAGTATCGTCAAAATAAATATTTTGATATTTTTTTAAACCCCTAGCTACTACTGCTACTGCTATGTACTGCAACCATCAGGTTGATCATCAATGTCCAAAAAAAAACTTAATTTTGAGACTTGAGATCTTCTACTTGAATAAATCTATATTATTTTAATAACAGTTTATTCAACTGAAAGCACATGTACGCCTGAGTAAATCAGAAAGTACCTTTTCTTTCAAAATGGTAAGTAGATTAAGCAGTTTACTTTCCACCTCTGGTAAACTGCATGTGTCCCTGATATTGTACTATAGGTTCAAATTAGTAGCAGTGTTACCAAAAAGTGACTTTTTCCTTAAGGCTCTCATCAGATAAAAATGTTGTTTGTTCAAAAAACCTAAGTGTGTTATACAGAGTATATAAAATATGCAAGTGAACAAATCAAGGGACTTCAAGGAACTATTTTGGGCAACTCGGGGATTAGCACTGAAGTGATGGAATGCATACAACAATCAGGCGTAACATTATGACCACTGGTCCAGCTGAAGTGAATAACACAGATTATCTCCTCATCATGGCTCCTGTTAGTGGCTGGAATATATTTCAGGCAGCAATGTTTTGTCCTCAAAGTTGATGAGTTAGAAGCAGGAAAAATGGGCAAGCGTAAGGATTTGAGCGCTTTTGACAAGGGGCCAAACTGTGACAGCTACAGATGACTGGGGCAGAGCGTCTCCAACACTGCAGCTCTTGTTGGGTGTTCCCAGTCTGCAGTGGTCAGGATCTATCAAAAGTCATCTAAGGAAGGGACAGTGGTGACCTGGCGGCAGGCAATGCAGGTGGGGAGTGAAGGCTAATAGGCAGGTGGTCATAATGTTTTGCCTGATCAGCGTAGATAATTTACAGCTAATGCAACCTATTGTTCCTGTACATCTCTGACAAACTTGCTCGACTGGGAACAACACATTTTCCACAGTAACCGCTCAAACACAAACCATTCACACGTTTAATGTCTTTAAATTATTCATTATTATCGGAGTCTAACGTGTTAAAATATGCTGAACAAAGCCACCTACTTCTCAAACGCGCTTCTTCTAAAATAATGTGGTGTTGTGTAACAGAGAGAGGCCTCAGACTGAAGTTTCTTTTGCTTCCCACGCCTCAGACAGACGAGTTTAAACCCTCTGGAGTCTGAGTTTATACTAGGAACAGGTCACTAACGCACAACAGAAGAACATGAATCAAACACGCAGCGAGTATTTGCACAGCTGCTGTTGCATTTTAGACCATTTTACTGTTTATGAATAGAAAAAGTTTTTTTGTTTTTGTTTGTTGGACTAAGGTGGAGGCAAAGCATTCTTCACACCCTAAACTTTTTATTTTCTTTCCTTCTGGGGTGGCCACTCTGAATTATTCGCCTCTTAGCGTGCAGTTCACATTGATTTTTGACACCAGATGCCCTTCCTGATGTAACCCAGGCTTGGGACTAACACAAACTGGCTTGTGACCACTGATCTGCGGCTGGATTGGGTTTCTAATGCCTTTTTTGACAATTAAGGGCAGTGTTTTGTTTTTATTTTATTTCATTAAAAGAATATATTCTGCTTTAGTCATATTTTTAAACCAATCTTGGTCACCTATAGAACAGCAGCAACAACCTTTAAAAACTTTGTGACTAAAAGAAAATGTTTCAAATAAATACTTTATTACTGCCATAAAGAAACAGGTGAAGAGACCAGTAGAGGGCAGTTTTGTTGTGCTTTTGTTGAACATAAGAGAAGAAAAAAAAAGCTGTTCACTTCCTTAAACTTTTTGCCTGATGTGTTTGTGAGGAATCAATGCAAACAGAGATGTACACTGTTTTTTTGGATAAATGAATGAGAGCAGACTGGATATAGAGGGCTTGTTGGTTGGTCAGTGCTTCCTGGAGTGGGTGGGGGTTTGTTGAACCAAACATTTTGAGACCTCAGAAACTCAGTGCCAGAGAATACAGGCGTGAATGAAACAAAACACAACTGCAGGTGTGTTTTTGATGCGGGAACAACATTATAAGATGGGAGAAAGAGAAGAAAAAGTTGAAGAAAAGCCCCTTTAACAGTAAAATGATCTTAAATAACCCCCCAGTTTGTCCTCCCCAACTACTGGAGCCTCAGAGGGTCAAAAACCTGAAATTCGCAATACATTGTGATGTTGCATTGGATATCTAGCAAGTGGCCAAAATACAATTAAGCCCTAGAGCGTAGATGCATTTTCATTTATTTTATTTGGTTTATTGTAATTTAAAAGATACTTCTGCACACATCTATTTACATTCATGGACATAAGTTTTTCAAATGGGGAAAAAGCATATAAATTCTTTTTAAGTTGCAATAATTGCCCCATTTATATATATTATTAAAAAAGAATATTAATTAAGATAGACCCTGTTAACTGCTCCAACATATTTACAGCACATGCACTTGAAATGAGGGCCAATAGACTAAACTAAATAACCATTAATTATTACTAAAGATGTTATTAGGGATGTAATTATTCACAAAAGTCACAATTCAATACGATTCACAATTTTAAAGGTCTTATATTATGTTTTTTTAGGCTTTCTGAAATTGTTTTGGACACCTTTGCATTAGTATTTCATGTTTTAGAACTGAAAATAATGTATATGTGTGTAGAACGTCTTCTTTTGGGGCGCTTTGACTTATGCAGAGAGTTTCTTTGCACGATACATTTCTATTTACCAACAAAAGGTCTCCATGAGTATCCGCACAGGTTGAAAAGGGCTCGTTATAGCTTAGGAATTAAATGTATGCACTGTATGCTGTTTTTTCCTTATATCATTCACAGCATGAATAGAGGTTGTATAAATGTGAAAGTGCAGGCTAGAAATGTGTCTCACCTTCTTTCCATTCTCCGTGATACTCCTCTCCGTTGGAGTAAGTGAACGATCCACGAGTCAGGGTCATGGGTTCTGCTCAGACAGAAACGGAGAAAAGCATGTAAGCAACAGTAACACTATACAGTGGAGTTATAGAGTAGAGTTAATGAAAGCATTCCAATCATCTTTCTAAAGGCCACATATGTGAAGCTTATGGCTGGACAAGTCAAACACACTTTCCATCTGATACCTGGTTACGTAAAGCCAATTGATAAATAAGTAGCCGAGGGCACGTCTTTGAAACAACCTGTATTTTCCTCATCCTGTCAAATTAAAACCTTCTCTCTGTTTTCCAGATTTGGCTATGGACTTATATTTATTATAAAGCACAGTTTTTAGCCTTAATTGACCACATGTTTGTATGCACAGGCTGATTACAAAAGTGCAAAACCCATGAGTTAAATAAACGGCACCAAATTACTGTATATAACTCCAGTTCCCTGAATGTGTGGCTCCAGTCTATAACACAGCTGTTTAGTAGCCTATTAAAAGATAATTAAGTGAGAATTTAACACAGTACTCCATTTGTTTGCAATAATTCATGACCATCCATAGGCAGGGCTGGGTACTGTTAAATGATTTCTTTGTGGTATCAAAAAAATCATTTTTATTCGATACCAAGTTTCAATACCTAGTGGGACATGTAATGTTGCATGAATCAAATAACACAGAACAAATCACACAAACTACTGGTTTTAACTTACAGCTAAGAATTAAGCTCCCAAAATGTGTCTTTTATACAATATTATTGTGCTTTATGATTGTAGAAGATGAATTAACTCATCATAGGTATCAGAAAATGTATCGCTCAGGTACCAGTATCAGTAACCATGTATCGTTTAAAAACTGGTAAAAAAAAATCTTAACGGTACCAAACCCTATCCATAGGTCATAGGATTATTATATTTCAATTATGAGCTAAGCAACTTTTGTACATTAAAATTGTTTGTGGCTTTTTACGGATACTAATTTTGTATTTGGATCCAAAAGGTTGCAGACCCCTGACCTAGACTAGAGATGTTGATTTTCCAAATATTTTTTCAGATAAATGTAATAAAACAATGCCATTTTTAACTAGTCTAACATAACACTTAAATAAAAAAAAGACTTGTTCCAGTTTTACAAAGATGCAACTGGATGTACTGAATTTTAAATCCTTTAATTAAATCACTCTTTTCCAATTTTTGGTTTGAAATTACAATGGACACATTTTATTTAAAACATCAACAAAACAGCATTAGCAAAACCATTCATATAAAGTGTTTTCATTATTATGTGATAAAAAAGGAACTATTTAATTGTTTCAGTTTGCTATTTGCCAAAGGAAGCATTATTTTTTAAACATTTCTAAAATATGCAACCTAGCCTATGTTTTCTTGTTTTTATGACAGGTGGTCTAACAAATGATAGTGCAGTCTAAAATCAAAACAATGGTTTGTGGGTTGCCAGTCTTTCCTCTTTTCTGATTGGACAATCGGCAATGCAGTTTTAAAACCAAAACAAGAAACGTAAACAACTTGGGCATTATGTTCCGTATTTGTTTCATTGTGAATAAATTAGCTGTACCATTGTTATCAGTAAAAATAATATTTATTTAAACATGTTTTCATCATATTTTGGGACACATGGGTACTTTTTTATGAAATATAAAATATATATACTGCTCATAGCGCCTTAAAGCACTGTATGTATACTATTAGACAATATATCAAACATGCATCACTCATAAGTTTAGATTTAATGATAATTTAATGCAAGACGCAGGCCTGCATTTATTACAGGAATAAAAACAAACATGGGGGCAGAGTGAAGTGATAGTGGCCTGTTTTTATGCAAAATCTTATAACGAGTTACACTGACATAGTTTATCAGTTCAGTGTCTAACTGATCAATAAGATTAACAAATTCTTATGCAAAATCTAATGCTAATCTGATTATTTCGTCCAGTCTGTGATATCAAGCCATGTACATACACAATAAACACTGTTATTGGAAAGTATATATAACGCTTGAAATGTATAGATGTTATCCAAAAATAATACGTCTTAAAATGTTATTAAAAAATCGTGTAAATGCGTTTATTTGGTAGAAAAACATCCCCAAAGCCGCTGTCAGATGAACTGGAGGAGGAGATGTAATGTTGCCACAGTAACGGCGCCCTAATCCCTTTCATCCTGCCGGCATGACGCTGCTAGCCCCTCCAAAAAAAAAAAAAAACCCAAACAAAAACAAAACACACACACACGCTCACGAAAAACACTCAAAATAAACCAGTTACCTGCGGTTCTCAGAGGCCAGCCCGCTCCCTTTCTCCCCGCATTCCCACAAACGCCACCGCGGACGGGCTATTTCTGCTCCTCTCGGCGGTTATTTAGCCTTTTCTGCTAGCGGCTAACGTTAGCTAGCTTCCTTCTTCCTGAAAAGTCAGTTGCTAAGACGCCGCACTCTGATTGGCTAACGCAGCGGCAGCCGGATGTAAGACGCGCTCCCATTGGCTCTCTCGGTTGGTGTTTCCGCTGTCCAGGAGGAGACATCTTTGATAGGGCAACGGGTTCAACGACACTTAATTAGCCGGAGTGCTCCCCTCGCCCCTCGGCCTCTATTTTATGTGCGCTCCGTCGTCTCTGTAGGATTATAAAAACCACACCGGGGGGTTGATCTTAATGATCCCGGGTCATTTCATGTTTCAATTTGGTGATTAGTCCCGCGTTTTGGCGAGTTTTATGGAAGTTGATTTATGGTACTGCCGTGCGCTAAAACAGCTGCACTCCGAGGCAGTGAGGGTTTGTTAAATGAACTCAAATGGATTCTGAGGCAATAACCATTTAATTCACTAAAAACCTGCAGGGGGGGAAAAAAAGGAAAACGTCAAGGTGACCTGAATCGATTTGAACTCAGGTTGTCCTGTCCTGTTTCTGATGGAGAGGTGGATCCCATGCATTTAGAGTATTTTTTTATATTTTGAATAGGCTATTTGGACATTTTATTAAAAGACATTACATTAAATGATAGCTATCTGGAAATACAAAACTTGAACAAACATTAAAAATGAATTATGAGAAAATTAGTTTCTAAAAGTGGCAGTTCAAATAGATTTTACAAAAAGTGGCAACCTTTTCTAAACTATTTTGAGACTATCTCTCTGCTTAGAGTTTTGTGGTTTATTTTATTTTTATGTAACCTTTTGTATGTTCTGTGTAAAAGATAAAACATTTTTGCGTGTGTAAAGGAAAGTTGAGATACGTGCTCAATGTTTGTTTCACAATGACTTGGTGTTACTTGGTGATACCATCTTTGTATACACACCAATAAACATATGAAACAGAAAAATGAATTATTCCCTATTCAATAATCCAGGCTACATTTTTAATAGCCCTTTAGAGCTGGGGTTCCCAAACAGTGAGGTTGTGAGATATGTTGGGCTGCTAGAAAAAAAAAATAAGACATAGGCCTGAATAAAAAAAAAAAAAAAAAATTCTGAAAGTTGGTATATGTTGATTAAAAAATGACTATTATTTGTAAGTTAGAAACAGGCTTAATAAAATTAAGATTGCACCTCAAGATTCTCATCTGTTAATGTTTTTTATATATATAAAAAAAGTCTATAATGCCTTATTAAAACTGCCAATAGGTTTTGTTTGGACTTCTTACAGGGGAGAAGCGAGACAGTTGTTTGTCAGTATGCTGTATATTCACCTAAATAGTTTTGAGTTTTATGATTTTCAGGTGAATAATTTACATTTTTATTTGTGTAAAATACATATTTCAGTAGTGTAAAAGACTGGTCTCGTTCTTGTTCACCTGGTCTTGTGTCTTGTCTCGTGGGATTTGTTTCTTGTCGCACCCTCAGTAATTATACAGCTTTCCTCAACCAGCGGTTCTCAAGTGGTGGGTTAGGACCTGAAAGTGGGGATCTTATTTGAAGCCTGAATATTGTTTTAATTGCCTGAAATGGTAAATACATTTGTCATATAATAGGTCATAAAAAACAAAAAAAAAGTTTGCCAAAAAGTAACTTCTGCGATAAGTGTGTCACAACAAAACATAAAACAATAAAAAATAATATAAATAGCCAAAGACATGCATGTGTTGGTGAATTGGTGACTCTAAATTGCCCCTAGTGAATGAATGTGAGAGTGAATGGTTGTCTGTCTGTGTTCGTCTCTGTGTCAGCCCTGCGACAAGCTGGCCCCTGTCCATGGTGTACCCCGCCTATGGCCCATAGTTACTGGGATAGGCTCCAGTCACCCGCGACCCCTAACGGGAATAAGTGGAAGAAGATGAATGAATGAATGAATAAATAGCCTAATAAAATAATAATACAAATGAAATTATTATTCATAAAAATAATAATTTAAAAAGTACACTGCAACCTTTTTATTGTTGTATGTCAATTTAATACACTGTAAAAAAAAATCAAAAACTCAAGGCAACAGGATCCCTCAAGATTTTTGACTCAAAATCTCTAGTTTTCAGGTGATCTTCGTGTCTAAGAACTTTCAATTTTTAAGTTTTACGCACATATCATAATTTTTAAAACTAATCTTTCAGCCATTTTAGTTTTTATTATCATCAATCAGGGCCGCTGACGGACATGATGGGGCCCCTGACAAAACCTCTCGTCTGTATATATTTGAACTACAGAAAGGCTGATTTTGGGGCCCCGTGACCATGAGACTCGG
This sequence comes from Bostrychus sinensis, assembly GCA_020698575.1. Lineage (NCBI taxonomy): Eukaryota > Metazoa > Chordata > Actinopteri > Gobiiformes > Eleotridae > Bostrychus > Bostrychus sinensis. The sequence continues at coordinate 34,417,528 of CM036243.1, read as the reverse complement.
GTCCTGGTTGTCCCCTCAGTCGCTTGCCTTGTTATACTTTTTCTTTTTCTGAACCATGTAAGCTGGAGTAAGAGGCCCCAAAAATGAAAAATCTTGAGGCAGCCTGTTGTTACCTTGAATTTTTTGAGTTTTTGCAACATTTTATTTTATTTTTTTACAGTGTACTTGCATCATGTAACTTTGATCCTATGGTATCTATCTAAATACGCTATTTTATTTACAAATAAATGAGAATTAAGCAGGCTTTTCTTCAGAGCCCTCTGCCACTTACAAAGGTCAAATTCTTGCACCACCTCCAGAACAACAACATACTTCATATCAAGCCTGTATCTAATGTACACGAGCTGTTTTCACAAATAAACCCAAGGCTGTCAGACAATACAGACTTTAATCATTTGTTTATGCACAAGTGGTGTTATTGAACTGGATAGAAATGGTTACAAAAGCCTAAACGCCATAAAGCCTATAAGATTATGATGTGTGAGGATGCATCAGGCTGATTAATCCTATGTACATTTAATCTAATCTATTTGTCCATTATGTAAACAAAATTAAAGATATTATTGTTTAGCTAAATATTATCAAAAAACACCTTAACTTGGGCTAAGATGTGGGACATTTTGTGGCGACAGAAGAAACGCATTGTCCCTAAAAACCCATACAAAAGCTAATGAAACTCATGAAAATGTATTAAAATGTGAATATCCTGGAAATATTAATTGCACAGTAGCAGAGTGGTTATCTCCTCTTTTTTTTTAGCAAAGGAGGGTAAAATCCCCAGGCCCTGCAGCTTCTTTTAAGGTGAACTGGTGAATCTATGTGTCCCCTAATGAGTGAACGTGAGCGTAAATGGTTGTCTGCCCTGGGACTAACGGGCCGCTGTCCAGGCAGGGTGCACCCCGCTTAAGGCCCATAGTTACTGGGATTATAGGCTCCATTCACCCACAACCACAGAATGAATGAATGAATGAATAAAATATAGGTGGAACAAAAGAAATGCAAAAGATCCCATAAGCAGAACAAAGTCAGTATCAAAACAAGACTTTCTTTGTAAACTAATGAGAATCCTTCCTCTTAGCAAGGAGACTGTGGGTTCAATTCCCTGGTCTTAATACCCTCCCTGTGTTACAGTGGGTTTACTCCTCTCTCTTCAGGCGTTCATGTGTGGGTGAACTGGAGAATCTAAATGTCCCCTAATGAGTGAATGTGAGAGTGAATGGTTGTGTGTCTCTAAATGTTACTCCACTACATTTCTAGAGTTGGTTTGAAGTAAAAAGTATTTTGACTTTTGGTTTAAAATCCTGTGTTTTTGTCATGGCCTCATTGTAGACGCACAGTACTTAAATATAACAGATGCAGTAAAGTAGTACTGCTTTAGAAACATCAGAATAATAAAGACAGAAGAGCTCAGAGACAGATTCAGTCTCTTCTACTGCAGCAGTTTGTTCATTTCTTTAATAATCAGCAAAATCCCTCACATTTAACTCATTCATGAGCTGAGTCTGTGTGAAATACTTTTACTTTTTTACTCACAAGTGCATTAAAAGTGAGTACTTTTATACTTTTACTTGAGTAGAAATTTCAAGGTGATACTTTTACTTTTACTACAGTTAATATTTGGTCCTTTTTCTGTACTTTTACTTAAATAAAGTGATTGAGTACTTCGCCCATCCACTGCCCACTTTAGCGCCAGACTTCAGCTCTTCATAGGAAAAAGCAGAAGACAAATGCAATGAATGAATGAATGAATGTCCTGGAAAAAATAAATAGCAGAATATTAATTTTGGTTGAAACACAATGACGATTAATAATAATACAACCTAACAAACCCATTCCCTATAGTGACGTGTTGGTTGAATTTTGACCCTCTGAGGCTGCTGTAGTTTGTTAAATGGAGTTTAACCTGAAAGAGAGATATAAGGCAAGGTGATGGTTACATAAAGACAAAACCACAGGACTAAATCCCAAACTAAACTAGGACTAAACTCAATTGAATCTGAGTAATCAGGGACCTGTTTTGGGCCGGTCCCGTGAGCCACAGTGTCCCGGTGTGGACGGTGAGAGCAGAAACAATGCAGCGACTTATGTTTAAAATCCTACTCATGACCTTTGACCTACATTCAGATCTGAGCAGTGGGTCAGGACTAGACCGGGACTAGACCAGGACTAGACCAGGAGTAAATCAGGGTTGGACCAGGACTTAACCAGGATTAAACCAGGACTTACCGGGACAAAGACTAACCTAATTCCATTAAAAAAACAGGACTAAACCAGGTTTAAACCAGGACTAAACCAGGACAAGAATTAACCTAATTCCAGAAATAAACCTGGACTAAAACTACGACTAAACCAGGACTAAACCAGGCTAAAAACTAACTTAATTAAAAAACAAAAACTGTAATAAACCCAACCAGATCCACAATAAAACAAAGAACTGGTTTCAACAAATGAAATCTAATTAAACCAATAAAAAAACTTGGACCAAAACCAAGTGTAATCCAAAAATAAAAGTTAACTTAAAAAAGCATTAAGTCTACCCCAGGTCTGTCCCGGGCCGGTCCCTCTCCTCCTGAGTCCTGTCCCGTTAAAGCCTCCGCTGAAGCCCCGCTGCTGCTGTGACGCTGGAGGTGGGTGGGCCCAAAAACAAAACGCCTGAACCGGGGAGGGGGGTGTGTGCTGCTGTACGGTCTGCGTAAAGGGGGATGCTGCAGCCTCGTGCGCTCATATCTCACTCCACCCAGCCGTACAATAACACGCGCCGGTGACGTGCGCGCGGGGAAGCACCCAGCAGTATGTGCGCGCCCACGGGAGGGGCCGATAGAAAATGGCGAGTCTGTGCAAAAGGCAGCAATGCACGATAGAGAGGCGCGGCTTTCGGCAGGAACTTGACTCTTGGAGGCACAAACTCATTCACTGTGTAGGTAAGCCCACTCTGCCTTGTGCGTGTGCGCGTGCGTGGGGGGTCCCCGGTGCTCGCGGGGCGCCCTGTCCGCTGTGTTTTGGCTGTTTTTTTGTCCGCGGGGCTGGAGAGTCGCTCGCTATAGGAATAAGGTCCAGTGGTAAAGCTATAGGCGCAGAGAGAGCCGCTGAGCTGGAGCTGTCATGTTTGGTTACGCCCGCCCTCTCCCCGCAGGACATGCAGCGGGGAGCAAGGGGGGAAGAATTGGGTCTTGGGGACGTGTCCCGTTCACTGTCAAGTCCGCTGTCCCAGATGAGTTCGGAGATTTAGTTGAAACAAGTGAAATTAGGGGTTGGCAATGTCAAGCGGAGAGCGGTGGCGGCAGCGTGTTGGAAGGGGATGGGCTTTCTGTTGTTGTGACACAATATCCCATAATGATACGCAATGTTTTCATACTTTAAGGATCAGTTCTGACTTTTGTGCAGCAATTTGTCTCCACTTTTGGATGTATTCAGCGCTCTCGTCGCTATTCGCTGTTGTGGAAAGAGTGCGTTCATTTGTGTTTGAATGGAGAATACAAGACTAAGTAAACATGAAAAGCCGCTTTAGCACTAGTTTGATGTTTGTGGACAGGTACAACTCTTTTATAATGTTGGAGCGGCGGTCTTAGATATAAGTATGTCGCGTTATCGTTGTGCGTAAAGGGGTTACGGCCCTAAACCTAAACTCTGAAACGCCAGTGATTACATTACAATGTATGCGACGGAGCTAATTTGGCATAGCGCGCTCGCTAAAAAATGTACATTGAGTTGTGTTTTAGACGCTCAAAGGTGAGTCATTTTATTGGCTTGGTGATTTTGTAACGATTCGGATTTGGGTTTGGCTTAAAAAAAAAAAAAAAAAAAAAAAAAAAAAAAAGCAGGAAGGACCGCGGAGCCATCGCTGTACATTATCCCATAGCTGTTTATTTATTGTAAGCACTGCGCGTCACGTGGTCGCATGGAGCCGCGCCGGAGCCAATCAGAGACGTCGCTATAGGCCGGCCCGTGCTCGCGCCAGTGTCCATGGTGAGTGTGTGTGTGCGCGCCTCAGGGTTTAGTTTTTTTTTTTTTTTTTTTGGGGTTGGAAAAAAAAAAGAGCGGAGGGGGGAGGGCCGCCAATGTATAGAGCGCGAGGTAAGAGATTTATGTGAGCGCGCACTAGAAATGGGTGTTTTTTGGGAGCGCGCATTGCTGCATTGAGGGCGAAAGGCACCAGCAGCAGAGGCAGCAGCCAGGTTGTGTTTTATTTTGGGGTGGGAGGCAAAAGATCGCGAGCTCTGGGAGAAAACGGGAGGAGGGGGAGGACTTGTTGAAGAGAAGCGTTCAATGTCTTCTTATTTTTTTTTTTTTTTTTTTTGAAGCGCGTCTTTGTCTAATGTCATTGTGCGCCATCCATCCTTCCTTATTTTCCTCTCCTGCTCTTACTTTGCCCCCCCCCCCCCCAAAAAAAAAAAAAAAAAAATCCCTAGTCATCCGTTTGTGGCGCGTTTCATTAGCTCGCTTTAATCTGGTTACATCGATGTTACGGAGAGATTATGGCCCCACTCTTCGCCAGTGATGCTCCCGTGCTCCTCCTGACTTCTCCAGAGCCATGTTTTTAAACCTCTGTCAGTAAAAAAAATCACCTGTCCACATATAAAGGCTATACACGCGCCCCCCCCCCCCAAAGAAAAGGCGTGCACCTGTCAGGTTATAACAATTGCGCAATTTGGACTTTTGGTACCGCGTTTGCACACTGCGCCAACAACTTAAAACTGTGACACTTCTTTGGTAAATTAGTTATAGCTTTTCGTGTAATTTGTAATGCGTTTTTATCATCAGTTTATCTGTAAAAATGTACTGTAGCTACTGTGAATGATGGCCTAAAGGCTTGTTGTCTTTTATTGACATCATTTTGACTTTTATCCTGTTATATTGTAGCCTGCTGTTAAAATACTGTGTTAGGAGCGTCATCTACTCAATTAATCTTTATTTCAGACTCAGAATTAAAGATACATTCATTTATTCAATCTTTATTAAGGACACAGAGAGATCATATGGTTCAAAGCTAAAATAAATATAAAAATAGTACATAGTAATAGTAGTAAACATATATAAAACAGAGAAAACAACAGACAATAAAGAGAAAACTTTATATCTTAAAATATCTTAAAATTTAGAGTAAATGTGTGTTTTGTGTTTTTTAATTCCTGTAAATAAAATAGCCTTTATCCTATTAAAAATTTGATTACACTAAAATATATTTTGAATTACCCCAAAATGTTTAAATTTGGTAAATTTATCACTGGATGCAGTTGAAATGATTGATGTTTGATTTAATTTGGTTCCATCCACACATTTCATTAAAACTAATTATTATAAATTGAAAACTTTAACAATGATTTAATCTTAAATGTTTTATCAAAATTAAGAGTTTATTTGCATTGCTCCTGTTTAAGTTTTACTTTGAATAAATGTGCTTTTTTCATTCTTTTTTTCCCCTTTTGTTGTTGTTGTGTGTTGTTGTTGTATTGTTATAATTACATTTACAGACTATGGCCCTCACTTATTTTTGGCTTTTGTTGAAACGCTGTCAGCACAGAAGTCTTAGGTTTAATTAAAGTTCTTCATCAAACACTTAGCCCTATTTTAGCCTCTATATTTTAATGTTTTATTTTTTATTTTTTGCCACCTGTCATTAATGAGTTTGTACGTCGTGATTTGAGAGGGACAGGTGTTGGTGCTTTTTAATTTGCTCTTGGCGTTTTTCCAACAAAGATGGCGGCGTCAACACAAAAGTCACATGAGAACAATGTGTGTGGAAGAGCAGGGGTTCTCAAACTGTGGTGCGGGGCCCACTGCTGGTACTCAGGAGTCTTTAGCAGCTCAAGACTTTAGTTTGTTAGTTTAGTTTTAGGTTTAGTTTAATTTAAAGATTTCTGGTTTAATACTGCTTATTCCTAGTTTAGTCCTAAATCAGTCCTGATTTTGTCCTGGTTTAGACCTGGTTCAGGCCTGGTTTAGTACTGGTTTTGTCTTGGTTTAGACCTGGTTCAGGCCTGGTTTACTAGTCTCAGTTTAGTCCTGGCTTAGAACCTGTTTAGACCTGGTATAGATGTGCTTTAGTCCAGCGCCAGTCCTGATTTTGTCCTGGTTTATTTCTGAATTAGTCTTGGTTTAGGCCTTGTTTTAGACCTGGTATGGACCTGGTTTAGTCCTGGTTTAGAGCTGGTTTAGGCCTTGTTAAGTCCTGGTTAATTTCTGGTTCTGGAGTCCTGGATTAGTCCTATTTTGTCCTGGCTTAGTCCTGAATTAGCTTTGGTTTAGACCTTGTTCTAGTCCAGGTTTAGTCCTGTTTTAGACCTGGTTTAGTCCAGAGTTAGTCCTGATTTTGTCTTGGTTTTGCCCTGGTTTAGACCTGGTTTAGATTTGGTTTAGTAGTCTCAGTTTAGTCCTGGATTAGTTCTGATTTAATCCAAGCTAAGACCTGGTATAGACCTAGTTTAGTCCAGAGCTAGTCCTGGTTTTGCCCTGGTTTAGAGCTAGTTTAGTAGTCTCAGTTTAGTCCTGGATTAGTCCTAATTTTGTCCTGGTTTAGTCCTGAATTAGCTTTGGTTTAGACCTTGTTTTACTCCAGGTTTAGTCCTGGTTTAGACCTGGTTTAGTCCTGTTTTAGACCTGGTTTAGTCCAGAGTTAGTCCTGATTTTGTCCTGGTTTTGCCCTGGTTTAGACCCCGGTTTAGATTTGGTTTAGTAGTCTCAGTTTAGTCCTGGATTAGTCCTAATTTTGTCCTGGTTTAGTCCTGAATTAGCTTTGGTTTAGACCTTGTTTTACTCCAGGTTTAGTCCTGGTTTAGACCTGGTTCAGCACTTGTTTAGACCTAGTTTAGTCCAGAGCTAGTCCTGGTTTTGCCCTGGTTTCGAGCTGGTTTAGTAGTCTCAGTTTAGTTCTGATTTAGTCCAAGCTGAGACCTGGTATAGCCCTGGTTTAGTCTGTGTTTTCTTACATTTCATCTCTTGATTTAGACCTGGATTAGTCCTGGTTTAGGCCAGTTTAAGCCCATTAAAGTTGGGAAGCCATATATTTTCTGAGGTGGTACTTGCCCTAAAAGGGTTCAGAATCACTGTTTCTCATCATATTTCGTCTCTGCCTGTCTCTCGCTTTATTAGCTGCAGATTTAAACCAATAAATTCTCTTTTATCTGCCCCTCTGCTCCGTACAGTAGCCTTCGGGAGCCACACTTGTTTTTTGGCTTGCGTTTGGCCTGTCCAGATGTTACGCGCTGCCCTCTCACCTACTTACCCGCCCACCCGAGCGCTTTACGCAGGGACGATGGCCTGATTTCTGACGCCACCGATGAAAAAATAAGCAAGAGAGGGAGAAAGAGAGAGAGAGAGAGAGGCCGGAGCTTTTTAGCAAAGTGGTGATCCTCATGACGGGACGTGTGTTTGGTAATCTCTCTGCGCTCGGCGGTCAGCGGAGAGACACTGAGGCTGAAAACAGAGCTGTGAGGATGTGAAGGAGGAGACCCTCAGACCAGGAGGAGCTTACAGAGGATACAGTAACATAAGGCCCTTACAGCGGGGCCCGCAGAACTGTCACAGCCGTTTTACATCAGGAAGGTTTACTCAGACAGGTTCATGGATTTTAGGATTCACCATATGGCCTGACACAAGATTTAAAATAAAAAATACTCCAATTAAACACAGCATAATACTGTATACTCTTACTACTTTTATTGGGTTTTTTTTCACATATATTGATGCATTAACACTTTCACTGAAAATGTTGCCAGCCAATGCCAGTCTTTTTAATCATTTTCAACAAACTTTGAAAAAATGTTGTGCTATAATTTTATTTAAAGGCACTATGAGCAGTATTTATTTTTTATATTTCATAAAAATTACCCACAAGCCAAAATATGAGGTAAACATGTTTGAATCAAATATTAGTTTTACTGATAACAATGGTACAGCTGATTGAGCCACAATTAAAAATATATTTTACATAATGGCCAAGTTGTTTTTGTTTACATTTTTTGTTTTGGTTCTAAAACTGCATCGTCCAATCAGAAAAGAGAGCATTGTTTTGATTTAGACTGCAGTACCTTTTTCAAACCAGTAGAGCGCATGCTGCTTACAGTACCTTTAACGTTTTAAACCCAAAAGAAAGAAAAGAGTCTCTTCTTTAATTAAAAAAACAAACATTTTATTTTAAGTTCATTTGTTCTTTTTTGTAAACAGTTGAAGGATGGTAGTTTTCACCAAAAACTGACAAAAAAACTGATATTTCAGACTCAGAATTAAAGATACATTCATTTATTCAATTTTTATTAAGGACACAGAGAGATCATATAGTTCATAGCTAAAAAAATATATAAAAATAGTACATAGTAATAGTAGTAAACATATATAAAACAGAGAAAACAACAGACAATAAAAACAAAACTTTATATCTTAAAATATCTTAAATATATCTTAAAATATCTTAAAATTTAGAGTAAATGTGTGTTTTGTGTTTTTGAATTCCTGTAAATAAAATAGCCTTTATCCTATTAAAAATTTGATTACACTAAAATATATTTTGAATTACCCCAAAATGTTTAAATTTGGTAAATTTATCACTGGATGCAGTTGAAATGATTGATGTTTGATTTAATTTAGACTGCAGTACCTTTTTCAAACCAGTAGAGCGCATGCTGCTTACAGTACCTTTAACATTTTAAACCCAAAAGAAAGAAAAGAGTCTCTTCTTTAATTAAAAAAACAAACATTTTATTTTAAGTTCATTTGTTCTTTTTTATAAACAGTTGAAGGATGGTAGTTTTCACCAAAAACTGACTGAAAAACTGATATTTTTTCACCAAAAACTGACATTTTCAGACAAAAAGCTGAGAAAAGCTTTTTTGTAAAACATTTTTTACTGAGTTAAGTATTTTTTAGGTATTTAAGACTTATATTTATATGTAACAATGTATTTAAAATACAAAACAAACATTTTTAGCCACTGGGGCACTCCTTTTTTCCCTTTCTTTCCTTTTTTTAAATTTTTATTACTGGCGTTACGAGAGCCGGTGCTGCGCTGTCAGCTGTGAAAGAGTTTATGAAGTTTGTAAAAGTTTGAGGCTCAGGAGGGGTCGTCCTAAACCCGGAAGTTGGCGGTTCAAATCCCGTTCTCCCCAGATCATACTGCCATTGTGTCCTTGGGCTAGAGCAGTGTTTTCCAACCAGTGATCATTTATAGGACCTTTATATATTTGGCTTTCAAAGACTAAAATAAACCTAAACCAGGATTAGAGAGAGCGATGGGACACTAAAGAAGCACTAAACCAGGACTCAACAAGAAACAAACAAACAAACAAACAAACAAACAAACAAACAAACTGTCTAAAACCACAATTAAACCAGATCTTAAACCAAGTCTTAAACCAAACTAAACCAGGAAAAAAATGAGAACTAAATCAGGTCAAACCATACCTAAAACCAGAACTAAACTAAGGCTATACCAGGACTACGAAGGATCTAAATCAGGACTAAACCAGGTCTAAACCAGGTCTAAACTTAAAACTAAACCAGATCTTAAACAGAATCTAAACCAGGAAAAAACAGGTCTAAAACCAGAACTAAACTAAGACTATACCAAGACTAAGAAGGATCTAAATCAGGACTAAACCAGGTCTAAACCAGGTCTAAACTTAAAACTAAACCAGATCTTAAACAGAATCTAAACCAGGAAAAAACATGCCTAAAACCAGAACTAAACAAGACTATACCAAGACTAAGAAGGATCTAAATCAGGACTAAACCAGGTCTAAACCAGGTCTAAACTTAAAACTAAACCAGATCTTAAACAGAATCTAAACCAGGAAAAAACATGCCTAAAACCAGAACTAAACAAGACTATACCAAGACTAAGAAGGATCTAAATCAGGACTAAACCAGATCTAAAACCAAAGTCAACAAGAAATAAAACATGCCTAAAACCAGAACTAAACAAGACTATACCAGGACTAAACTGGATCTAAACCAGGACTAAACCTGGAGGTATTCAAGACCAAAAAGGTTGTGAACCTCTGGGCCTGAATGTGTCTGTGTGGGGTGTGTTCGGTGGCGGTCGGAGGAAGTTTTGTTCACTGTACGAGAATATTTAGTCACATTTTTATGTCAGATGTACTTCCCTGATTTGTTTTGGACGTATTACTTGGAATAAAAAAATAATAAAATAAAAATTCGCTATGTACGTAATATCGACAGCCTCTGGGGCCCCTCTGCAGTACGTTTGAGGACCCCCAGCGGGCCCCGGACCCCACTTTGGGAACCACTGAAGTACAGTAAATCTGGCTAGTGATAATGTCAAGCCCTGCGTACATATTACAGATTTATTTTTTTTACACTGCAGTCATATGTTTTATTTTATTTTAGCTTCTTCACTGTTGACATATTGTTGCCCTTTCCATGACCCCCCCCCTCTGCGGGACCCCCGTTTAATTGCCCCGCCTGCGTCTCCCCCTCTCATCACTTCTTCTTCTTCTTCTGCTGCTGCTGCGGCGGCTCGTAGTAGCCCATCCTCCCATCACATTGCTCCATAAAGCAGCAGATAATAACAGCTAAGCACGGAGCGGTGAGTCCCTGTAGCAGCGGCATCATAATGAGAGTAAAATCAATAGAAAGAGAGGCATAATTATGATAAACACGCGTTAAGCTCACCATTATGTCTCTTAAATCCGCACTGTTATGGCGAATGGACGGATGCCATGCGCGGATGAAGGCCCAGAGCTGGGATTTCACTCACAAATCACAGACATTTTATTACTTTATTTGTTTTTTTTTTTATTTGTTTGTGTTTGATGCAAATGAGCCGCTTTGAATGTTGTGTGAAAACTGGACCATGGTTTAAATCTGTCATCGGATCAAACGTAGAGCTGCGTCATGTAGAGGAAGAGATCAGTGGTTTCCAACTGGTGGCTGAGGGTCCAAAAGCAGGTCACGGAGCGGTTGCATGTACAGTAGTTTTAGTTTTTAGCTCATTTGAAGCTTAAATATGGGCGTTTCCTTTCTGGGGTCGCCACAGCAAACCATCTGCCTCCAAGTGTGCATTAATCTGCATTTTGACTTGGCATAGGTTTTACGCTGGATGCCCTTTCTCTCCATTTATCCTGGAGACTGATGCAAACAGCACACTGGCTCATGAACCCTTATGGCTGGATCGTTTTTTTTTTTAACGACATGAAACGATGAAGCAGATTTTAAAATACACGTGCCATAAAAGTGGTGGAAAAATTATTCAGAAAAATAACTTGAATGGCTGCCACATCTCTGTCAGTCTGCCCCAAGGCAGGAGAAGCAGTATAAATCCACTACTACTACTGCTGCCACTACTACTACTACTATCCTACTACTACAACTTCAAATACTGCTCCTACTGCTACTACTACTACTATTGTTACTGCTACTACCGCTACTAGTACTGATACCACTATGACTTCTACTACTACTACTTCATTTACATGACACTAAATGCAACATTGTCAAGTTTAAGTTCTGGCAATACCATTGAAAACTGTTTACATAGAAATACAGACAGTATTTTTTAACTCACCAGTTTCACCTTTCCTATCCTTTGTTTATCAGTTTGTGTGAGCACCTACGGCAGCCCTGTAGGGACATGCTGTGGTCAAAATATATCTCTTAAACCCTTAGCAATGTTGACTTTTTAAAGATATTGGTCAATGTTGAGGACTACCGCTACAACATAATGACTCCCTGTATATGTGTATGCTGCATTTTGCTCAATCTGGCAACATTTTACCATTACATTTTCTGTTTGATTTTGTATCTGTGCCTCTTGAACGCTCCTCTCTGTGTGTGTTTGTGTGTTTTTAGCCCCGGCCATAAACCTAACGCCTCTGTGCTGATAATAACCTGATAATGGATGCATTTGTCTTTGAGCTTTGGACTCATCATAAATGCAGATGTCTCCTGTTGAATAAATCATTAGTGGCTGCCCTAATTATCCCTCAGTGCTCTTGGACCATGCTACATCACTCTGTTAGCGTTAGCAATAGCATTAGCATTAGCAATTTAAGCTGTAGCGCTCTGGTTTTGAGGTGTGGGTTATCTGAACACTTTGGAAAACATCACAAAACTAAACATATTTCAGCGTATGTCCAAAATAAGGTTGTTTACACTTTGTTTAAGGTTGTTTATAGTTTGTTTATGTGCTAATCTGTAGTGGCAAGTTAGCATCACAATAGCAACAGGAGCTACTTGAGAGGAGTGGAGTCTTGGGGAAAAAAACAACACAGAAATATTTCTTCAGCCTCCCTATGACAAACCACTGCGCCTTTTGTGCCAGTCCCAAGCCTGGATAAATGGAGAGGGTGGCATCTGGAGTAACGTCAAAGTATGCCAGTGGTTCTCAAACCTTGGTGCAGGTAACACTGGTGGTACGCAGGTGTCTTTTGCAGTTGATTCAGTGTCAGTATTATTCCTGTTGAAATGTGGACCACTGCTTAGTCTTGGTTTAGTTCTGGTTTTGACCAGTTTAAATGGGTTTTAGTCTGGGTTTAGCTTTAGTCAAGTCCTGGTTTAGTCCAGTTTTAGTTAGTCCTGGTTCAGTTCTATATTAGGCCTGGTTAAGTTTTATATTAGTCCAGGTTTTGCTCTGTTTTATTCCTAGTTTAGTTCTTGGACTATTGCTTATTTAGACCAGGTTTAGTCCTGGTTTAGACCTGCTTTAGTTTTGGTTTAGTTCATGGATTATTCCTTATTTAGACCTGGTTTAGTTCTAGTTTAGACTGGGTTAGTCCTGGTTTAGTCCTGGTCTACACCTGTTTTATTCCTAGTTTAGTCCTAGATTAGTCCTGGTTAAGTTCTAGATTAGTCCAGGTTTTTCCCAGTTTAGTTCATAGAATATTCCTTTTTTAGACTTGGTTTAGTTATGGCCTATTCCTGGTTTAATCCTGGTTTAGACCTGCTTTAGTCCTAGTTTAGACCTGTTTTAGGCCTGGTTTAGTCCTGATTTTATCCCTGGTTTAGTTCATGCCTTGTCCTTGTTTATTAATGCATTTTTCGGTGTTAATCCCTGTTTTCTCCTTTGATTTAGTCCAGATTTTAGCCCCATTTTTATTGTTTTACTTTAAAGCTGGCACCTGTACCTCCAAACATTTCGGAGCTGGCCTTTGATGTAAAAAAGCTTAAGAACTGTGTCACCCCAGGAGTGAAAAACCAAAAGGAGACGGCCGTTCTGACCACTCTGGTACCATTTTGTGTCCTTGTCTCTCTCTCCGTCTCCTCCACTCTTAACGAAGGGGCCCGGCTCCTGTAAAAAGGTTAACATTATTAGTCGCTGGCAATTAAAGGGCCCACCGCTGATGTCTTTGGCACATTTTCTGTCGGCGCAGAGAGAAGCTAATTTGACGTCTGAAAGGTTGTGGCAGGAGGAAGGAGGTGCCGGCCCGAAGTGATTGTACCTCCAGAGCGTCTCGCAGCGGGAACGGCTAATGGCTGCCGCTAAAAACAGAGCTTTTAAACCCTCCGTGCTATAGCGTCAAAGAAACAGTCTAGACATTAGAGTTGTTTTTTTTTTCATCTAATGCAAAACAAACTTGAGGGGAACTTTGAGACTGAAAGGTAAACAGTCGATTAGATTTGTTACAGTGAGCTGCCTTGAAGAAAGTGAACAGGGGGTGAAAAGTGAAAGAGCTTTTTCTCTGTGTATGTGAGGCTGGACAAAAATTACAATGCAGTAATGTTAAACTTTTGTGTATATGGCATTCACGATGAGTAATGACCAAATATTTCACAAGACCAGGGGGCAGTGAGACTACGATAAGACCAAGACATTTAGAAATAAACATCTTCTCTACACCAAAAACAGAGTAAAATGGTTGTTCATAGAGAAGTCCAAATGAAGGAAACGGTGGGGAGGTTAAAGAAGAGATATTTAAAACAAAGATGCATTGATAAACTAGAAGCACTCCGCCAAGCCACAGGGTCACTCACCTGAGAAAAAACCCTAAAGGCCTCAATAGATCTCAATAAGTACTAAAGATACATCAAATCTGTGAACATACTACCTTTCATTTGGTGTTATTCACAGTGTGTAGCTACATTTCTTACTGTGATATAGCCATTTTCATATGTGCCTCCTATATTTAGAACCAGAACCAGAATATCAACATGATCCAGGTCAAACTCTGTCAGATTATAACATCTAGCTTTTTTTTTAGGAGTTTTTCCTTACCGAGAAGGAGGGTCTAAGGACAGGAGTGTCCTGGGTCTGTTTAGTTTAGTGTAGTTATTGTTTGTGTTGATTGTGTGTTAAGTCTGATTGTGTGTTTATGTTTGATCAACTGTTTGTGAAGCCCTTTGAGGCGACTTTTGTTGTGATGTTGGGCTGTACAAATAAACCTGAATTGAACTGAAACCTGAATCTACCATGAGGTCATCTGTAATTACACTGCCGAAAACATACATACATACATTTGTACATTTTTTCCTTTAGACTGATCTCTGTGTTGTTAGGAGTTGCCACAGCAAGCCTTAAGTTTCTTCCTCCCATGGTCCAAAGACATGCACGTACTTGTATTTGCTGTATGGGTTGACTCTGTGGTGGTGAAGATTATTTAACGTTTTTTGCTTGCATTTAGAATTTAGCATTGAGTCTGATGACGTGGAGCACTTACTTTGCACAGCAACACAACACTTTTAGGAATAGTTGTTATCAGCATGGCCTAACATAAGCTGCCAGACATTTACCAAAACAGCAACAAAAATGATACTGTTACTAAACATTACATTGTCAAAGCGGTTTGCTGTTTAGCTTCATTATGAGTTGTGGAAACAAACAAAACTGGCGCTTGCTCCAGTCAGCTTCAAATACTCCTCTGTAAGTCCCTCGTCTTTCCAAACAATGTCAGTGGGGGGCATTCCAGGTTGATATTACGCTGTATCAACCTGCCTGGTAAATAAACACCTTTTAAACTGCAATTTTAAAACAAAATGCAACATCTCAACCATCTTTGCCCTTTAAAAACGTCAATATTTTATTAAGAATGTAGCATTCAAAAAGCAGTCATCTCTTCTTGGTTTGTAGAGTTTTTTGGGTTTTTTTTGGGCAGTTTTGTCTCTTGAAGGCGTTATATTATAGTTAGGTTTGGAAACATCTCATAAATGCTTCCCAGGCTTGCACTGCACTGCTGTGGTTGCCAACCTTTTTTATCTGGTGTACCCTGTGTTTTTTTGTTTTTTTTTTGCCATCATCTGTCATCTGTTTTTTACTTCTCCTAACTCCTGTCCCATTTACTGAATTTACCAAATATTTATGTGGAAAGCAAACCTAAAAAATAAAATAAACTCTTAAAAATGTATGCAAATAAGTGAATGAATTGAATAACTCCCATTTAAAACAGCGGTATCACATTAATTAAGTGTTAGTTAAGTGATTATTTACAAAGCATTACTTCAGTATTTATAAACGCCACAGAGTTATAAAACAGGATTATTCATGTTCAATTCTTTTCCTCATGTAAATCAGTGCAAAATTATAAACATCAGTGTAATTCAGGATCCATAAACTGTTTTATTCAATTTGTATCGATTCAGAAACTGTTCTTTTAGCTGTGCATATGTCATCTGAAAATGTTTAAACTGCACTTTTCTCTTTTATTTTATTTTTTATTTATTTAACCATTCTTTAACCAGGAAAGTCCCATTGAGATTCAAAGATCTCTTTTTCAAGGAAGTCCTGGCCAAGAGGCATCAACAACACAACCCACAGTGCATACAAAATACAATAAAAGAGAAACAAGAGTTAAAAACAATGAGATAAAAAGACACATTTAAAAGCAGTTTCAGGTTAGCGATTTTTTATTTATTTAAATGGATTCTCAATTATAATTTTTAAATTTGATTTTACTCTTTTCATTTTAATTCTTATCTTAGCTCGTCTTTTTTCTGTAAAGCACTTTGTATGAATTGTGCTATACAAACAAACAAACTTGTTATTTACATATGTATTAATGCTTTATTGCTCAATTATTCTAAAGTGATACCGAAACTAAACTTATAGCCCTGGTTGGGAAACGCTGCTGTGCTGTACATTTATCTCTTTCTTTATTAGCCATTTTGCTTTTCAATATAATTTTATGCCTTCCAATGCAACCACTCCTCTCTGTTTATTCCCTCGATGTCGACCTGGCCCAGAGTCAAATCCCCGTCTCATCCTCCAGACCTCAGCCCGCCCCTCCCTCTGTCCCTCTCCTCTCTTTTATTTCCTATATCGCACAGATGGACTTCCCCAGAGAGACATCCGCGTCTTTCTCATCTCCTTAATTCTTTATTTCCTTTGAGCGGCGGAAAACAAAACGACATGGCACTTTTATGGCGAGAACGAGAGAGAGTGGCAGAGAGTGGCAGCGGTCCACCCTTTGAGACGACCCAGCAAACAAACAGACGCCGTAAATCTACTGTAGTGCCATTGTGCATGCAAATGAATGGTCCAGAGCCAAGAGTGGGTCTGACGGGAGGAGCCTGCTCTCTTTGGGGAAGTGAAAAAATATACAGCTTTGGCACAGAGCGAGCGTCGACAGAAGGTGCGAGTGGCCATTTTGCGCCGTTAAAAATGTAAATTTATAATATAGGGTCTTTACAGGGATCAGTGAAAAGGAGAATTGAATTAGGTTCGATTGCAAAGGTTCAGTGGAAGTCAGTGATTTCGCTAAAGAGGGGCTGCTTAATGGGATAGTGGGGTGTAGTGCTGTTTAGAGTAAATTATAGTCAGCACACGCCCAGTTCGGAGAAGCAGACAGGAGCAACGGCACACAGGCTTTGTGTACAGTATGTCGGCTAATGGGGCCGTTAAAAAACACACTTCAGAACACTTCAGCTTCTATGACTTCAGAAATGATCGGTGTAAGTGTGTGTTCAGTTAGTAGTAGTAGTAGTAGTAGTAGTAGTAGTAGTAGTAGTAGTAGTAGTAGTAGTAGTAGTAGAGGTAGTAGTAGTAGTAGGGATATGAGATTAATTAGCATTTTTTATTTTTGATGTTGTCAAAAGCAGCCCAGTAAAAAAGTAAAATTGAATTTAGGGAAAATTAGTGTCCTCTAAGCTCTGCACTGTTTCCTGTGTTGTGGCTAATGTTACTGCTAGCTCCCAGAGCAGCTTAAATACTGACTGTGGAGACTCTGCAGACACTAAAAACACTGATAATCACAGAGAAAGGAGTTGTTTTACCTTGGTGATGCCTTTGTTTAGCAGGTGGCAGCAGTTTGGCAAAAGTGTGGTGGACAGCATTAAACTTTGTAGCATTCTTTGTTTATGCATGCTAATTAGCCATGTGTTTGAAAGCGTCTTGTCTTTCCATTAAATTATAATAGACCTGGTTTTTAAAAGCAGAGAGGGCTAAACCTAGACATTCATTTTTAATGTGAGGGTAATGCACACTGCTGCTGTTTTGCTGGTGTTATTCTTACATTTAAATAGCTTTTTATGTGAGACAATAAAAAAGCTAAATTTGACTTTTTTTATTAGATTATTCTAGCCATATTAGTAATCCAATCCACTTTATTTATATTGTACAGTTTACAAACAGAGACAGTTTCCAAAGTGCTGCATAAAAAATAAAAATAAAAACTATAAAAACTAAAAATAAAAGCTCTATTTAGCCATACTGTTTCCCATTAAATGAATAAAAAAACTGTAAAATGAGAGCAAAGAGGAAAACTTAGACACAGAGGTAGTAGTAGAAGTACAAATACTGTATGTGGACATATGTGGAACTATTCTCTATGGAGTGCAGGTAGTTGGACAGTTAAGGCCTACTTCTCCAATTTTGTTATTTTTTTACTTTAGCAGTGTTTCTCTGTGTAACTTAACGTAGGCAGCAGTGAAGTTGTCACTTTCTCTGTTAATGTCCCTCACAGTATACTGTAGTAGTATTAGTGTAGGAAAATTGTCCAGATTAACTCAACATGACAACACAGAACCTTCATAAATGACACACGCTGCAGTCTAGATTACAACACTCATGCATTTCTATTACATATTTTCTTAAATTAAAAAGCAGACCTTAAAATTTATCCTCCTTCAAGGATTTCAAGGCCCTGCTCAAACCTTAAGTCTAGCGTTTAAAATCCTGAAACCTAACAAACAGCTCCTGGCTCTTCTTCGTATCACGTTGCCTCCTTTGTTCTCTCTCCTCCTTTGTCCCTGTGGTTTACAGCTAATGATAAAATTACATCTAACTTTGTTTCAAACTCTTTTGTCTGTGAGCGGTGTAAGAGGCCTGTTCTCCGTCTCAGAGGAAGCTGCTGTGTGTGTTTCTGCAGCTTTTCGAACCCCGGGGTGAGCCAGGCCTCATGTTAAATTATAATGGGAAGCCGCTCATTGTTGGGTGTGAATATTGGAGATTGTTTAGGTGTTAAAAAACTGAAAAACAGCAGGAAGTAAGAGAGCTAAAGTTAGACAGGGCTAATGAAGATCACCTGTGAGATATGAATAATAAATGTGAGGCTTTAATGTGCTTCAGGATTCATTAAGAAAGTAGAGCTGGAATACTTTAGACTGGTCCAAGGAGCATTTGTAAAACATTTAGTTTAGTCTTTCAGCTGAAAGCTTTCACAGGAAATTCACAGGAAAATAGATTAGATTTTTTTTTTTTTTTTTTTTTTTTTGGGTGGCATGGTGGCATAGCACTGTTGCCTCAGAGCAAGAAGGTCCCGGGTTTGATTCCTTGAATGTGTGGGGCCTTTTGTGTGGAACAAAACATGCCCAATAGGTTCCCAATCGGACCAGGATGACCCTGCAAAATAGATTGTTACATAATGTGTAAAACATGGATTATAATACATTTTAGGGACTGTTTGTATCTGTTTAATGTAATATTAGACAGTTAATGCAAAATTTTGCATTAGACCCAACCTCTGACAAAAGAGGTAAAGGTAACACTTAACTCTTTTGCCTCAAATGCAGCAAAATATGACAATTTTCTGTATTTAGTGAAAAGGATCTGAGTTTATTCTTAGTTGTTCTAATTAAAGGTCATATATTATGCTTTTTTCAGGCTTTTTGAAATAGCATTGGACACCTTTGCATTAGTATTTCATAACTCAAAATAATGTTTATGCGGAAAACATCTTCTGTTGGGGAGCTGTTACTTTGACTTTGCCCCCTTCGCTCCCTGCTGGCAACGGTGGGGACCGGACAGAGCATAAAATGGCTATTTAGCATGGCTATTAGCAACATGAGGCTAACAGACAGATAAATGAGCCGACTGCTTGACAGAGGTTTAGGGCTGAAATGATCACAATGAGTCCAGTGACGGTGTATGGGCTTTAGAAACGCTCAGGAGCACTTCCTGGTTTCATGTTTCTACGTAGAGCAGAAACCAAGCGTTTTCAGATCTTGAAAGGGCAGCGCCTCAGCATACAGGATTATTCAAACATGTGTGAATGAAACCAAATACTACTCCAGGTCTTTTTCTGAGGAAGAAACAACTTGTCTTGGTGTAGTCTTGGTCACTGGTTTGATCCAGGTTTAATGTTTTTTTTGGTCTAACTGTATATTTCAAGTTTTTGTCCTTAAGACGCGGAGATGTTTACATAAATAGAGCAGCTTTATGTAAACATCTCTCATTAATAATATACTGTTTATCCAATTTTTCTCTCTCACGCTCTGTAGACTTGGCCTGTTCTCTCTATTTTAGCTCTAAACTGTTTTAGCCCTAAACTGTCCGAAGTGATTTTAGTGCTGCGTTCGTGGACCATAAAAGCGTGGGTCATGTGACTGTCACCGCTGTAAATGAGAAACACGCGGCGTCTTTGTGTTTTGCAGCAGATTAATGGAGATATGATACAGCGAGGTCACGGCGAGCAGAAATTTAGCTGCCGTTCGACCTCTGTGTAAAACTCAGATAGTGTTTCAGGTCCAGAAATACAAGGAGATTGTTATAAAAGGAGGCAGGGTCGAGGTCGGGGGATGGGACTGGCAAATCCCGGGACTTTGGTTTAAAGCGGTGGTTTTCAAACTGCGGGAGAGGCACCACTGGAGGTACGCAGGCTTCTTCTGGCGACCGTGTAGACCATGTCTGTAGACCATGGCCTAGTCCTGGTTTAGACACTGTTAAGTCCTGGTTTAGACACTGTTAGGTCCTGGTTTAGTCCTGGTTTAGACACTGTTAGGTCCTGGTTTAGTCCTGGTTTAGACACTGTTAGGTCCTGGTTTAGTCCTGGTTTAGACACTGTTAGGTCCTGGTTTAGTCCTGGTTTAGACACTGTTAGGTCCTGGTTAAGTCCTGGTTTAGACCCTGTTAGGTCCTGGTTAAGTCCTGGTTTAGACCCTGTTAGGTCCTGGTTTAGTCCTTGTTTAGACACCGTTAGGTCCTGGTTAAGTCCTGGTTTAGACCCTGTTAGGTCCTGGTTTAGTCCTGGTTTAGACACTGTTAGGTCCTGGTTTAGTCCTTGTTTAGACACCGTTAGGTCCTGGTTAAGTCCTGGTTTAGACCCTGTTAGGTCCTGGTTTAGTCCTGGTTTAGACACTGTTAGGTCCTGGTTTAGTCCTGGTTTAGACACTGTTAGGTCCTGGTTTTGTCCTTGTTTAGACACCGTTAGGTCCTGGTTTAGTCCTTGTTTAGACACCGTTAAGTCCTGGTTTAGACACTGTTAGGTCCTGGTTAAGTCCTGGTTTAGACACTGTTAGGTCCTGGTTTAGTCCTGGTTTAGACCCTGTTAGGTCCTGGTTTAGTCCTGGTTTAGACACTGTTAGGTCCTGGTTAAGTCCTGGTTTAGACACTGTTAGGTCCTGGTTTAGTCCTGGTTTAGACCCTGTTAAGTCCTGGTTTAGACACTGTTAGGTCCTGGTTAAGTCCTGGTTTAGACACTGTTAGGTCCTGGTTAAGTCCTGGTTTAGACCCTGTTAGGTCCTGGTTAAGTCCTGGTTTAGACCCTGTTAGGTCCTGGTTTAGTCCTTGTTTAGACACCGTTAGGTCCTGGTTAAGTCCTGGTTTAGACCCTGTTAGGTCCTGGTTTAGTCCTGGTTTAGACACTGTTAGGTCCTGGTTTAGTCCTTGTTTAGACACCGTTAGGTCCTGGTTAAGTCCTGGTTTAGACCCTGTTAGGTCCTGGTTAAGTCCTGGTTTAGACCCTGTTAGGTCCTGGTTTAGTCCTTGTTTAGACACCGTTAGGTCCTGGTTAAGTCCTGGTTTAGACCCTGTTAGGTCCTGGTTTAGTCCTGGTTTAGACACTGTTAGGTCCTGGTTTAGTCCTGGTTTAGACACTGTTAGGTCCTGGTTAAGTCCTGGTTTAGACCCTGTTAAGTCCTGGTTTAGACACTGTTAGGTCCTGGTTAAGTCCTGGTTTAGACCCTGTTAGGTCCTGGTTTAGTCCTGGTTTAGACACTGTTAGGTCCTGGTTAAGTCCTGGTTTAGACACTGTTAGGTCCTGGTTTAGTCCTGGTTTAGACCCTGTTAGGTCCTGGTTTAGTCCTGGTTTAGACACTGTTAGGTCCTAGTTAAGTCCTGGTTTAGACCCTGTTAGGTCCTGGTTTAGTCCTGGTTTAGACACTCTTAGGTCCTGGTTAAGTCCTGGTTTAGTCCTGATTTAGTCCTGGTTTGTATGAGCTTTAGAAACTTGCTGGAGACCTTCCTGGTTTCAAGTGTCTACATAGAGCCGTGAGACTGAGCGTTTTCAGATCTTAAGCGTACAGGATTACTCAAACATGTGTGAATGAAACAAAATACTACTCCAGGTCAAAACAAGATTATAACATGGTTAAAAGCTGAAAAATTCCATTCAGCAGAGCTTCTGAACAATACTTTTTGTGTCGGCAAAGCAATGATTCTTTCCAACATGACTTTGCTCTGACTGGATAATGCCTTGGTAAGAAGGTTTTTACAATCATCTCCAAGTATTTATCTGAAGTCCCTGGGTCACCAAAGACTCAAAATCTGTAAAAAAGCGTGATGAAAAGCTTAACAGAAAACAGCAAAATTTCCACCAAGACAATCCCGTCACATGGTCGTGGCATCTGTTTACATTTCAGTGTTGTGTGGAGGTTTCTTTACAAAAACAGATTCAAAAACACGCAGCGGGTCATGCCTCTCATATGATCTGAATTTGACATGAACTTTAGACATTTTGCATGCTCCGCTCCCTTTAACTACAGGCAGTAAGGAAAGTGTGTGTATGTGTGTGCTGCCTGTGATAAACAGTAGAAAAAGAACAGCAACAACAGAGAAATTAAATATGTGTTCATTACATTTTAGACAACTTACAATTCAGTCTTCACTTTTTACTAAAGTTGGTCATGTTTAAAGCAGTGAGCTTGTAGTAGTAATAATAATAACATTAATAATCCCTTACATAGCGCTTTCCCAGACACGGTGCTCTTGAGCTACTTCTATAGCCACAGCCGTCCTGGGGCAGACTAACGGAAGCGTGGCTGCCATTTTGTGCCTATGGGCCTCTCCGACCACCACCAAAGTTCACATAATTTGCCTCGTGGATCAATAAAGTCTTAGTCTAAAATCACACTGACATATTCATACAGGCAAGGTTGGTGAAGTGTCTTGCCCAAGGACATGATGGCAGGTCCTAGTTGTGTCCTGGTTTAGTCCTGGTCTAGTCCTGGTCTAGTCCTGGTTTAGTCCTGGTTTGGTCCTGGTTTAGTCCTGGTTTGGTCCTGGTTTAGTTCTGGTTTAGTCCTGGTTTAGCCCTGGTGTAGTCTTTGTTTAGTCCTGGTTTAGCCCTGGTTTAGTCCTGGTTTAGTCCTGGTTTAGTTCTGATTTAGTCCTGGTTTAGTCCTGGTTTAGCCCTGGTGTAGTCTTTGTTTAGTCCTGGTTTAGCCCTGGTTTAGTCCTGGTTTAGTCCTGGTTTAGTCCTGGTTTAGTTCTGATTTAGTCCTGGTTTAGTCCTGGTTTAGTCTTGGTTTAGTCCTGGTTTAGTCCTGGTTTAGTCCTGGTTTAGTTCTGATTTAGTCCTGGTTTAGTCCTGGTTTAGTCTTGGTTTAGTCCTGGTTTAGTCCTGATTTAGTTCTGATTTAGTCCTGGTTTAGTCCTGGTTTAGTCCTGGTTTAGTCCTGGTTTAGTTCTGATTTAGTCCTGGTTTAGTCCTGGTTTAGTCCTGGTTTAGTTCTGGTTTAGTCCTGGTTTAGTCCTGGTTTAGTCCTGGTTTAGTTCTGGTTTAGTCCTGGTTTAGTCCTGGTTTAGTCCTGGTTTAGTCCTGGTTTAGTTCTGATTTAGTCCTGGTTTAGTCCTGGTTTAGCCCTGGTGTAGTCTTTGTTTAGTCCTGGTTTAGCCCTGGTTTAGTCCTGGTTTAGTCCTGGTTTAGTCCTGGTTTAGTTCTGATTTAGTCCTGGTTTAGTCCTGGTTTAGTCTTGGTTTAGTCCTGGTTTAGTCCTGGTTTAGTCCTGGTTTAGTTCTGATTTAGTCCTGGTTTAGTCCTGGTTTAGTCTTGGTTTAGTCCTGGTTTAGTCCTGATTTAGTTCTGATTTAGTCCTGGTTTAGTCCTGGTTTAGTCCTGGTTTAGTCCTGGTTTAGTTCTGATTTAGTCCTGGTTTAGTCCTGATTTAGTTCTGATTTAGTCCTGGTTTAGTCCTGGTTTAGTCCTGGTTTAGTCCTGGTTTAGTTCTGATTTAGTCCTGGTTTAGTCCTGGTTTAGTCTTGGTTTAGTCCTGGTTTAGTCCTGATTTAGTTCTGATTTAGTCCTGGTTTAGTCCTGGTTTAGTCCTGGTTTAGTCCTGGTTTAGTTCTGATTTAGTCCTGGTTTAGTCCTGGTTTAGTCCTGGTTTAGTCCTGGTTTAGTTCTGATTTAGTCCTGGTTTAGTCCTGGTTTAGTCCTGGTTTAGTTCTGGTTTAGTCCTGGTTTAGTCCTGGTTTAGTCCTGGTTTAGTCCTGGTTTAGTCCTGGTTTAGTTCTGATTTAGTCCTGGTTTAGTCCTGGTTTAGCCCTGGTGTAGTCTTTGTTTAGTCCTGGTTTAGCCCTGGTTTAGTCCTGGTTTAGTCCTGGTTTAGTCCTGGTTTAGTTCTGATTTAGTCCTGGTTTAGTCCTGGTTTAGTCTTGGTTTAGTCCTGGTTTAGTCCTGGTTTAGTCCTGGTTTAGTTCTGATTTAGTCCTGGTTTAGTCCTGGTTTAGTCTTGGTTTAGTCCTGGTTTAGTTCTGATTTAGTCCTGGTTTAGTCCTGGTTTAGTCCTGGTTTAGTTCTGGTTTAGTCCTGGTTTAGTCCTGGTTTAGTCCTGGTTTAGTTCTGGTTTAGTCCTGGTTTAGTCCTGGTTTAGTCCTGGTTTAGTTCTGGTTTAGTCCTGGTTTAGTCCTTGTTTAGTCCTGGTTTAGTCCTGGTTTAGTAGCTCAGATAAACACATACAGATGACCTACGGTGGCCTGGAGGGGACAAAACACTTCCTGTAATCAAATCTGAGCCACAAACTTTAACCTGCGTTTATTTTTAATCACTATGTTGTTTCATGAATTTAAAATCAGGTTTAGCCTCGAGCCGCCGTTAACATCTGACCTCCATCAAAAAAAACAACAACAACTATGAGCCGCAAAAAACAATGTGACTCTGTACAGACCTGAAGTATGAGGGCTCGGAGTAACAGACAGGAGCAGAGCTGAAGATGCTAAGGCTAGCTTTGTTCATGGCGAGGCTTTCCTCTTATTTTATAGCAGGCTGCAATAGGACATCATCTGCTTTATTATTAAGGATTTTACAACGAGAATATTCACTGTAAAATACTTTGTTTACATATTTGTAAAGTCGCTAACACTAAACTCAGAGCTAGACGTTTATAGTCAGCTCTAAACTTCAATTTAATGTAATATATTAGTATTTTGCAGTGGTTAATTATAATGGTTGGTGGTCCAAAACATTTCTGTTACTATTTGTCCTGCGTAACATTGAAATTAAGAAATGTAAATTACGTAGCCTTTAGCTTATATGCTAATTATAGACGCTAATTGCAACATTTCATTAAACGGCTAAACGTTCACACACTCGCTAATGTCATTAAACCAGGCTCTGATATTACTCACATGTGGCAGAGTGGTTGTCATTTTCCAAATCTGTCTTGATTATTCATAATTTGCGATGTTTGGTGGCTAGCGCTAATTGCTTCGTTAAAAATGTATTATCTTCTTTTTTAACTTCCGGTACCAGTCTGGTTTTGTCTTGCTTGAGTTTTAATTGGCACAGGTTGGAGTAAATACAGAGATTTATATTTCTGTTTTGATTTAAATAAGTCAAAAAGTACATATGTAGGCTATTTATAATATATATACAGTCATATTGTTTTGATTTTCTTATTTATTTTTATATCTTTTAGGCCTTTTTTCGGCTTCACTGGATTGTGCAGTTGAGAAGTGACAGGAAATGATGAGGGAGAGACGTTCGGCAAAGAGTCCGAACTCGAAGCCGCGACTCAGGGGCAGGCTGTAGTTGCCCTGTATGCGCCGCAGCTCTACCAAACGAGCTATACTGCGGGGCTGCCAGTGTTACAGTTTTCTTGACATCGTGCAGCCCTATTTTTTGGGTTTAGTTTGACTTTTTCTATCAAATAAAAGCAGGAATGGTTGAAAGATACAGTTGTTGTGTGTTTGTGTTAGCGCAGAGTGAGTTTTAGAACAGATTTCTTGACGTGCGCTGCCGTGATCGCGTGAAAACTCGCAGGATTTTGACGCTTCCTTTCTTTCCGCGCGGTTACATGAAGTGTGTCCGTCCAGTTCACAGTTCACAGAGCAGGACAAAGCCGCCGCGCCGTGAACCTGAAGTGGTTTTGAATTGAACGCCGCCCCGTCCCTCGCCTGTCCCCGTGCGTCCCCGCCGCGGTGACGCACCCGCTCTTTGAATTGCAAATAATCTTTTCCATTGTTTCCATGTCATTTGTTGTGCAAAGTCCTCCTGGGTTCGAACGTTGCTGCTTCTCTATCTCTCTCTCGCTATTGTTCGTCAGCCATCTGTTTTCCGCCGCACACACACACAAACACACACATGAACTACGTTACCCAGAGTGCACCTGTGGGCTGTCAGTGCCTTTTACCAAACACCTCAAAGTGAAAATGATAAGCAAACGAAGCACAAAGGAATTTTTTTTTTTTGTTATTTGGGGATTTTTGGTCCTTGTTGTGTCCTTTTTTTTTATTTCTGTATTTTATCAATAGTTTTAAAAGTAAATTATGCAGGGAATTATGCATAGAAATACTTTGAATGTCTCCTGGATGTATTTGGAAACTAGCTTCTCTCAGTCGTAAGTGCACTGTTTTTTACCGAACCATTTTATATACAAATAAAACTACATATAAGCTTCAAATAAGATGATTATTAAAACCATTCAACCTCCTTTTGCAGCCTGACCCAGCAGTTGAGAAACCCAGCTTTAGCTCAAACATTTATTTGTATAATTACGACTGTGTAGGACTTCTTTTTCAGCGGAAATTCGCCTGAGTGCACCCAGCAGCAGCTACCACTCCTTTATAACAGAAAACCAGGCTAAACATTAACTTAGAGAAACACTGCCCTGCTCCATCCAGCTGTGAAACTGGGACTGAATCCACTTCTCTTTGGACAAATATCTTTCACAGCAAAACCAGTGATAATCTGAAAAATTATATTAAAATGGCTATTTATCTTGCAGCCATAGGAGCTATAATATACACCATTTTTAAAGTCTTTCTTGCATTGTTTGCATCACCAGGAGATTTTTGGTTTGATTCCTGGCTTATAATAATAATAAAAAAACAAACAAACAAAAAAACAAACAAACTTGGGCTTATACAATGCTTTTCTAGACACTAGTGTTATAGTCAAACCAAACTGAGACCAGTCCGAGTCCAGAGTGAAAAGAGACCAAGACAAGGTTCAGACCGAGTCAAGACCGAGACTTCTAAGGACCGAGACCAAGTCGAGATTGAGACCAAACCCTGAGAACTAACACTAAATTAAAGGAAAATGTAAAAAAAATAAAATAAAATAAAAATAAAAATTAAAAAAAATAAAGAGAGAGAGAAAGAGAGAAAAAATAAAAATAAAAGCAGCTATAGGTTGAAAAAAAAATCTTCCCTTAAAAACAAACCCATCCCTCAAAAAAAAAAGAAAAAAAAAAAAGAAAAAATAAAATAAATGTGCACTAGAAAAATAAAAGCAGAGGAAGATTTCTAAATGTGTTCCCTCAAAAATGAAACCTGCCTCTAAAAATTAAAAAGAGTCCATTAAAATAAAGCCATGTCTCAATTTTTAAAACCTAGAAAAATAAATAAATAAATAAATAAAAAATAAACTTTACTCTAAAACTAAAAAAGCTCTCATTAAAATAAATAAAAGCATGTCACAAAATAAAGACAAATAAGACTTTCCACTATTTAAATAATGTTCCTCTAAAAATAAAACCAACAGCCTCAAATTAAAAGATGGCGCTGTTTCCCCAAAATGTCTCCCCCTTTTAATTTAGGCTGCCACAAAAAGAAAACCCTTTCACAAACCAGGGTTTAGTGATTCTGGGTTCGTCTTCCACCGGTGCTACTTCTAACTCCAAAAATCACCGCCACACTCTCGCTCTGTGTTTTTCATTCTGCAGTGGCTTATCTGAAACCAAAAACGTCCGCTCCCGTCACTGTAAGAGTTAAAAAAAACTCTTTCTGAAGTCAAACCCGAGCGATTAAATCTCAGATCGCTCATATCTGACGCCGCGGACAAAGCCCTTCTTTATTTGAGCTCAGAGGAATTCGGTTTGAGCAGAGAAAGGCGTGTCCTCGGTAAACAGTGGACTAAACGTGTGTGGGCTCAGGCTCTGTACCAACAGGTTCAGAGGGGACCAGGTTTTAGGAAGGACCGGGTCTGGGACAGAAACAGGTTTGGTTCTGAATGGTTTTGATTCTGCAGCATCAACTTTTCTGCTGTTGTCATGGATGTAGTGCATCTACTGTGTTTTAAATGCAAAGAAGCCATTTGTTTCTTAACTAAAGCCTCCAGACTGGAGAAAGTCTTGGTTAGTGACAGTGTTGGCCCTATCTGACAATGGTACAGAAGCATTTAAAGACGGTACTTGTCATTACTTTATAGGTTACATTTATTTAAATTATTGTAGTCTTTAAAATGGGTTAAAATGGCACATAATTTTGCACTACTTTGTTTTTATTCTTAATATTTATTGTGTATTATCAGTTTTTTTTTTTTGGTTTAGTGTCTTTTAGTCTTGGTCAGGCCGGATACTCCTCAGATTTTTTTCTAAAACGATACCTGGTTTTCGATACCAACACCTGAGTGATACTTTTTCTGATATCTACGGTGAGCTAATTTATCTTCTACAATCATAAAACACAATAATATTAAACAAAAGACCAATGTTTGGACCAAAATTCAAAAAAGCAGTAGTTTCAGGGGAGTACAACTGCACTGGGGCCAAGGAGGTTTAGGGGCCCATTAGAGTGGGCCCTTGTTCATCCATGGTTGTTAAAATATTCATAATAATTAGGAGTAGGACAAAAGTTTGCTACAGAACAGAGTTTTTAACATAAATTCAATTGTAAATCCTGGTAAATTCATAACAAAAATAACAAAAAAGTGATAAATAATGATAGTTACCTGTTTTACTTCTATTTATATACAGTGCTATCATTGTTAGTATTTATCAGGTTTATTTAGGATGTATCCATATGTTGTTTCATTTAAGGCTTGTGCTTCGTATGTTTTGTTTGTTTAAATGTTGAGCGTGCACTTTGAGCTCTTTGCAACTGTTTTCCAATGTAGTTCTTTTTAAAACTGCAAATAAACTGAACTGAACACAAATTGTAATAAAATATATATAGTTTCACAAAATTGTCCCTAAATATTAATTAATAAGCACATGTTTTTTGTATCAAACTCCAGTAAAACAGCAACATTTTATAAAATAAAAAGCTTAGTGCATAAACTTTAGGGCCCAACATCATTAAGTTACACCATTGAGTAGTTTGTATGATTTATTTTTCTGTGTTATTTATTTGCTTCATTCATGCAAAGGAAAAGGCCTCTGGAGTTAAACCTGTCAGTGGGCACAGCGCAGCGCCCGGGACTCTGCTCCGGGTCCTGAGCCAGGATTTCGGCCCGGAGTACTTGGAGCTGGAGGATGAGCCTGTTGTGCATGTTTTAGGTCGGGGGTCTCCCATTAAAATAGCCTGAGGTTCACAAAATAAGTCTCTGGGGATTGAACATATTTATGTCAAAGTCAAAGTTGATTTACAGAGCACATTTAAAAACAGACAAAGCCAAAGTGCTGTGCAGTGTTAATAAAACAGAATATCAGCAAAAACACAACGATAGCTACAAATAAAATGATGAATATAGCTAAAACAATAAAACAAAACTTAAGTAAAAATTAACAAAACAATGTTAAAAATGTTAAAAATATCAAACAGTAAGAAATGTCCAGCTCAGCTTCTGTTAAAAGCCAGTGCAAAAAAGTGTGCAGCGATTTTTAAATAAAAATAATAATGAAAAAATTATGTTAATACATGTGTATGTGTTTTACTGTGGTAGTTATTATATTAGTTTTGTTAACTAATAATTAAAGAATATATCTTTGTGCTAACGTATTACAAGCCCTACTCATAAATTTAACAATATCCAATATTTGTCCAGATGACCTTCTTGTTCAATCTTTTTTAATAACATAGCATATCTGTGAACATAAGATTAAGTAATCACTCTTCTCTTTACATTTTAATTCTCATTTTTCATTTAAAGTAACACAGACCTTGCTGTGCTAGCAACAGTGCTAATTTTGAGAAGCTTAGGCTTGGAATTATTATTATTATTATTATTATTATTATTATTATTATTATTATTATTATTATATGGTCTTTGTCTAGGTATTGGTCTTATTTTTTTGGATGGTCAGTAATGCACCAAGGAAGAAATGATTTCTTTTTCTGTGTATATCTGCAACACTGTCTGGTTTTAGCTAGCTATTCTGTACCATTGCGAGATAGGGCTAAAATACTAACTCCAGCCACAAGGGGCCAGCGTAGAAACATTATCCTTAGTTTTAGTAAATTTCTTTTTACCATTGTGACATAAGGCGCTGTGGGCTCAATAGACAGCCTGGAGCATTTACCCCTGAACTAGCAGCTCACTGTGAAGTCTAGTCTTTTTTGTCGGTAAGAAATCAGAAACCCCACACATCCTGTGTCCGTGAACGTCTCACCAAGTCCCTGGCTTCTGTCGACTCTCATCATGTCACAGCGTTAACGGCGCTAATCAGGCCCGGATATTTTAAAAACGTCCGGGTAATTAATGTTGTAAAAATATGATTTAAGAGCGACACGTCGTCGAGAGAAAGCGTCAGAAATAATGACAGAGAAACCTGCCCGGCCTACGCTTCAATTAAGTCCCGGAGCGTGTGGGAGGGAGGTGAAGGAGACGGAGAGGTGCGCAAAATGAGAGGCCCTCGGCGCACAAATGAAAATATTCAAGAGACACTTCAGAGGACGGATTGGTTTGTGTCCAAGGCCTCTCCAAAAAAAAAGAAAAAAAGGTGAGGTGTGAAGATCAGAGAGGTTATAACAGCGGAGTGGAGACGCGGAGTCAGACGAGAGGCAGGCGAGAGCGAGGAAGAGGAGGAGACGAGATGGAAACGCACGGTGCCACAGGGTTTTATTCACAGCCACAGAGCTTCATGCTTTAAAGCTGGGGTTCTCTGCGGGTCCGGCTTCAGGAGCCACTGTCACCCACGACGACGAGCCACGGCCCAAATAAAAGAGACACTGAGAAAAATATAAGCAGCAGTCACTCGAGTACGGTGGCCCTGAGGTGCAACGTCAAAACTGTTTTTGTCCATTAGAAAAATAAAAGCAGAGAGAGATGTTTAAAATGTGTTGTCCTCAAAAAAGAAACCCGCCTCAAAAAATAAATAAAATAAAATAAAATAAAATAAAATAAAATAAAATAAAATAAATAAATTATGTAATCTTTTTGATTTTTAGAGGTGTTTTTTTTTTAATTTCTTTTTTTTAAGGCAACACATTTAAAAATCATCTGCTTTTATTTTTCCAGTGGACAAAAAAAAAAAAAAAAAAAAAAAGCCTTTATTTTTATGGAATCTTTTTGATTTTTAGGTGTTTTTATTTTTATATCTTTTTTTTATTTTTTATTTTTTAAGGCAACACATTTAAAAATAATTCGCTTTTATTTTTCCTGTAGACAATAAATAAATAAATAAATAAATAAATAAATAAATAAACAAACAAACAAACAAACAAATAAACAAACAAATAAATAAATAAATAATAAATAAAATTAAATTTATGATGCTCTTTTTTATAGACATTAAACATTTTCTTTGTATTCCTTTTTAAATTTAATGGGTGGGATTCTTTTTAAGACCAGTTTTTAAAAAGAATCTACATCTGCTTTTTTTCTTACTTTCTTCTTTCTTCTTTCTCCATTTTTTGGCTCTGTCTTGTGCTGATAATTTTGTGTTCGTTAAATGTGTGTCTAATGTATCCAACTTTATCACATTTTATAGTAAATTATGTCTAAATTTCTCTATAATCAAATAAATCGTTAATCCATAAAAGTCACACTTTTATCATGAAGAAGTGCTTTTGCGGTGGCAGGCCATTTTGATAGGCTTTTGCAATGTCACTGGCAATTTTTCTGGAGTATTATTTTTTAAACACCTAACATCTTTAAAAAATGAATGGAAAATACAAAGCCTACTCATGAAAATATTACAGGTTCTATATTCTGCTTTTTTCAGCTTGTTTTGTTAGTTTTGGACACCTTTGCATTAGTGCTTTACGTAAAAAAAAAAGTATATGTGTGGAAAACTGTCTTCTTTTAGGGAGCTGTTACTTTGACTTTGCAGAAAATGCTTTGATTAGATGTCTGTCGCCCCCTGCTGGCAACAGTGGGGACTGGACAGAGCATAAAATTAGCGCAGCAATTAGCAACATGATGCTAACAGACAGATAAATGAGCTGACTGCTTTGTAGTGACGGTGGTTTAAGGCTGAAATGATCAGGATGAGTCCGTTGACAGTGTATGGGCTTTAGAAATACGCAGGAGCTGTGAGACCGAGCGTTTTCAGCTCTTGAGAAAGGGAAGGCCTCAGCATACATTACTCAAACAGTGTGGGAATGAAACAAAATACTACTCCAGGTCTGTTTTTGAGGACAAAACAACATTATAAGATGGTTAAAAGCTCAGAAAAGTGGATCTAGCAGAATAAAGGACATTTAAACTTCTGTATAGACAACATTTTTACCTTAATTAAACAGTTTTGCAGTGAATGTGATGCTAAATGAGTTGTTGCAGGGTGAATAAAGCTCCCTGCATCAATGTCCCTGAGGAAGGTGCACTGTAATGCGACTAAAACGCCTCCTTCACTGGATTCTAATGATTCTCCAACGTCTATTTTTTGTAACAGACAAATGCACAGTCTGAGTCTTATTGGTTTTTTGTTATAGTGCATCTGAAAATATTGTGTTTTTAGCTCATCCATCGATATAGGAAGCATCTTGGCCCCTGTGTTCCGGTCGTCCCCGGTGTTTATGGAGCAGTGTTTGGTGTGAGTGGGTGGGACAGGTCCAGCTGTGCGCTCTGTCAGTCCGGGTTAGTCCTGAGCGCGGACTAAACTGAAGGTCAGGTCTCTCTCTGTGGCCGACGGGACAAATGTCAGCTGTATTTTTATCACACGCTTTAGCCCCGCCCACTTTCTCTCCTTTCTCTTTTTTTTCGTCTACGCTGTTCCTTTTACCGTCCAGTAACAAACCCACCATCTTTACCGTCTGAATATTGTCTTTTTTTTTACTTTTTATTTAGCTTTTTAGCACCTTTTATATTTTTATTCATGACTTTTTTCCTGCTCTGTGTAGACCAAAAGCCAATGCGAGTGTCCTTTATTCAAATTTTTGCAGATTTTCTTTTAGGAAAGCACTGTGATTGGACAAAGATTTGATATCATGTGCTGAAATTACCCATCACCAATGTCTGTATGCACATTTGCTTCTGACCTAGTTAAGACCTGGTCTGTGGCGTAACTTGGTAATGAGGGGCCCCGGTGCATGATTTAAGAATGGGCCCTAAAGATTTGAAGTAGATTAAGTTCATGCATTAGTCTTCTAATTATAATACCATAGCTATCATCTGTTCTTACTGCAGTATGTGCTCGAGTTTTATTCAAATATAATCGATATTCAATGAGACAATTTTATGACTTTTTTAACATTTGAGTAATCATTTAGAAAACAGATTTTTTTTAAAGACGCATTCAAACTAACTCACATTTTGTAATGAGTTCACAATTTTTATGTAAAATCAATTCATGGTAAAGACTTTATTCTGTAACAGAGTCGTGCTGCGTTTGTTTATTATTAATGTTTTAAACCCAGACATGACAAGAGCTCTTAGGGGCCCCTAACCCTGCTGCACTGCCTGATGTTACGCCCCTGGACCTGGTTCAGTCCTGGTTCAGTTTTTAATTTACTGCTTAAACCTGAACCAATTTTACTCTTTTATTCAGAGCGTTCCTTCATAATAAAGTCTCACAGATGATATTACAGTTTTATTCTATGATGGGTTTCCTCTAACCCAGGGTTTCCCAACCAGAGGTACGGGGACCCCTAGTGGTACGCTGAGCACACTGCAGGGTAGTACATGGAGTTATTGATCATTTGTAGGACCTTTATATTTGGCTTTAAAAGACTAAAATAAACCTAAACCAGGACTAACCCAGGACTATAGAGAGGGATAGGACGCTAAAGAAGGACAAAACAGGGACTAAACCAGGACTAAACCAGGACTAAACCAGGACTAATCCAGGTCTAATCCAGGTCTAAAACCAGAACTAAACTAAGACCACACAAGGACTAAACTTAGACTAAACCAGGACTAAGCTGGGTCCAAACCAGGACTAAACTAAGACTAAACCAGGACTAAACTGGGTTTGAAACCAGAACTAAACTAAGACCACACAAGGACTAAACTTAGACTAAACCAGGACTAAGCTGGGTCCAAACCAGGACTAAATTAAGACTAAACCAGGACTAAACCGGGTTTGAAACCAGAACTAAACTAAGACCACACAAGGACTAAACTTAGACTAAACCAGGACTAAGCTGGGTCCAAACCAGGACTAAACTAAGACTAAACCAGGACTAAACTGGGTTTGAAACCAGAACTAAACTAAGACCACACAAGGACTAAACTTAGACTAAACCAGGACTAAGCTGGGTCCAAACCAGGACTAAATTAAGACTAAACCAGGACTAAACCGGGTTTGAAACCAGAACTAAACTAAGACCACACAAGGACTAAACTTAGACTAAACCAGGACTAAGCTGGGTCCAAACCAGGACTAAACTAAGACTAAACCAGGACTAAACCAGGTCTAAAACCAGAACTAAAGTCAGACTAAACCAGGACTAAGCTGGGTCTTGGGGGTACACAAAACCATGAAGACTGGGAAGCATTGCCCTAAAGCACATCTTTAAGTCTAATTTTTTTGTTTCCTCAGATGATTCCTGTTACAATTTACTACAGAAGAAGGAAAATAGTAGTTCATGTTTAAGTTTTAATACTTTTTAGTCTTTTTTTCTCCCCCCTTTCCCTCATTCTGCGCGTTAAAAGTGTATTTTTCGAGTGCATAATTTTGTGCGTCAGAGAAAGCGCTGATGTGTGCAGAGCAGCAGATCGCAGCCTCAGCACAAACTCTGAGGTAACACGAGCCGCTGTCCCCTCCTCCTCCTCCTCCGCTATCATCATCTCCTCATACTGTGACTTTAGGAAAAAAACACAGGCACATAATCTCTTCCCGGGTCAAAGGTCACAGCAGAAAAACTGTCTCAGAAAGGCCAAAATACTTCTAGAGCTCTACATCTAGATTTATAGAAGCTGCTGTATTTTTAGACAAAAATGGCCAAATAATGCAATAATTACTTTGCCACTGCTATAAATTAACAAGTGATGAGCTCTGATATGCTCCTCTGAACAAAAACAGAGGAAAAAAAAGCTGTTTACTTCCTTAAACTTTTTGTATGATGCTGTTTTACTACAAAATGAAAAATGTCTGTGAAGAATCAATGGAAACAAAATTGTTTTTTTGGATAAATAAATGGATGTAGAGGGCTTGTTGATTGGTCAGTGCTTCCTGGAGTGGAACCTGAGCGTTCTGAGGCCTCAGAATCTCAGCGTCAGAGAATACAGGATTACCCAAACAGGCGTGAATGAAACAAAACACAACTATAGGTCTGTTTTTGATGAGGAAATAACATTATAACATGTCAGTTTTGCAGAATATATTCCCTTTAAATGAAAAATAATCCTGGTTAGATGTTATTACTTTAAAGGTATTGCTTTGAAAGTGATTTAAAAACACAATCTAGGTATTAAAAAACTAGTTTAGACCTAATCCTGACTTTATCCATTCTACATCTATGCAATAAAGAGCTGGACAAACAAACGTCACAGTCATGCCCTGAAGCGTCTCATTTGTGGATGTTTTAGCGCAGCGTCTTCCATGAAACACGTTTGTCTGCGGTTTACCCAGAGCAGAGACGTGAAATTTGGAGATTTTTTTGGAAAGTTTTTAAGGCGACAATGAAGCCACTGTGAGATCTGAGGCCAGTGAAGAATGTGAGGGCCAGAGTTAGAGGGACGCTGAACGACGCTGATGCTAAAGCTAATGCTAATGTTGTTTTCCCTAGTTTTTTATATGCTGGGGATGTTTATTGATAAAAATAACAACACTGTAAAATATTTCAGTGACAAAAGTCTTCAGACAAATGTGTAAATGCTTTTGTATTGATTAAATTGGGTCAGCAGGGGCATGGTTGATTGAAAACTGGGACATATTCGTGTTTTTAGAGATATTTGTTAGGACATGGGTCAAGAAGCCTAAAACTGGGACAGCTCCCAGTTAAATAGGGACAAATCCTAATCTTCAGACCTTTGTTACACATTTATCCATTAAATACGGTCTTATGCTTGTGTTATCAGGCTTTTTGGCAACGGACAGAGCGTATAATGGCTATTTAGCACGGCTATTAGCAACATGAAGCTAACCGATAGATAAATGAGCTGACTGTTTTGTAGTGACGGAGGTTTAAGGCTGAGATGAGTCCGGTCTTTAGAAACGCGCAGGAGCACTTCCTGGTTTCTTGGGTCTACGTAGAGCTGTGAGACCGAGCGTTTTCAGCTCTTGAGAAAGGAAAGGCCGCAGGATACAGGATTACTCACACACTGATGAAAACAAAGTACAACTCCAGTTCTGTTTTTGAGTAGGAAACAACATTGTAACATGATTAAAAGCTTAAAAAAGTTGATTTATCAGAATAGGGCTCTTTAATGCTCTATTAAAATACTAGTGTGTGTTCTTTAATTATTCCTATTTGATCTGTGGGTTGTTTTATTGTTGTGGCTCATTGTGACCTGCTGTTGTTGTTCTGCCTCTGAACTCAGTGCACTTTAAATCAGTTACAGCTCAGACACAGGCCTGCTCTCATATCTGTGTCTGCATTAGCTCTTAGTTATTCTGGTCCTGACTTGAAAAGCTTGTGTGTAAAATTAATTTCTTTTGCTTCATTCTCGGACGTCCCACACTTCTCAGTTTGGAGACCACAGTGGAGCCATTGTGCTTTGGGAAAGTCCACTCTGGGATTTTTTTAGTTTAATTTTCTAGTTCTTGACACCAGTCCTAAAAGTGCTTTGTGTAAAATTGAATCTAATCTAAACCTCTGTGGTTAGAACTCGGGCCTGAGCTGGTCCTGGGTTAGATTCCCAGACTGTGTCAGCGGAGCAGGGGAGGTGTCGCGGGACAGAGCTTTCGCCTTGGACTGCCCAGCCATAGTGGATTTAACAGGACTAAACCAGGACTAAACCAGGTCTAAACCAGGACTAAACCAGGTCTAAACCAAGACTAAACCAGGGCTAAACCAGGACTAAACCAGGGCTAAACCAAGACTAATCCAGGGCCAAACCAGAGCTAAACCAAGACTAATCCAGGGCCAAACCAGAGCTAAACCAAGACTAAACAAAAACTAAGCCAAGAGGAAACCAAGACTAAACCAGGGCTAAACCAAGACTAAACCAGGGCTAAACCAAGACTCAACCAGGGCTAAACCAGGACTAAATTAGGGCTAAACCAGGACTAAACCAGGGCTAAACCAGGACTAAACCAGGGCTAAACCAGGACTAAACCAAGACTAATCCAGGGCCAAACCAGAGCTAAACCAAGACTAAACAAAAACTAAGCCAAGAGGAAACCAAGACTAAACCAGGGCTAAACCAAGACTAAACCAGGGCTAAACCAAGACTAAACAAAAACTAAGCCAAGAGGAAACCAAGACTAAACCAGGGCTAAACCAAGACTAAACCAGGGCTAAACCAAGACTCAACCAGGGCTAAACCAGGACTAAATTAGGGCTAAACCAGGACTAATCCAGGGCCAAACCAGAGCTAAACCAAGACTAAACAAAAACTAAGCCAAGAGGAAACCAAGACTAAACCAGGGCTAAACCAAGACTAAACCAGGGCTAAACCAAGACTCAACCAGGGCTAAACCAGGACTAAATTAGGGCTAAACCAGGACTAAACCAAGACTAAACAAAAACTAAGCCAAGACGAAACCAAGACTAAACCAGGCTTAAACCAGGACTAAACAAAGACTAAACCAAGACTAAACAAAGACTAAACCAAGACTAAACCAGGACTAAACCAAGACTAAACCAGACTTAAACCAGGGCTAAACCAAGACTAAACCAGGACTAAACAAAGACTAAACCAGGACTAAACCAGGGCTAAACCAAGACTAAACCAGGGCTAAACCAAGACTCAACCAGGGCTAAACCAGGACTAAATTAGGGCTAAACCAGGACTAATCCAGGGCCAAACCAGAGCTAAACCAAGACTAAACAAAAACTAAGCCAAGAGGAAACCAAGACTAAACCAGGGCTAAACCAAGACTAAACCAGGGCTAAACCAAGACTCAACCAGGGCTAAACCAGGACTAAATTAGGGCTAAACCAGGACTAAACCAAGACTAAACAAAAACTAAGCCAAGACGAAACCAAGACTAAACCAGGCTTAAACCAGGACTAAACAAAGACTAAACCAAGACTAAACAAAGACTAAACCAAGACTAAACCAGGACTAAACCAAGACTAAACCAGACTTAAACCAGGGCTAAACCAAGACTAAACCAGGACTAAACAAAGACTAAACCAGGACTAAACCAGGGCTAAACCAAGACTAAACCAGGGCTAAACAAAGGCTAAACCAGGGCTAAACCAAGACTAAACCAGGGCTAAACAAAGACTAAACCAGGGCTAAACAAAAACTAAACCAGGACTAAACAAAGACTAAACCAGGACTAAACCAGGGCTAAACCAGGACTAAACCAGGGCTAAATCAGGACTAAACCAGGGCTAAACAAAGACTAAACCAGGGCTAAACAAAAACTAAACCAGGACTAAACAAAGACTAAACCAGGACTAAACCAGGGCTAAACCAGGACTAAACCAGGGCTAAATCAGGACTAAACCAAGACTAAACCAAGACTAAACCAGGGCTAAACCAAGACTAAACCAGGACTAAACAAAGACTAAACCAGGACTAAACCAGGGCTAAACCAAGACTAAACCAGGGCTAAACAAAGGCTAAACCAGGGCTAAACCAAGACTAAACCAGGGCTAAACAAAGACTAAACCAAGTCTAAACAAAGACTAAACCAAGACTAAACCAGGACTAAACCAAGACTAAACCAGACTTAAACCAGGGCTAAACCAAGACTAAACCAGGACTAAACAAAGACTAAACCAGGACTAAACCAGGGCTAAACCAAGACTAAACCAGGGCTAAACAAAGGCTAAACCAGGGCTAAACCAAGACTAAACCAGGGCTAAACAAAGACTAAACCAGGGCTAAACAAAAACTAAACCAGGACTAAACAAAGACTAAACCAGGACTAAACCAGGGCTAAACCAGGACTAAACCAGGGCTAAATCAGGACTAAACCAGGGCTAAACAAAGACTAAACCAGGGCTAAACAAAAACTAAACCAGGACTAAACAAAGACTAAACCAGGACTAAACCAGGGCTAAACCAGGACTAAACCAGGGCTAAATCAGGACTAAACCAAGACTAAACCAAGACTAAACCAGGGCTAAACCAATCTGATGGCCTATAAACTCCTCTGTGTTCCAAGGGGAGCTGGAGGAGGTGTCTTGGGAGAGGGAAGTTTGGCTCTCTGCCTGTATGGATGGATTTATGTGTTTATTAATATTGCACCAGAGAGTGTTGTACTGTATTTTTGGTATGTTTTACCTGTTCCCTTGTCTCTGAACTGTGTCTCTAAAATCTCAGTTTGCTCTCTGTTGTTCCTCAGAGCGTTTCCTCGTAAAACCTGTCCCCACCTTGTCCCTTTGTCCCTTTGTCTCCGGCGCGTTTGGGTTTTGGCTGTGGTTAATGAGTGATGGAGATTTTGTGGTGTGAGGTATGTTTTGTGGAGCGAGGCGTGTCTGTGATTATCAGCAGATCTTTGGACCTGCTGAAACCTTTGGACCGAGGAGGAATTGGGCCGGTCACTTCCTGCTGTAAACGCTCGGCACGGCGAGGGCTAAAATGTGACCCTTTGTCGACTCTGACTTTTGTGACACGCCCTGAGATTTCTGTCGCGTGCGTTCGTGAGGAGGTGCAGGGATTCACAAACTTAAACCACCACAGAGAATAAAATATCTGTAAGGAACTAAAATGAACCGAGCCCAGGTCTAAACTAAGACATGACCAAGACTAAACTAAGACAAGACAAAACCAGGTCTAAACCAGGTCTAAACCGGGTCTAAACCGGGTCTAAACCAGGGCTAAACCAGGTCTAAACACGGACTAAACCAGGGCTTAACCAAGACTATGTGAGTTCTAAACCAGAACTATACCAGGTCTAAATCATGCAGGACTACGCCAGGACTAAACCAAGACTAAACCTGGACTAAACCAAGACTAAACCAGGACGCCAGGACTAAACAAGGACTAAACCAAGACTAAACCTGGACTAAACCAAGACTAAACCAGGACACCAGGACTAAACAAGGACTAAACCAAGACTAAACCTGGACTAAACCAAGACTAAACCAGGACGCCAGGACTAAACCAGGACTAAACCAAGACTAAACCAGGACTATGCCAGGACTAAACCAAGGCTAAACCAGGACTATACCAGGTCTAAACCATGCAGGACTACACCAGGACTAAACCAAGACTAAACCTGGACTAAATCAGGACTATGCCAGGACTAAACCAGGACTAAACCAAGACTAAACCATGTCTACACCAGGATTAAACCAGGACTAAACCAAGACTAAACCAAGACTAAACAAGGACTAAACCAGGACTATGCCAGGACTAAACCAAGACTAAACCATGTCTAAACCAGGATTAAACCAGGACTACATCAGGACTAAATAATGACTAAGCAAGGACAAAACCACGATTAAATTAGGACTAAACCAGGTTTAAACCAGGACTACATCAGTACTAAATAATGACTAAGCAAGGACAAAACCACGATTAAATTAGGACTAAACCAGGTTTAAACCAGCACTAAACCAATCTGCTTTATGTGCAATATTGTCATATACATAAAAAAAAAAAGCATTTATTTCGGCAGCTACAGCATTAAACAAAGCACATTCTTCCTCAGAGAAGAAAAGATGGCCGACCTAAAGTCTCCCTAACACTGGAGGCCTTTCCTGTGGCAGTGTCACAGCAACGGTTCATCATTTTTTGGCTCTGTCTTGTGCTGATAATTTTGTGTCGTTAAATGTGTGTCTAATGTATCCAACTTTATCACATTTTATAGTAAATTATGTCTAAATTTCTCTATAATCAAATAAATCGTTAATTCATAAAAGTCACATTTTTATCATGAAGAAATGCTTTTGCGGTGGCGGCCATTTTTATAGGCTTTTGCAATGTCATGGCAATTTTTCTGGCACATTTGGAGTGTTAATTTTTAAATGTCTTGTTGTAATAAGGGCTTTGTGTGATATTAAAATGCTTTTTTCAGGCTTCTTGGACACATTTACATTACTTTTTCACGCTTTGATAACTTAAATACAGAATTACTCAAAAAAGTGTGAACAAAATACTGCTTCAGGCATATTTTTGAGATGGAAACAATATTATAAAGCTCAAAAAAGTCAGGACCTTTAAGTGATCCTATTATTGTACTGCAGTGGGTCAATGGTTTAGTCTAGTTTACTCATAATTTTCTCTAAACGCTAATACATTTTCACATGGCTTTAGCTAACATTTTTAATAAGTGAGATCTGAAAATAGTTTGTACGCAGCACTGAAGCCAAATGGACCATAATAACATTTCATTTCCTAGAGAAATGTTCCAAAAACTCCCAGGCAGCAGACACATTTTAACACCAGGTTTGAACGGAGCTGTTGTGTGCAAACAAAGCCATATTTCCATTTGAGCCCACTTTGTTCTGTTTATGTCTAAAGCTGCCATATGTCCGTATCGTCTGCCTCCGCGCCGGTCACGTGCTCAACTCCAGATAAACTCTCCTGTGCAGTGTTTTTTACAGCTCCAAAATGGCTCCATATCTCCGCGTTAGTGTTTGTGTGTTAGCGTTAGC
Source organism: Bostrychus sinensis (assembly GCA_020698575.1). NCBI lineage: Eukaryota > Metazoa > Chordata > Actinopteri > Gobiiformes > Eleotridae > Bostrychus > Bostrychus sinensis. The sequence goes on along the minus strand of CM036243.1, from coordinate 34,376,007 downwards.
CGCAGGTGAAGCCCTCTCGGAGTTCAGGGTCTATTGTTTTTTAAGGAAACCTCACGCTCGGCTGCTCCTCTGACCGACGACGCACAAATATAGACCAGGAAGTGCTCAGAGTGTGACAGGAGGTAAAGGGAAACGTGTTTAGGAGCTGATGCACTGGGAACGAATGTGTATTTTGTGGTTAGTGGTATTGTTTTGAGTTTTGTTTTTATCTGTTAATGTAAATATGGATGCTCTGCCAGATGTTTTCTTGAATCAGTGAAGGTTGTTATGTGTGTTTGTGTTGTTTTCCATCTCTGTTAGTCCTGCTTTAGTTCAGAGGTTTATCTGGAGGTGGTCTTAGTCTTCTCTTGAGTTAAGTCCGGGTTTTATCCTCATTTCTTTTCTCTTCCCCCTCTTCTTTCTGGTCTGGCCTTGATTTATTCCTGATTTTATCCTCTCTTTTTCCTCTTTATCTCTGCTTCTCTCTCAGATCTGTGCCTTTAGCTCTGGCCCTGGTTTTGTCCTGGTTTAGCTCTGTTTTAGACCTGTTTTAATTCAGATTTTCTCCTCTCTCCTTCTTCTCCTCTCTCAGATCTGAAAGTGCTGGTCTCGACTCAAAGCTCATATGGTTGCCTTGGTTTAGCCCTGGTTTAGCCCTGGTTTAGCCCTGGTTTAGCCTTGGTTTAGTCCTGGTTTAGCCATGGTTTAGGCCTAATTTTCTCATCTCTCCCTCCTCTCTTTCCTCTCAGATCTGTAAAGTGTTGGTCTCGACATGCAGCTTGTATGGTTGCCTTGGTTTAGGCCTGGTTTAATCTTGGTTTAATCCCGGTTCAGAACTAATATAATCCTGGTTTAGTTCTGATTTTATCCTCTCTCTCCTTTCAAATCTGAAAGTGTCAGTCTCGACATGAAGCTCATATGGTTGCTTTGGTTCAACCCTGGCTCAACCCTGGTTCAACTCTGGTTTAGCCCTGGTTCAATCCTGGTTCAACTCTGGTTCAACTCTGGTTTAGCCCTGGTTCAACCCTGGTTCAACTCTGGTTCAACTCTGGTTTAGCCCTGGTTCAACCCTGGTTCAACTCTGGTTTAGCCCTGGTTCAACCCTGGTTCAACTCTGGTTTAGCCCTGGTTCAACCCTGGTTCAACCCTGGTTCAACTCTGGTTTAGCCCTGGTTCAACCCTGGTTCAACCCTGGTTCAACTCTGGTTCAACTCTGGTTTAGCCCTGGTTCAACCCTGGTTCAACTCTGGTTTAGCCCTGGTTCAACCCTGGTTCAACTCTGGTTTAGCCCTGGTTCAACTCTGGTTTAGCCCTGGTTCAACCCTGGTTCAACTCTGGTTCAACTCTGGTTCAACTCTGGTTTAGCCCTGGTTCAACCCTGGTTCAACCCTGGTTCAACTCTGATTTAGCCCTGGTTCAACCCTGGTTCAACCCTGGTTCAACTCTGGTTCAACTCTGGTTTAGCCCTGGTTCAACCCTGGTTCAACTCTGGTTTAGCCCTGGTTCAACCCTGGTTCAACTCTGGTTCAACTCTGGTTTAGCCCTGGTTCAACCCTGGTTCAACTCTGGTTCAACCCTGGTTCAACTCTGGTTTAGCCCTGGTTTAACCCTGGTTCAACCCTGGTTCAACTCTGGTTTAGCCCTGGTTTAACCCTGGTTCAGCTCTGGTTCAATCCTGGTTCAATCCTGGTTCAACCTTGGTTCAACCTTGATTCAACCTTGATTCAACCTTGGTTCAACCCTGGTTCAACCCTGGTTCAGCCCCGGTTCAGCCCTGGTTTAACCTTGATTCAACTCTGGTTTAGCCCTGGTTTAACCCTGGTTCAGCTCTGGTTCAGCTCTGGTTCAGCCCCAGTTCAACTCCGGTTCAACCCTGGTTCAACCCTGGTTCAGCCCTGGTTCAGCCCTGGTTTAACCTTGATTCAACCTTGGTTCAACCCTGGTTCAACCCTGGTTCAACCCTGGTTCAACCTTGATTCAACCTTGGTTCAACCCTGGTTCAACCCTGGTTCAACCCTGGTTCAATTCTGGTTCAGCCCTGGTTCAACCCTGGTTCAACCCTGGTTCAACCCTGGTTCAACCTTGGTTCAACCTTGATTCAACCTTGGTTCAACCCTGGTTCAACCTTGATTCAACCTTGGTTCAACCCTGGTTCAACCCTGGTTCAACCTTGGTTCAACCTTGGTTCAACCCTGGTTCAACCCTGGTTCAACCCTGGTTTAACCTGGATTCAACCTTGGTTCAACCCTGGTTCAGCCCTGGTTCAGCCCTGGTTCAATTCTGGTTCAGCCCTGGTTCAACCTTGGTTCAACCTTGATTCAACCTTGGTTCAACCTTGGTTCAACCCTGGTTCAACCCTGGTTTAACCTGGATTCAACCTTGGTTCAACCCTGGTTCAGCCCTGGTTCAGCCCTGGTCCAGCCCTGGTCCAGCCCTGGTTCAGTCCTGGTTCAGTCCTGGTTCAGCCCTGGTTCAGTCCTGGTTCAGCCCTGGTTCAGCCCTGGTTCAGTCCTGGTTCAGTCCTGGTTCAGCCCTGGTCCAGCCCTGGTTCAGTCCTGGTTCAGTCCTGGTTCAGCCCTGGTTCAGCCCTGGTTCAGTCCTGGTTCAGTCCTGGTTCAGCCCTGGTCCAGCCCTGGTTCAGTCCTGGTTCAGCCCTGGTTCAGCCCTGGTCCAGCCCTGGTCCAGCCCTGGTCCAGCCCTGGTCCAGCCCTGGTTCAGTCCTGGTTCAGTCCTGGTTCAGCCCTGGTTCAGTCCTGGTTCAGTCCTGGTTCAGCCCTGGTTCAGTCCTGGTTCAGTCCTCTCTCTTGCCTCTCTCCTCTCGGACCTGTTTTTAGTCCTGTTTTAGTCCTGATTTCCTCCTCTCTCTGCCTCCTCCTCCTCTCAGATCTGAAAGTGTCGGTCTTGATGTGAAGCTCATATGGTTGCCGTGGTGACTAAATGGTGCTGGTTTCAGATATATAAGGTCCATAGTGCGGCTCTATTATACGATACAGCCTATACCTTTCAGTCTGTGTGTGAATATACTGTGTCTGCGTGTAAGAGCCGGGCCTAATTAAACCAGACCTTTAAAATCACTATTAGAGAAACATATAAGTGTTGTTCAAGTGTGGGCTTTACGTCGCGCCCAGTCATCATCAGAGCCTTACTTTAAATGTATGCAGCACATGAAGAGACGTATATGGAAAAAATGGGTACCACTTTAGAATAACTCTCCGATAATAAGCAGTAATAAGCTTTCATAAGTATGTAACAATATAATGCATTTATAGAGAGTGAATTAATACTGATGTTTATAATTTTTGCACTGATTTACATGAGCGGTCCTGGTTAAATCCTGGTTTAGTCCAGATTTTTTCCTCTCTTCTTGGTCCTCTGTCCCTCCTTTCTCTCATCTCAGATCTGAAAGCGTTGGTCTTGGCGTGGAGCTCATATAATTGTCTTTGATTAGTCCTGGTTTAGTCCGTTTTTTTAAATCCATTCTCTGTCCTCTCTCCCTTTATAGACTTGGTTTAGTCCAGATTTAGTCATGGTTTAGTTCTGTTTTTTCTATATTTTAGATGTGTTTTTTTTTTTCTTTTCTTGCCTCGCATCAGTGGCGGAAGAAGTACTCAATTTCTTTACTTAACTAAAAGTACAGATAATTGTGCCAAAATTCGTTCAAGTACAAGTAAAAATATCACCTTAAAATGTCTACTTAAGTAAAAGTATTAAAGCACTCACTTTTAAATGCACTTGTGAGTAAAAAAGTAAAAGTATTTCGCACAGACTCGGCTCATGAATGAGTTAAATGTGATGAATTTTGCTGATTCCAGATGAAATGAACAAACCGCTGCAGTAGAAGAGACTGAATCTGTCACTGAGGTCTTTTGTCTTTATTATTCTGATGTTTCTAAAGCAGTACTACTTTACTGCATCTGTTATATTTAAGTACTGTGTGTCTACAATGAGGGCACGACAAAAACACATGACTTAAAACCAAAACTCAAAATACTTTGCACTTCAAACCAATTCAGAAATGTAGTGGAGTAAAAGTAAAAGTACCCCTTGTAAAATACAGATACATGAAAATTGTACTTAAGCAAAGTAACTAAGTACTTTTACTTCATTACATTCCACCTCTGCCTCTCATCTCTCAGATCTGTACTTGGTTTAGTTGTGGTTTAAACCTGCGTAAGTCCTGGTTCAGTCCTGGCTTAGCTCTGGTTTAATCCTTGTTTAGTCCTGGTGTAGCTCCAGTTTAGACCTGGTTTAGTTCTACTTTAGTTTAGCTCTAGTTTACTGCTAGTCGAGTCTTGGTTTAGTTTTACTTTAGTCCTAGTTTAATCCTAGTTTAGACCTGGTTTATACCTGGTTTAGCCCTGTTTTAATCCTTGTTTAGTCCTGGTGTAGTTCTAGTTTAGACCTGATTTAGTCCTGGTTTAGTCCTAATTTAATTTTGGTTCAGCCCTGGTTTATTCCTGGTTTAGACCTGGTTTATTCCTGGTTTAGACCTGGTTTAGAACTGCTTTAGCCCTGGTTTAGACCTGCTTTAGCCCTGGTTTAGACCTGCTTTAGCCCTGGTTTAGTCCTGGTTTAGACCTGGTTTAGCCCTGGTTTAGACCTGGTTTAGCCCTAGTTTAGACCTGGTTTAGCCCTAGTTTAGACCTGGTTTAGCCCTAGTTTAGACCTGGTTTAGCCCTGGTTTAGCCCTGGTTTAGACCTGGTTTAGCCCTAGTTTAGACCTGGTTTAGCCCTGGTTTAGTCCTGGTTTATCCCTGGTTTAGCCCTAGCTTAGACCTGGTTTAGACCTGGTTTAGACCTGCTTTAACCCTGGTTTAGCCCTAGTTTAGTCCTAGTTTAGTCCTGGTTTATCCCTGGTTTAGACCTTGTTTAGCCCTGGTTTAGTCCTGGTTTATCCCTGGTTTAGCCCTAGCTTAGACCTGGTTTAGACCTGGTTTAGACCTGCTTTAACCCTGGTTTAGCCCTGGTTTAAACCTGGTTTAGCCCTGGTTTAAACCTGGTTTAGCCCTAGCTTAGACCTGGTTTAGACCTGGTTTAGACCTGCTTTAACCCTGGTTTAGCCCTGGTTTAGTCCTGGTTTAGTCCTGGTTTATCCCTGGTTTAGCCCTAGCTTAGACCTGGTTTAGACCTGGTTTAGACCTGCTTTAACCCTGGTTTAGCCCTGGTTTAAACCTGGTTTAGCCCTAGTTTAGACCTGGTTTAGCCGTGGTTTAGACCTGCTTTAACCCTGGTTTAGCCCTGGTTTAGACCTGGTTTAGCCCTGGTTTAGCCCTGGTTTAGTCCTGGTTTATCCCTGGTTTAGCCCTAGTTTAGACCTTTTTTAGCCCTGCTTTAGCCCTGGTTTAGCCCTGCTTTAGCCCTGGTTTAGCCCTGGTTTAGTCCTGGTTTATCCCTGGTTTAGCCCTGGTTTAGCCCTAGTTTAGACCTGGTTTAGCCCTGGTTTAGTCCTGGTTTAGTCCTGGTTTAGTCCTGGTTTAGTCCTGGTTTAGTCCCCATGCTTTGTGATAGAGATGAATAATTGTGCAGCAGTGTGTACAGTGAAGCCTCTGCTGCTGTATGTAAACAAATTCATGTAAATGCAGTTTATGCAGAGCTTGACTTTGACTTTGAGGCTGTGGAGCCGAATGCCGTCACCTTTGACCTCTCAGTGTCCCCTTTGACCTCTGTGTTCAGGAAGTACTGACCCTCAGAGCCGACACCGGAGCAGTGCAGCGGCTCGAGTTTCACTTTTATCAAACTGTATCAGAAACGGGCAGAGAGCAGAGCTGGGGGCCGCTCTGGGACCAGGAGCCAAACTGGGGCCCTGTCTATCAGCGGTGCATATATGAGTGGGTTTAGTTAACTGTGTGCATTAAATATTCAGAATAAGTAGCCTAGCACACAAAAGCAGCATAAAAACTACTTCCAGTTCAGTACAAAAAGTGAAAGCTGGGCAATAAAATCCAATACAATCAAACAAAAGTGGCATTAAATGTAAAGTACCACTAAACCCAAAAACAACATTTTAAATTAGGACTAAATTATGACTAAACTTGGACTAAAACACTGGCAGAAAGGGAACAATGTATAAACCAGCACTAGAACAACATGACATAAGCTAAACAGACCACAATACATTTTCTATGGCGGAATTAGCATTAGCCACACAATATTGCAAATTATGAATATTCAAGATGATAATACATAAAGTAATGTCAGAGCCCGGTTAGAAAATATTAATTCATTCATTAATTCATTGATATCATGTTTTATTTTCAGGTTTTTTGAAAAGTTTTGGACACCTTTGCATTAGTATTTCACATTTTATAACTTAAAATAATGTATATGTGGAAAACGTCTTCTGTTGTGGAGCTGTTACTTTGACTTTGCAGAGAACGCTTGGATTAGGTGTCTGTCGCCCCCTGCTGGCAACGGTGGTGACTGGCCAGAGCATGAATTAGCCATTTAGCATGGCTATTAGCAACATGAGGCTAACAGATAGATAAATGAGCGGACTGCTTTGTACTGACGGTGGTTTAAGGCTGACATTTTCAGAATGAGTGACTGTATGAGCTTATAGAGCCGTGAGACCGAGCGTCTTCAGTTCTTGAGAAGGGCAGTGCCTCAGCATACAGGATTACTCCAACATGTGTGAATGAAACAAAACTCCAGGTCTGTTTTTGAGGTGGAAACAATGCTATAATATAGTTAAAAGCTAAAAAAAAAAAGATGATTTAGCATAATAGCGGTCCTTTAACGTTACTATTAGCATATATACACTATACAATTAAAGCTACAAGCTAAAGGCTAAGTAACACAATAAGTTTCTGTGTATGCTCTGATGGACAGACAGTAGAGACAGTAGTTAGAGAAATATGGCGGACCACAGTAATTTGTCAGATTTAATCCATTCATCAGCACAAATCCTGCTTTAAGTTCAGATTTGGTTTCTATTAACTCAAAATTTATAGAGATAGTCTAACATGATTGTGGAATAAGACTCAATCAGCAAAGTGTAAAAAGGTCACTGTGTTAAAACGTATTGCTTATACATTTCCAAGCCGCGCACAAAGACATGTAGTGTGTATGTTTAAGGAGCAGATGGGAGGATTGCTTTCCGAGTGAATGAGGAAATAAGGTCAGAGGGGCCCGCGTTGCGAACAAAGCCACAGTTTTTTGGCCTGCTCTTTTGTGTTGAAAATATATACGAGCCGAAGATATACAGTATACGTCCGGGAGCGGCTCTTATCATATGATTTTCACATGTACGGGAGCCGCTCACAGTCCCACACACAAAGGACTCCCTTATAGAGAGACGAACCAATAACAGAAATCCCCCTAAAACAAACAGGCGCTATATTAATGTGGCGCTGAAGAGGCGACGAGGAGGAGTGGGTTTTTATAATGAAACTGCATTGTCTTATTTCAAATAAAATGAAACCATAAAAAGTTTAGTGGGAGAGCGTATTGCTTTCAGCTTGAGTCACTTTTAATTTTAGTTTCACTGAAGGATAGACACATAACTTAGACAAAACAAGTTAATAAAATCATTACATGAACAAAGGTACTTTTAAAAGTATTTTTTGTTTCTTGCTAGAGCACAGCAGATACCACTACTACTGCTATTACTACAACTATTAAAAATTATTGCTATTAAAACTTTATTTAACTAAACAAATCAACCTTTCTGAGCTTTTTCCCATGTTATAATGTCGTTCCCTCATCAAAAACAGACCTGGAGTTATGTTGTGTTTCGTTCACGTCTGTTTGATTGATCCTGTATCGTCTGGCGCTGAGTTTCGGAGGCCTCAAAACGCTCGGCTCCACGAAACCCAGCTTTTTTTCTTAGTTTTTGTTGTTTTGACAGGTTTTATAAAGACCTGGCTCAGGGACGGGACCTGTAAGAGTCTGGCAGAGTCGGCGTTGTTCAGGTCTAGGTCAGGTCTGAGTCAGGTCTAAGTCAGGTCTGAGGCAGGTCTGAGGCAGGTCTGAGTCAAGTCTAAGTCAGGTCTGAGGCAGGTCTGAGGCAGGTCTGAGTCAGGTCTAGGTCAGGTCTGAGTCAGGTCTGAGGCAGGTCTGAGGCAGGTCTGAGTCAGGTCTAAGTCAGGGCTAAGTCAGGTCTAAGTCAGGTCTGAGTCAGGTCTAAGTCAGGTCTGAGGCAGGTCTGAGGCAGGTCTGAGTCAGGTCTAGGTCAGGTCTGAGTCAAGTCTGAGTCAAGTCTAAGTCAGGTCTAGGTCAGGTCTGAGTCAGGTCTAGGTCAGGTCTGAGTCAAGTCTGAGTCAGGTCTGAGTCAGGTCTAAGTCAGGTCTAAGTCAAGTCTGAGTCAAGTCTAAGTCAGGTCTAAGTCAGGTCTAGGTCAGGTCTGAGTCAGGTCTAAGTCAAGTCTAAGTCAGGTCTGAGTCAAGTCTAAGTCAGGTCTGAGTCAGGTCTAGGTCAGGTCTAGGTCAGGTCTGAGTCAAGTCTGAGTCAGGTCTGAGTCAGGTCTAAGTCAGGTCTGAGTCAGGTCTGAGTCAGGTCTGAGTCAGGGCTAAGTCAGGTCTAAGTCAGGTCTGAGTCAGGTCTAAGTCACGTCCAAGTCAGGTCTAGGTCAGGTCTAAGTCAGGTCTGAGTCAGGTCTAAGTCAGGGCTAAGTCAGGTCTAAGTCAGGTCTGAGTCAGGTTTGAGTCAGGTCTGAGTCAGGTCTAAGTCAGGTCTGAGTCAGGTCTAAGTCAGGGCTAAGTCAGGTCTAAGTCAGGTCTGAGTCAGGTTTGAGTCAGGTCTGAGTCAGGTCTGAGTCAGGGCTAAGTCAGGTCTGAGTCAGGTCTGAGTCAGGGCTAAGTCAGGTCTAAGTCAGGGCTAAGTCAGGTCTAAGTCAGGTCTAAGTCAGGTCTAAGTCAGGTCTGAGTCAGGGCTAAGTCAAGTCTAAGTCAGGTCTAAGTCAGGTCTGAGTCAGGGCTAAGTCAAGTCTAAGTCAGGTCTAAGTCAGGTCTGAGTCAGGTCTAGGTCAGGTCTGAGTCAGGTCTGAGTCAAGTCAAAAGGGCGTAACAGAGCTGCCCTCTGCTGGTCTCCTCACCTGTTTCTTTTTGTCACCAGAAGACTACTTTTTCTTTTAGTCACATAAAGTTGGTTTAAAAAATATAAAAGCATGATTTAAGAAAAACAAAAATGTGCACAGAAAGTTCAGTTTCTTCCAAAGAGTCAAGGCTCTGAAGTCTCTGAATGAAGCCATTCAAGATGCAGACTTTAATTTATTGAGGATGTTTTCATAACGTTAGCTTCAACTCTAGACTTAGCAGTGTTTGTTCAAGGCCAAAGAATAAAAAACATGTTAAAGGGACGCGGACTTAGAGCCACTGGAATAATCTGAAGTGGAGCGTGGTTCAGAACGGAGCCGAGGGAAGATGAGGCGACAGAAGAAAGCCCTGAGTGAGCACAGGTTTTATAAAGACCTGGCTCAGGGACGGGACCTGTAAGAGTCTGGCAGAGTCAGCGTTGTTCAGGTTTACAGAGCTGCAGGAATTTACCCACGTGCCCCGGCGGCTCGAGGTAAAGAGAGGTGAACGGATTGGGGAGTTTTAACCTTCGACCTCAGAGCGAAGCCAAAAACAAGACTGAGCACAGGAGAGGTACAGAGAACCTTTATGAATGGAAACAGAGGTAATGGATAAGTCAGGGCTAAGTCAGGTCTGAGTCAGGTCTGAGTCAGGTCTGAGTCAGGTTTAAGTCAGGGCTAAGTCAGATCTAAGTCAGGTCTGAGTCAGGGCTAGGTCAGGTCTGAGTCAGGGCTAAGTCAGGTCTAAGTCAGGGCTAAGTCAGATCTAAGTCAGGTCTGAGTCAGGGCTAGGTCAGGTCTGAGTCAGGGCTAAGTCAGGTCTGAGTCAGGTCTGAGTCAAGTCTAAGTCAGGTCTGAGTCAGGTCTGAGCCAGATCTAAGTCAGGTCTGAGTCAGGTCTGAGTCAAGTCTAAGTCAGGTCTGAGTCAGGTCTAAGTCAAGTCTAAGTCAGGTCTGAGTCAAGTCTAAGTCAGGTCTGAGTCACGTCTAAGTCAGGTCTAAGTCAGGTCTAAGTCAGGTCTGAGTCAGGGCTGAGTCAGGGCTGAGTCAGGTTTAAGTCAGGTCTAGGTTAGGTCTGAGTCAGGTCTGAGTCAAGTCTAAGTCAGGTCTAAGTCAAGTCTAAGTCAGGTCTTAGTCAGGTCTGAGTCAGGTCTGAGTCAAGTCTAAGTCAGGTCTAAGTCAAGTCTAAGTCAAGTCTAAGTCAGGTCTAAGTCAAGTCTAAGTCAGGTCTTAGTCAGGTCTGAGTCAGGTCTGAGTCAAGTCTAAGTCAGGTCTAAGTCAAGTCTAAGTCAAGTCTAAGTCAAGTCTAAGTCAGGTCTAAGTCAGGTCTAAGTCAGGTCTAAGTCAGGTCTGAGTCAGGTCTGAGTCAGGTCAGGTCAAAAAAAAAGTTTTTAAAAGTTTATTTGTTCTAGAGGTGATCAAGACTGGTTTAAAAAGATAAATAAAAGCAGAATATAGCCGCTTTAACTTCTTTTACTTCTACTTCTACTAATTGCTGATATTTTTTAAAACTAATAGGTTGTTATTATGAAATACCAGAACTTTTACTTGAGTACAGTACATCTGGGGTAGGAAGGTAAGAAGGATATGGAAGCAACTATGTACTTAAACCCTCAAGTTTAACAAGTCAACAAGTTCCTAACCTAAAACTGAGCATTATTTTAGCCTAAGCCTTTTTATCCTTAGGAAGGAAGGAAGGAAATGAGAGAAGGAAGAATTTCCAGATGCATTTCCTATGCATCTACCCAAAAGACATCCATTTAGTGACGTTCTTTCACAAAAATTTCAGCTAACTGTGCTCTTTTTGCCTAACTCTTGTAACCTACAGTACAGGAAGTAAGGAAGGTATCACCATTTCCTAACCTGAAGTGCTATTTTGCCTCAAGAAAGGAAGGGAGGAAGGTATTTTTAAAGAAGCAATTGTTGTAAATCTCTCCAAAAGACCCACCTTTAGTCCCATTCTTCAACCAAAATGACACGCATTACCTAACTCTAACTAAGTGCCCTTTTAACCTCAGCCTTGTACTCATAAAAACACTCGTACATGTCTCCTTTTCCTACCTCCTCCCTCCTGCCTCCTCCCTCCTCGCTGCCTCCGGTCGCTGTGACTTTAATGGAAGTGAAATGTAGGTCAAGTGCGGAGCAGATGAGATTGTTTCGCTCGGGCCGCAGCTGAATGACCGACTGAGCGAACTTTAAAACGATTTTGAAAAGCAGCTCTTAGGTTTGGTCCCAGAGTGTGGTGGTTGTGTGTGTGTTTTATTTTTTTTTCCTTCCCAGATCAGGGTCAGTAGATTAATCTGTGAACACATCTGTCTTTCTCCAGGCACTCAACGGGTTTCCAGGATTTTAACAGCGTTTGTGTTGCATAAGTGAACAGGTTTTTATAAAATGGGTTCAAATTACTTAACAGGAATTCCCAAATCATAATGCAATTTTTTTTTTTTTTTTACCATGAAAGATATTTAACCCTGTGGTGAAAATCTGTGTAAACCATGAACCATTATCCTCATTTGTTTGCATGGGAGGGGCATTTTTAAGTTTATATCTTAAGCCAGTGGTTCCCAAAGTGGGGTCCGGGGCCCCCTGGGGGTCTGCAAAGGTACTACAGGGGGGCCCCCAGAGGCTGTCTATATTTTAATTTAATTTAATTTAATTTAATTTAATTTAATTTAATTTAATTTTATTTATTTATTTATTTATTTATTTATTTATTTATTTATTTATTTATTTATTTATTTATTTATATTATTATTTAAGACACATGGTTTTGGTTCATTTAAATCCCTCGCGGACCCCCAACGATAAAACTTCCCTCTATTCAAAAGACTCTGCCATGTTTTTTGTTTTTTTTAAATAAAAACATTACAAAAACACTGATTATTGACTAAAAGTTGTTTTAAAGTAATATTTTAAAACAAGTATACAACTGTAATTAATTTCCAATGTTTTTAGGTACCTTAATATTTTCATTGACTTTTTATATTTTTGTATGTTTTATTTGTTTTTATGAACCAAAGCCATGTGTCTGAAATAATAATAATAATAATAATAATAATAAAAAAAAAAAAAAAAAAAAAAAAAAAAATCTAATTGAAATTGAAATATAGACAGCCCCCCTGTAGTACCTTCGCGGACCCCCAGGGGGCCCTGGACCCCACTTTGGGAACCACTGGTTTATGGTTTAACATTTGTATTGCTTTAATTATTGAAAAAACAACAAAAAAAAAAACAAAAAAAAACAAAAAACAAAGATGCACTTTCAGAAAATGCACCCTTCAACACAGTGTGTAGTGCACAGTGTGGGGATTGGGACATGTTTCCTAGCATCTCATAAAAGTTAAAAATGGCCGCCATCTTATCTTGTACATCATAGTAGTTTTTATTGTGGAGCTGAAACAAAAGACTGTGATGTTTCTGTGAAAAAAAAAAAAGCCCCTCTGATTTTTTTCCCAGACATCTTGATCCTCACAAATGTTTTCCGGTCACAAGTTTGCTTCACTTTAAAAATGAGCCTTGAAATCGTCGTTTAGCACCATGATGTTTTTCACAAGAACTGAAACAAGAGACAGGACGGACCGTGAAAAACAAACGACAAGTCACACTTTCAGACATGTTTTAGGTCACAGCTGGCTCACTCACTCTATGGGCTACTGTAGTTTGACTTCTGAACCTCTGAGGCTGCTGTAGTTTGACTTCTGAACCTCTGAGGCTGCTGTAGTTTGACTTCTGAACCTCTGAGGCTGCTGTAGTTTCAGTTTTAGCCTTTTTCAATCCACTGTAGATTCAGTTTTGACCCTGAGACTGCTGTAGTTTGAGTTTTTGCCTTTTCAATCCACTGTAGATCCATTTTTGACCCTCTGAGGCTGCTGTAGTTTGAGTTTTTGCCTTTTGAATCCACTGTAGATCCATTTTTGACCCTCTGAGGCTACTGTAGTTTGAGTTTTTGCCTTTTGAATCCACTGTAGATCCATTTATGACCCTCTGAGGCTGCTGTAGTTTGGGTTTTTACCTTTTGAATCCACTGTAGATCCATTTTTGACCCTCTGAGGCTGCTGTAGTTTGAGTTTTTACCTTTTGAGTCCACTGTAGATCCAATTTTGACCCTCTGAGGCTGCTGTAGTTTGAGTTTTTACCTTTTGAGTCCACTGTAGATTCAATTTTGACCCACTGAGGCTGCTGTAGTTTGAGTTTTGGCCCTTTTAGGTTGCTATAGTTTAAGTGGAGTTAAAGAGAGTTAAAATATTGTGCTTGCTACACATAAATCCCATCAGCTTCTCTTGAAATTTGCAAGTTCAGTGACTGAAAAACCTTAATTAATATGGACCAATGATGCTTTTAGTAAATTATATGATGCTTTTTTGAATTGTTGAGAAAAAAAAGTCCTGGAAAAGTTTACAGAAATATCACACCTTTCAATACATCACTGCCCTGTTATCTACACTGGTCTGAGATCAGCTCTGCATGCCTTAAAGATTAAAAACCTCAGTGTCTGTTGGTCTGTAATGGTGCAGAGGATGTGAAAAGTGTGCGTCTCTTTCTTTATAACCAGATTAGACTGAGGACCGCTTGCTTCTCTCCGGATGCTTCTCGTTTTGATCCAAGTACGCCTCATTTGTGACGGCTTCTTTTTTTTCTTTTTTTGCTCCACACACTACAGCGATTGTGTCTTTTTCCCCTCTCTTTTACTTGAAAACAAAGGTAATTGAGATACTCCTCTATCCTAACCGTTTCTTTCTCCAGGAGTTGAGAGTAATTACCGGTGTACGGCGGCGCTCAGAGGCCGCGCGCCGGAGGATAATGAAGCGGACAAACGAAAGGCTCGCTCTGCTTTTTGTTGCTAACGAGGAGATTGAGAGGTTGGATTGTTGACGGCACAACTTTCTCTCTCTCTCCGAGTTTACGCGGGATAAATGAGAGCGGATAAGAACTCAAAGTGGGGATGAATGTTAAGCAGTGTGTGGTCTCTGTCAGGGCACATACTCATGGTTTGTGTCAACAGCCGGTGTTTCAATAGTGAACCAAGGGACAAGAGCTGGCTCCCATTCAAACATACACCGACCATTCACTCTCACATTCATTCACTGTGGGGCATTTAGAAGTGCTGGTAGCGAGGATCGAACCGCCAACCCTCCAGTTAGCGGGTGAACGGCTCTACTTACTGAGCTACTGCTGCCCTGAGCTGTTTCACTGTTTCTAATTTGCTGGTAAAAGAATCACAGTTTTATTTTACTTTTGCAACCAAATTAATGTAAAGATGGAGCCTAGAGCAATGGTTCCCAACTGGTGGGTCGCAGAACTGTTTTCAGTGGGTCGCGGGCCTTTGCCAGGGCAAAAAAAAAAAGAAAAAGAAAGTTTAATTTTTAAAAAAACATCATCGATTTACACTCCTTAACAGTAGGTGGCAGTGTGGGACTTATAGAATAGAATAATATAAAAGAAAAAAAAAATCCAGTTCTATAACGTTACTGTTATACCTAAGGTTGACGTGGTTACTGCTTAATTTTCCTCAATATCTTCTAATTTTCCTGAAATATTTCTCAATATCTCTTAATTTTCCTGAGATATCTCTTAATTTTCCTCCATATCTTAAAACTTTCCTGAAATATCTCTTAATTTTCCGCAATTTCTTTTGTATTTGGGTCGCGGCTTGTCATTACAGAGTGATGGTGGGTCCCGACGCCAGATCACTTGAGAACCACTGGCCTAAAGAACATCACTAAACAGCCGACTGGTTATGTTATTTTTTTAATTTTTATTATTTTTTTTACATGGATTAAAAATAAGTAAAAGAGGATTCATTCTTTGGTCTGTTCCCTTCAGAATTGTCCTCAGTGAATCTTCTGCATCCTCTTCTCTCACACAAACTTAACTTCAGGACTCGACTTAGTCCTGGTTTAGTCTTAGTTTAGTCCTGGTTTGACTTGGTTTAGTCTAAGTAGTCGACTGCAAGCCTTTGGGATGCGGACGTACAGGAGAATCAGTTTTACTTGGTCACATTACGAACGAAGAAGTGCTAAGGCGGATTGGAATCAAGTCTTGCACACTGCCGGAGTCAATACTGAAAAGGAAACTACTACAGTGAGAGACTTCTGAAGGCACAATAGAAAAAGTGAGAAGGAGATGGACTTGGACCATGAACATTGCTGAAGGGACCGGTCTAAAATACTCTCTATGTGCTTAGCGTACAACAAAAATGAATGAAGGATCCATGTCGTCCACAGAGATGACATTGAAAAAAGAAGAAGTCCTGGTTTAGTCTTAGTTTAGTTCCGGTTTTAGGCATGGTTTAATACTGCTTTAGTTCTGGCTTAGATCTGGTTTGTTCCTGGTTTTGGTTTAGTCCTGGTTTAGACTTGTTTTGTACCTTTTTTTTCCTGATTTAGTTCTGTTTTTAGACCTGGTTTAGTCCTGATAGTCCCTACAGCCTTAACAACTGCTCTTATGCCTAAACATAACCAGTGTTTACTCTGTGAGATAATTAGTCTTGCTTTGGTGAAGTTTGGCAGTAAATTTGTGAATCACTGTGTTTACTTTGCCTTTAAACCAAACTCTCAGATTGTTTTCTGTTGTAATCCCTTCCTGATCCCGGCTCTGTGTGTGCGCGCCGTGTAAACAGTCCAACCCTGCACTAATCATTATTAATTAAGTCAAATTGCAGGAGCTATAATTGTTTTCTCTTGTTCGGGCTTTAACAAACGAACTGCGCGGGTCGTTAGCGGTTGCCACGGTGACTGACGAGCTGCCACATTTTCAGATCTGCCCACTTTTCCTCGTCTCTTTGTGACAGAAGCGGCATTTATTCCCATAAGGCCTCGGTGTTTTCTGCAGAGACACAAAGGCGGCGTGTGTTATAGCTGCGGCAGTGAAAATAAACAAAAAAACTGTTTCATAATGATTTCAAAACCTGGTATTTCCCATGTAGTTTTTGATCTAGATCTTTTATTTAATAACACCCAAGTCTGAGGCAGTTCTATTTGCTAAAGTTAGCCTGATAAAGGTCCTTTAATATGTTAAATCAATGTTGTAATATGTTGTTTCTACCTCAAGAACAGACCTGGATTAAAATGTTTGTGAAGACGCTCAACAACAAACAAACAGTGCAGTGGGAGAAGAAGTACTTAATTTAATATTTTACTTAACTAAAAGTACAGATAAAGGAGCAAGAAATTACTCAAGTAAAAGTAAAAGTATGACCTTAAAATTTCTACCTAAGTAAAAGTATAAAAGAACTTATTGTTAAATGTAGTTAGAGTTTAAAGTGAATGTATTTCGCACAGACTCGGCTCATGAATGAGTTAAATGTGAGAGATTTTGCTGATTCCAGATGAAATGAACAAACTGCTGCAGTAGAAGAAACTGAATCTGTCGCTGAGCTCTTCTGTCTTTATTATTCTGATGTTTCTAAAGCAGTACTACTTTACTGCATCTGTTATATTTAAGTACTGTGTGTCTGCAATGAGGGCACGACAAAAAAACATGATTTTAAACCAAAACTCAAAATACTCAAACAACTGTGGAGCAAAAAGTACCCCTTGTAAAATTTACTCAAGTAAAGTATAGATACATGAAAACTGTACTTAAGTAAAGAAACTAAGTACTTTTACTTTGTTACATTCCACCACTGCTGAGAAAACATCTGGACTTGGTTTTGTTTCACCTTCACCTTCATCCCAGTTTGTGTTGTCAGAGTGCTCTGAGAGTGCGTTGCTTTATGGCTCAGTGGTAGAGCTGTGGCGTGTATGCAGGGCAACTATAGCCTGCCTCGGCTTCGTGGGTTTGAGTCCGGACTCTGATGTCTCTCTAAAACTCACTAAAATCATACAAAATGGCAGAAAAAATAAGCCCAGGTTCACAGAGAAACAGAGAGAGACGGGTTTTAGCTGGATTTAAATGCAAGCTTTTCGGGGAAAAAGTGAAGAAATTTGCAAAAACTAAAAAGCAGCACCATCTGGACGCCTTTTGATTTTGTTGAAGACTGCAAAGATGGAGTTTTGTAACAGTATTTTATGCTTGCAAATTGTATACAAATATTTTTTATGAAAAGATCAGCACAAAAAAATAAATTTATTAGGCCTAAATAATGTATTTGAAGAAATATTTGGGAGCGTTAAGCCACTGGAGGCGAGGTGGGACACAACGGCAGTATGCAGTGGGGCAGGTGGGGTTTGAACCGACAACCACTGGCTACTGCTGTTTTTCTTTTTTTCTTTTTCCAAATTAAATGTATTTGACCCTGCCACAGTGTATTGATTATTCTCCAAAGAGACAAATCACCATGCAGAGATTTATTTCTCCATCTTCAAGCCAAATTCAAAAATCCATTTCAGTTTCCCTTCACACCATCCCCTGTTACCTGTAGGCAAACTAAGCAGCTGCATAGGGCCCCACAGATATTAGATATGGGCCCCAAGGCTTATCCATTAGTTGCTTAATTGATTCATTTGCCAACTTTATTTGATTAATTGATTAATTAATGATGTTCTGGTTTTAATATTCTGCTTGCAATTGCCGGTCATTTTTGCCGAGGGTGGGGCCCGGTGCAGTCTGTGTATTAATTCCTGTTTACCTGGGCCCCTCCTGGAGTTTGCAAATCTAAAATGTTTCTAAGCATTCATCCCCTCATAAAAAGTCAATAAGTGTTTTATTAAAATGAAATTAAAATGTTAAATTACTGAGAGGCTTGGTCCCTAAACCTGTCCAGCTTAGGGTCCCCAAATGTTTAAAACCGGCACTGTTAAATTCAGTTTTTTTTGTGACCTGTTGGTATTTATGAGGCAGAGATTGTTGATCAAGTGTGCGCTCTTTAAGGCTAAAAGGAGGAGTGTTTGGCTGCCACTTCAACCTCAGTACCTTTATTTCTGTGTGAATTAAAAATGGCCGCCCTTTGGAGCACGTTGGTGTCTTGTTGTGGCGTCCCGGTGAAGTTCTCTCTCTTCACAAAGCCAGGGTCCCCCTCTTAAAACCAACTTTTTATTCTTCTTGTGTCTCCGAATTCAACACTTGTGAATTAAGAAATCCGTTAGCTATAGCCGTCTTACAAAACTCCTCACCATACAGTATTTATTTTATCTTTTATGTCTATCATGACATTCATTATTGTGTATTTATTTTTTCCTTTTTTTTTGTGTGTCCTTGCTATGAAAGCCCTATACAGACAGAAACATGTGCCGATCTTAGGAACACAAGCTCTTCACGCTGAATGAGAGACGCAAACACACTTTTAAATACAAGGTTCAAATGTAGGTACTTGAGGAAAAAAAGAAAAAAAAAAGCAATAAATATGAAATTACTTGTCTGAAAAGAGTCAGAACATTGGATAAAGCTAAAGTTGTGCCACGTTTTTCTCATCTTTTGGCTTTTTTTATTTTATTTCGACACGTGGCGCGGCGGGACCTTGACCCCTCTCGATGGGGGTCTAGTCGAGTCAATAGCATTTTAGTTATTCACGTTATTCAGCGACTTCTTTTATTCTTATCACTGAGTGCTCCACAAGACACAAGGACGTAGAAACGCCGGGATAAAGGAGAGAAGAAAGAGATGGGAGAGGGGTCAGGCAGAGGCGCATTCAAAGCCCCCTGAATTTTTTATAGTTTTTGTATCTGGAATATGAACTCTGAATAAAAATCTGCTTTTCTTGCGGCTTTTCCCACTGCCAGTACATCTGTGGCTGTGATTGGCTGACAGTGGCAGACGGAAAGAAAGAAATCACTCTGACTGGTTGAATTTACGCTGCAGCTTTATTAAAATGTTGAGAAAGTCCTTTCCCCTTCCTATTCCAAGCCTTTTTTAATCCATCTGCGGTCTTTTAAGTGTTGAACCAAATTTACAAGCCTTAAAAAGTATCGGGTTTTGCAGGTTGGGGTGGTGGATGGGACATGAAACCCTGGATTAAACATAGTTAGGTTCTTATATTTACATTTAAAATTACTTTTATTGCTGTTGTTTCTTCTACTTTTCTGCAATTTTATTCTACATCTGTTTCTCACTGGACTGGACCAACTTCCTGTGCAGTGATTTTGATTTTAGCGTAGGTTTGATGTTGGATGCCCTTCCTCATGCCTCCAGCATCCTGGCGTTCAGTTTATCCAGGCCTGGGACTGACACAAAGAGCACGCTGCTTGTTACTACCTACAGCGCCCTCCACTAACATTGATAAAATCCATGGGGCATAACTTAAAATAATGTATATGTATGGGGAACACTTGGATTAGGTGTCTGTCGCCGCCTGCTGGCAACTGTGGGGACTGGACAGAGCATAAAATGGCTAGTTAGCAACATGAGGCTAACAGATAGATAAATGAGCTTCATAGTGACGGTGGTTTAAATCAAATAATATGTATAGTCAGGGCTTGACATTAACATGAGCCGACTGACCAAATACTGGAGGATTTACATTTTGGCCAGAAGCATATTCGGTCTCAGTAGCCACTTTGTCTGGTTGGATTATTTACATGAATTTGAACGACTTTAGACCTGACTTTCTGCTGCTATGCTTGTAAATCCCTACAATTCAAAACCTACAGTATATCATGAATGGAATTGAAAATATGTAAAAAAAAAACAACACATTTTCTGACTCTAAATAAACTTTTAAAACTACCTTTTCAGTAGTTTTCAACAGAAAAAACAGATTGTCTTATATACTACACATGAATCCGCATTTTATCATCTAACTATGGCTAGTGAAAACCTAAATGGCTAGTAACCTTTAAAGAACACTAGCCAAGATGGCCAGTGAGCAAAAAAGTTAATGTCAAGCCCTGTTTATAGAGATCGGGAACGCCATAAAACAACCGTTGAGTCATGAATCTGCCTCATGAGTGGTCACAGACAGAGAAATGTCATAGGGTTGCATTAGAAACAGCGGCATAAAAAAGTAAACAAACAAGCCCTGAAACAAGTCTTTTAACTGCTTTGTACTTTTGTGTAATGCTAACTCGAGTAATGTACATCCTAAATTGCTAGCTTGTGTGACCGCCGCTGCGACGTCGCAATAGGCCAACTGCAATTTGACCTTTAGCTTTGTAGCGCCTGAAAGCTAATCTGAATTTGACAGGCCGAGTGTGTGTTCTGTGTATTTTGTCCCTCTTGTTTTAAATAGCGCCTTTGTGTGACAGTGATTGTGGGTCGTGAGCGTGTGTAATGGGATTTGTGAAGAGAAAATCTGACAAATGAAGTGTGACAGAGTCTGATCTGATCCAGGCCTGATTTCAGCTCAAAACCCTTCTACTTTGGTCATAGCTTTTTTTAACACTGTACAGCTATTGTTTCTTTGTAAACAAAACACGGAGAAAAACAAATGTGAGGCGTACCGAGGCTAATTCAGAATGTGAGATCGGACCCGTTGCACTCAAAATCCAAATATAAACCTGAAAAGTATCACAAATCAAAGACGGTCACCACAGATAAAAATAAAGTTGCTTAGGGGATAGCACGCTTTAAGTTGAGCGGCGTAGGTTGAGTTTATAATATTGAATAAATGAATCGAGGGCTGACAGAAAGTCTTATTTATGTACTTAAAATCTGTTTTATGCTATGTTTATTGGTTTTGCATATTGTTCATTTGAAGGGATATGACAACCTGCCACATGTTGCCAGCATCAAAAACATACTTTCAAAGCTAGCTAGCCATGTTTAGCTACAATGACGTTAGCATCAGTAGTTTCTGTAGCCGTAACCATGGCTGTTTTTGTCTTTAACATTTTGCATTTCCCAAAATCTTCCAGTGATATCTTACTATTTCCATATATCCATTACCATCATGGTCTACGTTCATTTAACATTTACCATTATATCACCACTTCCTGTACCTTTTAGCATCACTAGCTTCATACACTATGCTATGCTAAAGTATGGCTAACTTTTTGACTGTCATGTTTTTTATCCCCCAAATATATCTATAATTTTAATGCACACTTTCAGGCTCTTGCTATGGCTTCACTTTCATGATCTTCTATCTTAGTGCAGTGCGTGTTAGCATCACCAGCTACATTTGTTGGATTTTTATTTATATTTTTATGTTGATCATGTATCTATTGCACTTCTAAGGCAAATTTTTCAAATATCACCACTGCTCGATCCGTAAAGTGTCGCTTCACACATCCATTGTCCCTGACCATTGTAGAAACATAGAAGTATCAGAGAGCAAAATAGCTTTCAGTATTTTATTGTTCTACAGTGCCTAGGGCTGGGCAACAAATTTTTATTTGATGAATTTGCATTTTTAATTTTGATGTCAAATTTGATGCCCTATTGTAAAAAATCGAATTTAGCGGAAATAGTGTCCTCCAAGAGTTTCCTGTGTTGTGGCTAATGCTTCTGCTAGCGCCCAGAGCAGCTTAAATACTGACTGTGGAGATGCTAAAAACACTAATATTTACAGGGAATGGAGTCCTTTTACCTCTGTAATGTCTTTTAACAAGCCTTTATATGGCGTATAAATTATAATACACCCATCTTTTAAAAGCGGAGTGGGTTAACACTAAAAGATATTTATGTCTTCTCTGTGAGAGTAATGCACACTGCTACTGCACTGATGTTGAAAGTGACCAGATTTCTACACCAAAAAACTAGGACACACGTTTTTATTTTTCAGAAATCATGGTGCGTTTTATGGTGCGACTTCAAAAGCAACAAAAATAGTTCAAAAATGTTCATGTAATTAGAAGTAGTGTTGAATATTACATTGACATTGACAATATTGACATTATAAATCATTTTAGTGACATAAGTCCTTGGACAAATGCTTTTTAGCATTCTATGCTTTTGTATTGGTTAAAATAGCAGACAATTAGGACATGGTTTGTTGAAAACTGGGACATATGAGTGACACAGGACAAGGAGCCTAAAACTGGGACTGTCCCCATGAAATTGGGACATCTGGTCACCCCACTGTTGTTATCCAACAGAGAGAGGTTAGCAAGCTTCTTCATTGAAAGAAGGAAACAAGATGGCTGCCGGGAGCAGTGGTGGTTTGTTAGGCGCCACACCTGCTCTCTCATTCCCCTTTCTGTTTGCTCATTCATTTCCCCCTTTTGTTTGCTGTTTTTGGCTGGATTTGTCCACACTTTCCAACAGTTTTATCTTTATGGAAAGGAAATAATCATCAACTGGACAAAAAACCCCAGAAATTTCAACTCCAAACCAAAGGACAAGAGACAAAGGATACAACTGCAAATGGCTAAAATCTTTGCAACTTCTCTGGTCATTTATGGACTATATCTGCAAACTACTGCATCTCAGTTTAACAAAACAAAATAAGCAGCAAAAGGGCCAAAGGAAAGAAACAAACTGCAAAAGGTATGTCTTTGTGTGGCTACTTTGTGGATGGTTTCTTTCCCACCTAGACCATGCCTGAGAGTGAAGATGACACACATAATTCAACCTTTGCCTCATCAATGATAATGATACCAGCCATGAGCTTTTATGGACATGGATATTATGTTGTTTATTTAACTTGTTGGCAAAACTAGCTCAAGCAAAACTAAACAACATCACAAAACCAGGAAGAAAGGAAATGCATGGACATTACTACTTCTTTTACTCCTGTTAAGTGGTGACATACAACTAAATCCAGGTCCTGTGAGTTACTTCAGCTCAGGTTTGTCTGCTGATATGGATATTGAGGAGTGTCTGCAGCGTTTACCAGTGGAGACACAAGGTGATGAAGGAAGGGTTATTCCCAGCCCTGCTCAAGATGGAGATTTCTTAATGAAGTTGAATCAGAATGCAACAAGAAATGTTGGAAATAGTAAAAAACAAGTCACCTAGCAGCATACCATAATGAATGGCAAACAAAAATATGACTCCAGCTCTACTTCTCACCATAAAGGATCAGCAAAATCATCAATTACTAAAAAGATCTCCGGACTTGCAGCAGAGAAGTAAAGAGAACTGAAATATTTTCAAACAGTAAATCATGTAAAGGTGATCTGGGACTCGAAGGCTAAACCAAAAGGTATATTTGGGGGTCATCTTAATATTCGCAGTCTTCTATCAAAACAAAATGAAGCTCAGCACTTATTGTGTAATTCTAACTTTGACTTCTTAGCCATGAGTGAAACCTGGTTAAACTGTAACATCCCAACAAACTCGATCTGATGTCCGTGGTTACACGTTTCAGGAAAGACCGGCAAATTGGAAAAGGAGGGGGGGGTCCTGATTTATATCAGAGAGAGATTTAAATGTTCTATTATTGATTTGGATGCTTTTGCAATAGAATGTCTTATTTTAAATGTTGTGTTATCATCTACAATGAAATTTAATATAATGGTTTTATATAACCCACCTTCCCATAATGTTTCATTTTATCATGAGTTTGATGAACTGCTTAAACAGCTTAATTTAAAAACTGAAACAATTTTAATGGGAGATTTTAACATAAACTGGATAGATAAAAGTAAAAAAGACAAACTTAAAGTTATAGCATCAAAACATAAATTACTTCAAATCCTCACAGATCCAACAAGAATCACACAAACAAGCAAAACTCTAACTGACCTAATTTTCACAAACAAACCAGAACAAGTCATTAAAACTTATCATTTTGTAACAGGTATGTCTGATCATAATATGACTTTGATTGCTAGAAAACTGACCAAAAAGTGGCTAGATAAAGGTTTTCTTGTTTCCAGAGTTAAGAATCAACAAAATGGAATCCCAAAACAGAAACTGTGTCAATTTGAAAATGAATTGAAAAACATAAATTGGGAGAATGTGTTACGAATTGACCGTGCAAATCAGTGCTGTAATCTTTTAATTGACACTGTCACAGATACAATCCAGAAGTTTACATGTGTTTCTAAAAGCAAGAGGAGAAAAACAAATTTGCCTTGGTTAAATAATGATGTTAATTAACTTGTGAAAAAGAGGGATCTGGCACTAAAAAAATCCATAAAAACTAAATTACAAACAGCTTGTTTTTAAAGGATTAAGGAATAAAGTGGTTAGTGAGTTGAGAAAAGCAAAGTCAACCTATTTCATGCAGCTGTTTGCTGAAGCACAGGGCAATAGTTCACTGATTTGGAAACACATGAATAAATTAACCAACCGGAAATCTAGTCAAACTAAATGTATAACAAAACTAAATGTAAATGGAATGGTTAGCAGCGATGCTATGGAAATTGCAAATGAATTTAATTCTTACTTTGTTAAGTCTGTGGAAAAACTTGCAGCGAATTTTAGTCCAATTTCTGTGTCATGTGAGGTCAAAGATTCATTCTCATGTTTTTATATCACACAGGCTGATCAAGATAAAATCCATAAAATTATTAACCAACTAAACGGTTCAAAAGCCAAAGACATTTGATTTAGGTACTTCTTTTATTAAAATGTATAGCACAATATTGATAAATCCGATATCACATTTAGTAAATTTATCTATTAAAATGTGTTAATTTCCTCAAAAATTTAAAACGGCTGTCGTGACACCAGTTTTTAAATCTGGAGCAACAGATGAGGCAAGCAATTATCGGCCTATTTCAATTGTACCAGTGATTTCAAAAATCCTTGAAAAGCTGGTGGCTGAACAAATGATGACCTATTTGGAGGAAAATGACCTACTAAAGCCTAAACAATTTGGATTTCGACCAAAGTACTCTACAGGATTGGCTATATGTCATTTCACAGAAACCATACAAAGTAGTTTAGCTCAGGGTAAAATGGTTGGTGCAGTATTTCTGGACTTTAAAAAAGCATTTGATACTGTAAACCACAAAGTACTTATAATGATATTGAAAGCAACTAAATTTCTCCCAACAAGCTTTAAAGTGGTTTAAATCATACCTTGAATCTAGACAACAATGTGTTAAAATAAACTGTGTGAAATCACAAAATGTAACTTAGGAGTACCACAAGGGTCAATTTTGGGGCCTTTGCTCTTCTGTTTAAACATAAATGATCTACCGGAAATCTGCAAACACACTGGCTGCCAAATGTATGCAGATGACACAATCATTTATGTAACAGCAGAATCGGCTCATCAGGCTTCAGATTTGTTAACCAAGCAGTTAGTCAATATAACACAGCGGCTGCAGGACAATTGTTTAACTTTAAACTACACTAAAACAGTTTCAATGTGTTTTTCTTTGAAGAAAAATATACAGAATGAGCTTAAAGTCAAGATTGATCAAAAGGAAATTGAGGAAGTAAATAAGTTTAAGCATCTGGGAGTTGTTCTAGACTCAAAACTCAAGTTTGATGCTCATGTTCAGAAAATGTCAAAGACTATCAAGGCAAATTTAATCTGTTTCCGTATGATTAGACCAAGTATATCTATCGAAGCAGCACAAAGTTTTATGCACGCCATGATTTTATCTCATATGTCGCACTGTTCAATCATGAAACCTTTAATGTCATTGTACAAACAGACACTAAAGGTATTTGATCAGAAACCATTGAAGTGGCATCACTGCAAAATACAATTTCCTGAGTTTTGATAATTTCCTTAATTTCTCTTTTGTGAAGACTATATTTAAGTGTGTAAATGGTTTTGCTCCTGATGTAAATTGTCAATTAATACAACATTATTATTATTATTATTATTATTATTATTATTAGTGTATTTTTATTTTTTCTTTGTTTTGTTTTTTGTGTGTGTGTTTTCTGGATGTGGGATGTTGAGTGACCAGATTTGATGTACAATGGCAATGTTTGATTGTACTGTCCCTGTCAAAAAAAAAAATAAAAAAAAAAAAAATTCCATAGGCATTTAGCATAAAAATATAGCAATGCAAAATTCCCATTAAAAATAAAAAATAAAAAATGCTTCTAAGTCAGACACTAAGAGAAAAAAAATATATTAAAATTGTAAAATAAAATAAAATAAAAAATAAATAAAAACTAACTGTACCCCTCAACCTCCTTCACAGAACCACTCCTTTAGGGCGCATTACATTTTGGTGACATATTGTCTTCCCGTGAGTTGGAGTTCCACTCTCTCTCTCTCGTTGTTTACTCCTAAATGATCCGTTAATTGGAAGAAAATAAAAGAAAACCCCCATTAGCACTGCCATACTTTAATACCTCACTAATCGCCCCCCGTCGGCTCTCTCCGTGCATCTCTTATCTCGCTTTAATTGCTTTCATTTTGTTTCTTGTTAGCGCGTTTCTCCCCAGCTTCTGTGGAACAATGGAGAGTTTTTATTTCACAATTAAAGTAAAAAGAGAAAAGACTAATGCAGGTTTAACTGTCATATCTACATTACTGCCTCAACAAACTAGGTTGAATATTACCAATACTAATGACAATACTAATGTTGCTTTGTATGGTAATTGTTTAAGTCTGGTTTTGGTTAAAATGGCAACCATTTTGGCAATGGTTCTCAAACTGTGGTATGGGTTCCACTGGTGGTACACAGGCTTCTTCTGGTCAACCAGGTTTAGTCCTCGATTTGTCCTGGTTTAGTCTTGGGTTATTTCTGGTGTAGTCCATGTTTAGTCCTGGTGTAGTCCTGGTGTAGTCCTGGTTTAGCCCTGGTTTAGCCCTGGGTTCGTCCTGGGTTAATCCTGGTTTAGTCCCTGGTGTAGTCCTGGTTTAGCCCTGGTTTAGTCCTGGAGTAGTCCATGTTTAGTCCTGGTTTAGCCCTGGTTTAGTCCTGGTGTAGTCCATGTTTAGTCCTGGTTTAGCCCTGGTTTAGTCCTGGTGTAGTCCATGTTTAGTCCTGGTTTAGTCCTGGTTTAGCCCTGGTTTAGTCCTGGTGTAGTCCATGTTTAGTCCTGGTTTAGCCCTGGTTTAGTCCTGGTGTAGTCCATGTTTAGTCCTGGTTTAGCCCTGGTTTAGCCCTGGTGTAGTCCTGGTTTAGTCCTGGTTTAGCCCGGGTTTAGGCTCTTCATTAGTCTAGATTCAACCTTTTTTTTGTCCATTACTGATGATACTTGTAAAGCCTAATATTTTCTGAGGAACTTGGCCACTAAACAGAGGGTTGGGGGTTCAACTTCCGCTCTTACCCAGTGCATACTGTGAATGTGTCCCTAGCAGAGGCGGGTAGAGTATTATTACTTCAAAATAATAAAAAGTATGTTGCGAAGTACAATATATTCAAACGGTGAACTCATTACTACCCACCTTCTGCCTCTGCTCCTTGGGTAAGACACTTACCAAAATGTAAAAAAGCTGAATATTTGACTAAAAATATCTCTTGTGGACAATGGGCTTGAGATATTCAGGTGTCATGGACAGGAAGCACAGAGGGATCCAGTCTTCAGGCTCCTTCCTGCTCTCAGCCGCTAATGAAATAATGAGATAATTAGACAGTAATTGGACTGATTCTCCGCTCGTTCCTCCCGCTGTGACGTCAGACTCCAGACTAAAACTAGCTAACTTGTCTTCGGAGTTTGCACAACTTCTATTGGGAAATGTGCGACCACCATTTAGTAGGCAGCCGCAAAGGGTCACGAGCCAGGATACTCTTTGTGTTGGTCTGTTTTTTTGTTTGTTTTTGCCCCATAATGCATTTTAGTAAAGCAGGATGGATGTCATTAAAGGCTTGGAAATAGCAAAAAATAGCAATATCCTGCCTACGTCTTTTAACATTTGAGTGTCAATGTTCCTTTTCCATAATGAGGAATAATAAATGTACCGACATTTTCATTTTGGCGTCCCTTAGGAAGAGTTCTCAGTTTCCCATACAGTAAGTGTCCAATGCCAGGGACTGAAAAAACAAAACAAAACCAAAAAAAAAACACCTATTCTGAGCCAAGCTGGCAGTGTGCGAGTGGTAACACACATGCATTTGAAGGACAGCCACAAAAGTAAAGCCCAGTATTACAAAACTTTAAATAGCAAAGACAGATTTTAAAGGGCCTATATTATGTTTTTTGCCATTTTTTTAAAAAGTGGTGTGCTTGGAATTCTTACAAGGGAAAAGCAAAGTTTGTGTGTTGCATATAATTCACATAATAAAGTAAATACCATTCATTACAAGTTGATTTTAAAAAACGCACCCAAAAAGTTTTGAATTTTATGATTTTTGGGTGTAATAAATGGCATTTTTTATTCGTCTAAAATGCATTTCAGTAGTGTAAAAATCTCGTCATATCGACATATTTAAACCAAACTCTAGATTAGGAGTACATTTACAATCTTTTAAAACATGATACCGTTTTTAATAAGTACCCTACTGGTGTCATGAAGAAACAGGTGAAGAGACCAGCAGAGGGCAGCAGAGTGTTGCCATCTTTTGAACATAATCAAATAAAAAGAGCACTTCACTTCCTTAAACTTTTTGTATGACTGCCATTTTACTACAAAATGAAAAATGTCTGTGAGGAATCAGTGGAAACAGAGCTGTACACTGTTTATTTTTTTTTTTTTTGGATAAATGAATGACAGCAGACTGGATGTAGAGGGCTTCGTGATTGGTCAGTGCTTCCAGACTACAGGATTACTCAAACAAACACAACTCCAGGTCTGTTTTTGATCAGAGAACAACATTAAAACATGGTAGAAAGCGCAGAAAAGTCAATTTTGTAGAATATAGTCCCTTTAAAATATATGTCCAGGACTCAAAATACTAAAAAAGTGTTGTCCTTATCGTCATACATTATCACATCATATATTCTTACATGACACTGCTCAGTGATTTGGAAAAACTGGCCATTTTTGTCCAATCAGAAAAGCCTGGAGATCGACAGAGAGTGTGACCACGCCTACTTTTTTTTTTTTTTTCTTGCTGCAGTGCATCATGGGAAAAGCTCAATCCAAATTCTGCCCCTGGAGAACATGTACATTTGCATCAGCAGTCACGTCTCTCTTCTTCACACGAGCTGCTGCTATACATTCAAACCATCATCACCGCCGCTCTGCGTTTGATGTTAGGGCTCGCCGAATCCACCAATCACAGCGCTCGACCTAGTTACCACCCCTCCTCCTCCTCCTCCCCAATCTTCTTCCTCCTGGAGCGTTTTCAGTGTCAAAGTGTGGCACGTATGGGACAAAAAATACCCATCAAATCCCTCTAAAAAACAAAGCTGCTGTGTTTTTATGGCTGTGAGTCACTGAGAGGCTGCGGCTCGTCTCCGGATGCTTCAGAGGAGACCGGGAGATGAGATTAGGGATTTGGTTTGCCGAGAAGCGTCAGATTGAATCGACACACGCGGCGTTTAGGTTCTGAGTGTGTGTGGAGAGTGCTTATATCACACACACACTCACAGAAAAGGGAGTAGTGCAGATCTTATATTATAGATCTATCTGTGGTGGCACACAAAAGTCACTTCTGAGTCATTTAAAGACAGTTTTATTTCTGTGTTAGTCCTGCTCTGGTTGGGAATTACATTTGAAGAGAACATTTTGTCTGCTTACATTAGAGCAGTGGTTCCCAAAGTGGGGTCCGGAGCCCCCTGGGGGTCCACGAAGGTACTACAGGGGGGCACCCAGAGGCTGTCTATATTAAGTACATAAAAAGAAATTAAGTTTGAAATGCACTGTAAAAAACGATGCTGCAAAAACTGAAGGCAACAGGATCCCTCAAGATTTTCGGTGATCAACTCAAAATCTCAAGTTACAACTAATATTTTTGTACTCGCCAAATTTATACGTCTTAAAACTTGAAATTTTAAGTTTTACTCTCTATCTTTATTTTTTCCAACTCATCTTACACCAACTGACTCCACTGTTCAGAAACAGTATTATTGATAATAATAAAAACTAAATATACTACATTTAACAAAAGAATAACTTTTTCTGAACTCTGTAAGTTGGCTGTAAGATGAGTAAAAAAATAATAATAGAGAGAAAAACTTAAAATTTTGAAAAGTTTTTAGACCTATGAACATCAAATTAAGTGAAAGTGTGGAAAACTTGAGATTTTGAGTTGGCCCCGAAAATCTTGAGGGATCCTTTGCCTTGAGTTATTGAGTTTTTGCAGCATTTTATTTATTTTTTACAGTGTATTTGTTTAAAAATATAACTTTAAAACACTTTTTAGCCAATAATCAGTATCTTTTGTAATGTTTTTATAGAAATATATGGAGAAAAACATGAAAATAAAATTTGAGATTGAGGAAAGTTGTATTGTTGGGGGTCTGCGAGGGATTTTGGTAAATTTAAGTGGGCCGTGATTCTCCTGGGTCTGGGAATGGCTGTATTAGAGATAAATGAGATGTCATATCTAGTTACTCCAAGTTCTTTTTTTAATGTTTACTTGAATAATTGTTTAGATTAGTGGTTCCCAAAGTGGCTGTCTACTATTTCAATTTGAATTTATTTATGTTTTTTTTATTATTATTATTTCAGACACATGGTTTTGGTTCATAAAAACAAATAAAACATGCAAAAATATAAAAAGTCAATGACAATATTAAGTACCTAAATACATTAAGTACATAAAAAACATTTGAAATTATTTACAGTTGTATACTTATTTTAAAATATTACTTAAAACAACTTTTAGTCAATAATTAATGTTTTTGTAATGTTTTTATAAAAAAACAATATGGAGAAAAACATGGGAGAGTCTTTTGAATAGAGGGAAGTTTTATTGTTGGGGGTCCGCGAGGAGTTTCCGGAAGCGTGAGGTAAAGTTTGTTTTTTGTCAGAACTGTAAATCAACAAAAGATAGTAGCTTAAGATTAAGTAGAGCTAGAAACATAAACGAAATCAGGGATTTTTTTATTATAAATCTGTGTGATTTTCAATACATCATATCTGGAATAAAGTTTGTAAATTACAGACATTGTTTATCCCATGTGAATGCCTGACTAAAAACACTGATGTCAGGGGGTAGAGTGTGTGTCCTGGGTCGGACACACTCACCTTTTGGTATTTTACGGTTTTCTA
This sequence comes from Bostrychus sinensis, assembly GCA_020698575.1. NCBI lineage: Eukaryota > Metazoa > Chordata > Actinopteri > Gobiiformes > Eleotridae > Bostrychus > Bostrychus sinensis. Next base: position 34,345,241 of record CM036243.1, on the reverse strand, counting down.
ACAGACGTTTGTAAAGACGTTAACTGGCTAATGGAAGATAAACAAAAACTCCACATATTGCTACAACTCTGTGGTATTTTTTGTGTATTTATGCTAAGTGTTTATAAAATAATCACGATATGAAAGTAATTTTGATAGAGAAATGTGCAGGGAACGCTCAGGTCACACTCGGGCGATGTTCTTTCAGTGATCTTAGTGTTTTTGTAGCTAACTTTGTCTGTCTTGTGATTTTCTGATTAACGTTAGCTTAGCCCACAATCTTATTTGGAAAGACGGAAACAAGGCCTTAAATTAGAGCCAATCACAAGCGAAAAATCTAACAAATAAGTCAGAAAACGCCAGAAAGGTGTCCGATATTGTAACTTTCGTGTGTCCGACTCAGGGCCATAGCACTGCCGAGCTTTAACCTCGGACAATAACACAATAAAATATTTGTAAAAGAAACTATCCAACCAATATATTGTTATAAACATAAGAAAATGTACTTTTGTTTTATACAGTTTGCATTAACGAAGATAATAAATGAGAGATTTTATGAAAAAGTAATCGAAGGTATAGAGGTCCAGGGGTAATGCTTATCCCCTGTGAATAGGGCTTTAGTTTAGTCCTGGTTTAGACTTGGTGTAGTCCTGGTTTAGTCCTAGATTAGACCTTGTTAAATCTTGGTTTTGGTGACTCTGGACTGGTCAGAGAGTGTCATGGCCTCCCAGAGAAGTTCACTGTCCTGGGAAATGACGATTTTGTCTCATTTATCCAATCACTGCGCTGCTATGAAGGGAAAAATAGATTATATACGACACATTCTAGCCACTTTTAATCTAGCTTAATATCTAAACGTATGAAATGTAACCGTGGCATATTTGATTGTATTATTTTCTGCAAGTTCGGGGTTTGTTAATGAGCAATCGCCGCTGCAGTATTAAAAGTGGACAATGAGATCTGTCGGTAATGAGGACGTTAAAGTGTTTAATGAGCAAATAATCAACAGATGAGTCCAAAAAAGGCCAACCATAATTCAGCGCTCAGTAGATTGACAGTTATTACACTTTGTCTGGAAGTGTTTTATCTAAATATGAGAAATTGAGTGATATTTCTAATCATTTTGTTGAGCAATTTCACAATATTTTGACAGAAAGTGTTTAATTTGTTAAAGCTCTGACATAAAATAAAAAAGTAATCAATGTTTCTAACCAGTTTAGTACAAACTTTTCCATTTTCCTGCCATAGAATAAATGAGAGAGTGAATGTTTGTCCAGCTTTATTCTTTCCATTATTTTCTACCTTTTCTTTGCATCGCTCATCAGTGTTGCAGGTTTATTAAGCGGCTGGATAAGGCTCGACGACAAAAAAAGCCTCCTCACAAACACATTCTCTCTTTACTGACTTTATTAGCGCAGAAGCCAAACGTGCACACACTCCCGACGCCAGAGGTGCCGCTGACTTTTAGTAAACAAGCTTTTATTGTTGTATTTGTTCTTTCAAAGGCAGCGGGCACAAAAAACATGCCACTTTATTTCTCCCCCCCTTCACTGATGCCGTTTCTTGCCGAGAAGAAAAACAAGAATCTGCGTTTGATGATGCTCCGTTTGTCTCTTTTACTTTTAGGCTTGGAGTGTTTTTTTAAGGACACAAAAACACTTTAAAAATATGTTATAGAATCTGTTAGGGCTTGAATTTGTTTAAACAGATGTTTTGTTTGAGGAATGAGCAGGATTTGAAAGGTTTTTGAGGGACAGACGATGAGAAGAGCGGAGTGTATTGTAATCATAGGAGAAGGTCGAGAGACGCCGCGGCTGCTTTTGAATGAAAATGCTCAGAGATGAAGGACTTCTGTGAATAAACCGGTCCTTGTTGGTAATTATTACAAAGAATACAGGTAAAAATGTAGAGAACAGCAAGACAATGGCAAAGAAAGGCATTATCATGGAAAAATGGTTTTATTAAGAGTGAATACTTCTTTTGCATCATGAAGAATTGTGTGTACAAGTCCTGGTTGTGTCTTGATTTAGACCTGGTTTAGACCTGGTTTAGTCCTGGTTTACACTTAGTTTAGCCCTCCTGGTTTAAACCTGGATTAGTTCTGAAGTAGTCCTGGTTTAGTCCTGGTTTAGACCTGGTTTAGTCCTGGTTTAGACCTGGTTTAGTCCCATGTTAGACCTCCTGTTTTAGACCTGGATTAATTCCACGTCATGGTTTTGTCTTGTGTTAGTTCCTGGTTTAGAATTGGTTTAGTCCTGGTTTAGTCCTGGTTTAGTCTTGGTTTAGTCTTGGTTTAGTCCTGGTTTAGTCCTGGTTTAGTCCTGGTTTAGTCTTGGTTTAGTCTTGGTTTAGTCCTGGTTTAGTCCTGGTTTAGTCCTGGTTTAGTCCTGGTTTAGTCTTGGTTTAGACCTGGTTTAGTCCTGGTTTACACTTAGTTTAGCCCTCCTGGTTTAAACCTGGATTAGTTCTGAAGTATTCCTGGTTTAGATTTGGTTTAGTCCTGGTTTAGACCTGGTTTAGTCCCATGTTAGTCCTCCTGTTTTAGATCCTAGATTAATTCTGGTTCAGATTTAGTTTAATCCTGGTTTAGACCTGGATTAGTATTGGTCTAGTCCAAGCTTACACCTGGTTTAGTCCTGGTTTAGTCCTACTGGTTTAGACCTGCCTTAATCCTGATTTAGTTTTGATGTAGACTTGGTTTAGATCTGGCTTGGCCCTATTTCAGTCCTGGTTTAAAAGTTGTTTTAGACATTTTTTTTCTGGTTTACTCCTGGTTTTGTCTTGTGTTAGTCCTGGTTTAGAATTGGTTTAGTCCTGGTTTAGTCCTGGTTTAGTCTTGGTTTAGTCCTGGTTTAGTCCTGGTTTAGTCCTGGTTTAGTCTTGGTTTAGACCTGGTTTAGTCCTGGTTTACACTTAGTTTAGCCCTCCTGGTTTAAACCTGGATTAGTTCTGAAGTATTCCTGGTTTAGATTTGGTTTAGTCCTGGTTTAGACCTGGTTTAGTCCCATGTTAGTCCTCCTGTTTTAGATCTAGATTAATTCTGGTTCAGATTTAGTTTAATCCTGGTTTAGACCTGGATTAGTATTGGTCTAGTCCAAGCTTACACCTGGTTTAGTCCTGGTTTAGTCCTACTGGTTTAGACCTGCCTTAATCCTGATTTAGTTTTGATGTAGACTTGGTTTAGATCTGGCTTGGCCCTATTTCAGTCCTGGTTTAAAAGTTGTTTTAGACATTTTTTTTCTGGTTTACTCCTGGTTTTGTCTTGTGTTAGTCCTGGTTTAGAATTGGTTTAGTCCTGGTTTAGTCCTGGTTTAGTCTTGGTTTAGTCCTGGTTTAGTCCTGGTTTAGTCCTGGTTTAGTCTTGGTTTAGACCTGGTTTAGTCCTGGTTTACACTTAGTTTAGCCCTCCTGGTTTAAACCTGGATTAGTTCTGAAGTATTCCTGGTTTAGATTTGGTTTAGTCCTGGTTTAGACCTGGTTTAGTCCCATGTTAGTCCTCCTGTTTTAGATCTAGATTAATTCTGGTTCAGATTTAGTTTAATCCTGGTTTAGACCTGGATTAGTATTGGTCTAGTCCAAGCTTACACCTGGTTTAGTCCTGGTTTAGTCCTACTGGTTTAGACCTGCCTTAATCCTGATTTAGTTTTGATGTAGACTTGGTTTAGATCTGGCTTGGCCCTATTTCAGTCCTGGTTTAAAAGTTGTTTTAGACATTTTTTTTCTGGTTTACTCCTGGTTTTGTCTTGTGTTAGTCCTGGTTTAGAATTGGTTTAGTCCTGGTTTAGTCCTGGTTTAGTCTTGGTTTAGTCCTGGTTTAGTCCTGGTTTAGTCCTGGTTTAGTCTTGGTTTAGACCTGGTTTAGTCCTGGTTTACACTTAGTTTAGTCCTCCTGGTTTAAACCTGGATTAGTTCTGAAGTAGTCCTGGTTTAGATTTGGTTTAGTCCTGGTTTAGACCTGGTTTAGACCTGGTTTAGTCCTGGTTTAGACCTGGTTTAGACCTGGTTTAGACCTGGTTTAGTCCTGGTTTAGTCCTGGTTTAGACCTGGTTTAGACCTGTTTTACATCAGTCATGTGCTAAGGACAAAAACAATATAAAGGCTTATTTAAAAACTAAATTTGCAAAGGGCTAGGTTTCAGTTTAAGTCATTAAGTGTTTAGTTTTGAGAATTCATTTTTTTTGCAGTGGATTTTTTATTTTAATTTTAAAGTGTGCTCATATATTTATTAAACTTTTGTGCTGTTTGTCTGAAGTCACATGACCAGATCTAAAGGCCTGATCTGGTCCGCAGCAGCAGATAACAGCAGACTTTTTTATAGAGACCTAAAACCCCTTTAGATATAGCTCTGTGTGTGTCAGCGACAGTCTGTATTAGCTCTGAATGTGAAGAGAATAGATTAGACCAACACTGTCCTCTGTCTGAGAGCTGATGATCATGTGACGTCCTGATGCACTGTTACACTTTTAAATGTGCATTATTCTGCTTTTTTCAGGCTTTTTAAAATAGTTTGGACTCTTTTGCATTAGTATTTTAGGTTTAATAACTTAAAATAATGTATATGTGGTAAATGTGTTCTTTTGTGGAGAATGGGCAGAGCATAAAAAGGCTATTTAGCACCGCTATTAGCAACATGATGCTAACAGATAGATAGATAAATGAGCTGACTGATTGACCAAGGCTGAAATGATCAGAATGAGTCTGGTGACGGTGTATGGGCTTTAGAAACTCGCAGGAGCACTTCCTGGTTTCACGTTTCTACAGTAGAGCTGTGAGACCGAGCGTTTTCAGCTCCGGAGAAGGGCAGCAGCCTCAGCATACAGGATTACTCAAACAATGATGAATGAAACAAAATACTACTCCAGGTCTGTTTTTGAGGTGGAAACAACATTATAACATGGTTAAAAAAAGTCGATTTAGCAGAGAGCTTTAACTATGGCATTTACAAATATTGATCTCCACTCTTGTTTACATTTTTGAAGTGTCCTTGGGCAATACTCTGAACCATACATTACCTCCAATGTCTGTGTACAGTGTTGTAGAATATATAAGTGCTTTTGAGTATAAATAGGTGAATGTTTTTTGTTTCTTTTGTATTGTGCTTTGAGTGTCCATGTAGGAAGAAAAAGCTGTTTAAAGCAGCTATATTATCCTTTTATTCATATTGGTAAACCAATCTTTGTCGCCTCTAGAACAGCAGCATGTTTTATAACCTTTACAAACATTACGTGACTAAAAGAAAACATTTTTAAAAAGTATTTTACTGGTGCCATAAGTGTTAAGAGTGTTGTGCTCTTTTAAACATAATCAAAGAAAAAAATAAGCAGTTCACTTCCTTAAACTTCCCGTCTGATGCCTTTTTACTACAAAAATGAAAAAAGCCTGTGAGGAATCAGTGGAAACAGAGCTGTACACTGTTTTTTTTTTTTTTTTTTTGGATAAATGAATGACAGCAGACTGGTTGTTGATTGGTCAGCGCTTCCTGGAGTGGGCGGGGCTTCGTGGAAGAGGCGGGGCTTCGTGGAAACTCAGCTCAAACAGATGTGAATGAAACAAAACACAACTCTAGGTCTGTTTTTGATGAGGAAGCAAAATTATAACATGGGAGAAATCACAGAAAAGTTGATTTTGCAGAATATAGCGCCTTTAAAAATTGATCAGTGTTAACTTGTCTTGAATATATGGGATCTAGCTTTGAAAATCCATGTGGACAATCCCAGTCATAACACAAACCAAAGGCCTTCCCGCTTGTTTCTTGTGTCCAGCGGTGTTACGTTCTCTGTCTTCACGGTGTCGCCTCACTTCCTGCTCCTTTAAAGCCCGAGACCCCTGTTGGAGTTAATTAGCTATTGATTTGATCAGGGCCAAGCGAGGGGCCCTTACTTCTGAAGGGCTCCATGCTAAATTATTAATATGCCATGCAGACCTATATATAGCCCGTAGCTCCACAGTGGTCACAACGTTTTTTTGTTTTTTTTTTCCCCTCTCCACCATCGACCGGCTGCTTCCTCCGGTGTCGTGTTGCAGGACGGAGGAAGGAACCGAAAGAGATGCATTTTTTTTCCCCCCTCTCTCCATGATTTGAATGAATTTTTGAGCAGCGTTGGGATGTTGTATGTTTTTTTTCCTATCACACATTTATTCCGTGTCGTAGCTGCTGGATTTCCCGGAGGTCGTGTCTGAAATAAAGGGAGATGAATGCAGCTCTGATCATGTTTTAAACACAGAGGAACACACAGAGGGGCTGCTGCACTGCGGAAAATGTACATAATATTATAAACCATGTGTGCTTTTGGTAGTAAGGCATATATTCTGCAAAATCGACTTTTCTGAGCTTTCTGTCATGTTATAATGTTGTTCACTCATTCAGAAACATACCTGGAGTTGTGTTTTGTTTCATTCACGCTTTTTTAACTAGTCGGTATTCTCTGGCACTGAGTTTGTGAGGCCTCAGAACGCTCCTGCCCACTCCAGGAAGCACTGACCAATAAACAAGCCCCTCTACATTTATCCAAAAAAACAGTGTACAGCTCTGTTTCCACTGATTCCTCACAGACATTTTTCATTTTGTAGTAAAATGGCATCATACAAAAAGTTTAAGGGAAAAAAAAAGCTTTTTTTCTTTATCTATAAAAGATCATACTCTGCTGCCCTCTGCTGGTCACTTGTTGCTCTAGAGGTGACCAGGATTGGTTTAAAAATAAGCATGAAAAGCATAATATAGCCCCTTTAATTACTTTTTATCCACACAAGCATTGTCTTTTGGCTGCACATTGTATGCTTTTGTGAATGCTAACGGACCATTCTGCAAACGTTTAGAGGGACACTCTTCACAAAAATGTTTTTTTTTTTTTTTTTTTTTTTGTTTGCCAAAAAACAGTAGCTCCCTTTGCCCTGGAGATGGCATATTATTATTTGTAAAAACTTACCAAAATAGGTTTAAAAAAAGAGAGAAAAAAATTTGTTGGAAGCTTGTTGACCTCACCTTACATAGTGCAGTGTCTCAGCACTAGCTTGGTTAAGGTTATTGGACCTGTTTCATTTTGGAAAAACGTCCACGAGAGGCTACTATATTTTAGATAATTTATTTTATTTTATTTTATAGCAACAGTAAAAAAGGTTACGTCATCTGGCCATGGTTTGTTTATGAGAAGTTTCACCCTTTATCCCAAGGGTTTAGTCATTTCTGTAAAACCTAGACTTGGTTTAGACCTAGTTTAGATCTGGTTTTAGACCTGGTTTAGTGTTTAGTCCCTGTTTTGTCCTTCTTTAGTGTCCCATCCCTCTCTCTAGTCCTGGGTTTGTCCTGGTTTAGGTTTATTTTAGTCGTTGAAAGCCAAATATATAAAGGATCCAATAAATGATCATATAACTCCACGTACCCCCTGCAGTGTGCTCGCGTACCCCTAAAGGTCCCCGTACCACTGGTTGGAAAACACTGCTGTACTGGACTATGACAAAAGTAAAGCCCGTTGCATTGTGGGAGGGAGTTTCACCACAAAATGTTCTCCTGGCACACAAGCTTTAATGGGACATTATGTAACAGAGAGTATTACAGTAATCAGCAGTGAGTGGCGTAGTTTAAAGTTATACAGAACATTTTATAATCCTATGCTATTATCCTAAAATATAATTATAATGTGACACAGAGGGGTTTGAGGGTTTTATTAGCTGGAAGAAAACGTCAGTCTTCGTGCTTAAATGTGATGACGTTTAATGGCAGTAATATACAGTATCTAGTTGTACAGTGGCAGAGTGAGGAGGTTGTGGGATCGATCCCCGGGCCGGCCGTCACATGATCTGTCTGGGTGGAGACTCCATGTCCTGCCCTGTGTTTTCTGTGGGTTCTTCCGGGTACCCTGGCTTCCTCCTGCCGTCCAGAGACAACTGATCGAAAAGCTTTTTGTTTTTGCATCCAGAAAGTGTTTATTTAAAGGTACAGTAAGCAGCATGCACTCGTACTGGTTTAAAAAGGTACTGCAGTCTAAATCAAAACAGTGAATAAATATTTCTTTTTATTGTGAATAAATCAGATGTATTGCTGTCAGTAAAACTAATATTTGATTTAAACACGTTTTTTCATAATATCTGGGGACATTATTTTAAAAAACAGACTCCTCATAGCATTTTTAAATAGTTAGCTTAAAAAAAAAACAACCTCACAGGCAAAAAGGCGGCCATCTTGGATTCAAAATCTCCAGTCTAAAGTCTGGAGGAGCTGGAGTTGTACTCTGACAACTTCCCCACAGCCCAAGTTTTAAGGCGTTTCAGACAAAAAAGTCAAAGATATATTAGCAACGTTTAGCGCTAACCTGTAGCCGGACGGCGCTAGCATTAGCTGCGTCCACTGATATAAAATTAGAATTCAAAAACAATACTCACCCAGAGAAAAGACAAATGTTTAATGTGAATTTTTTGGACTGTGTGCCTTCACTGCTTTATCCCTCGGTCCATTATTCCTCGACTGTCCTTGTGTCCTGATTACAGAGGCATACGCAGAACATTTGAAAGCAAGCAGCGTATGGCCGTATGCTGGGAACTGGATCGAGCTGGAGAAATATGGAAGCTTTCGAGAAAAGAAAAAAACATCTTTGAAGCTCCCATTTTTTGATTATCAAAGCCCGTCTTTGTAGGCCGCATGAATTTTGCATGGGCAGGTTTAAGGCAACTTTGTGATGTGTAGGCGGGATACTGCTCTCATACTCCATCTATATGTATGTGTGTATACGTGTATGTGTGTATAAATGTATGTGTGTATGTATGTATACGTGTATGTGTGTATAAATGAGAGGGGAGTTTCCGCTGCACTCATTTGCGGCGAGAAAAAGCCTCAGAAACAACACTGGCTGCTTGTCAAAACACACAAATAAACCAACGGCAGGGTTAAATCGATGGATGATGAACTTGTAACGGCCAAATTAAAACGCTCCTGGCACGAAGCGCTCGGGCGGCGGGCGTAAGAGCGAGAGCGCAGGCACATGACTCGACTTTGGGGGGTTTTTAAGGAATAACTCGACTTAATTTGTTTTTGGAGCGGAGCCAGAGCTGGGCCGCTGCGGGAGCGTAATGAGGCTTAATGCAGCGCCCATGTGTGTGTTTTTATAAAAGGGTTTTTAAAATGCGAGAGTAGGAATGAGAAGATTGGTTTAAAGCCTGGTGTTGCCACATAAATCAAGAAATATGGACTTTTGTGAAGCTCTAAAAGTCTCATGAGAATTCTGTGTGAAGGTAAAACAATAGTCCGGTGTTTAAATGTGGTCTGTGGGATTGTTATTCTGTAAATGTCACCCCCAGTTTGGAGATTTGTGGTGATGGAAGTAACTTCGTGTTGTGGTTTTGAAGACTTTCGGACCCCAGAGACCCATCAGACTTCTGCAGATCTCCAGCAGGGATTCATGGGAGATTTTTGGGCAACTGGAAACATCTGCCAGAGTGCGCTGGGACAAGATCAACACACGTCTTTTTCCAGACTTTAGTTTAAGTTCTGTTTAATCCAAACTGAACAAAAATGAACTGTTCTCATTCTCAAAGCGAGAGCCGTACTTTGCTAACCAGAAACAGCTGTTGCTAACATTAGAGGTGGAAAAAATTATTTTTCTGATGCATCAATCATTTTATTAAAAGATTCTGAATTGATTCAGAAAAGCAAATAATCTAAATTTTATAAAGACTACAAATTATTAAAGTGGGCTTTGTCCAATACAAATCTACAGGCTCAACTCTATGGAGGACCGTGAGCGCCACGCGAAAAGGAATAATGCTTTTATTAAAAGAGTTTTTAAAAGAGCCTTTAATAAATGGATTACTAAATGCTTTTATTAAAAGAGTTTTTATAAGTTTATTTAATAAAGAGATTACTAAATACTTTTATTAAAAGAGTGTTTAAAAGAGCATTTAATAAATGGATTACTAAATGGTTTTAATAAAAGAAGGATTAATAGCGTTATTCATTAATCCATTTAGGAAACTGATTTCTAAATGTATTTACAAAACCTTTTCGGAAAAGCATTTGCAGAACGTATTAGCTTCTCCAATTAGCTTCTCCTTTTAGCTTTTCCATGGCGTTCCTGGTCCTCCTGGCTAAAGTTAAATAAAAGAAAAAGGAAAGTGATGTAACGAGCTCTGTGATTGGTCAGAGCTACTCGCGCTCTGATTGGCCAGAAAACAGGGGTTATGCGCTAATTACTTCTGCATTCGGCTAAACGGAATGATCCACTTCCGGTGACAGCTTGTAAGCGAGCAGCCGGACAAGGGCAGCTTCAAAAAACATATTTATGTCAGTACACATTGCAAAATAAAATCACCAGACTAACGCTGCATTGGACTAACGCGGTTTTATCCCTAAAAGTCAGCACAACATTTAACTCGTCCTCTTTTGGAACACGGCAAGGACAAGAACGTGTTTGATTAAAAATATAATTTTCCCTTTTATTTCTGTCTTTTGACTTGTTTTTGCCCAAATCTGGACTCTCTTCTTCTTAATCATTGCATGTTGTTGGAGATTGGCATCTTTATTTTTTTACAGGCACTTTCCATTTTGTGAAGCGCAACATAAAATTATAAAAGAGTTCGGCCTTTGTGCAATCTCATATTTATATAAACACAAAGTCACTGTTAATAATAATAATATAATAATAATAAGAAGAAGCGTAAGAAGACAGTAAAAAGTAAAAAAGCTATAGCTTGTATGTTGAGTCTGTTTTTTCTTTTGGATTTCCCTTCCCTTACTTTTTTTGATCAACCCTCGACACAGGTTCAGGAATCATTTTTTGTTTATTCTGGTTCATTTTTATGCTATGGTCTATTTCTCACAGTATGTTTTTGTGATTTTTTTTTGTATTCCCTTAAGTGACAGTGGGTTTTTTTGGTGTTCGTACTGCGTGGGATGGGTGATTTTATGTATAGATATATTTATGTCTTTTTGTACTGTAAAAACTCAAACACTAGCTAAACACTGTAAGCACTGGAATATTTCCTGTTCCTTGTCACCTACGTTTACAAAAAATGAGAAATCACTTGGAATTTACTTAAAAATATTTTGCTCATGTGAATTCATAGGGCTCAATAAGTGTGGCACTTAATATTTAACTTTTTTTTTTAATATAAAACTGTGAACAAGGTGTGTTTTTTGTCAATGAGAGCAGAATTTTTAATATTTTGAGCAAAAGCTAAAACAATAAAGACAATATTAGTAGAGGGCAGTGTATATAAAATCTTTTTTTTTTTGTTTTTTTGTTGCTGGTCTTTGTGCCTTGGTCTCTGTCTGATAATGAGTGCGGTGAATTGAAACGTGTGTTTTTTGGGGGGATGGGCCTGAATTATATTTATGTTTCGCTGTATGTGGTTTCCAGGCAACAGCAGAGCCAGTATTTACAGTTAATATCGAGTGAGTGACACCACACCGCTGTGTTAAAGCTCCCGTTTGGCTCAAGAGCTGTGGATAAGGGAGAAATAAGAGAATAAGTAATGCTGCGGGGGCTTTGTATTGTGCAAAAATATTGTCGTTTCCATTTAAATTAACTAATTGTCTTGGCTTGAGGTCAAGATTGGGGTAAACCTTTGATAAACAGGACTGTGCTAAGGTTTTAGAGAAATGCTATAAACAAAGAAGGGTTTATCAATGAACACAAATATACAAAACTACAAAAACTGAAGAAAAATCTGAACTTAGACCTCAGCAAAGGCACTGGTCCTATCTTGCAATGGTAAAGATATAGTGCCCACACCTGGACTCAGACTGGAAAATGGAAAATTCAGGGGTAAATGTGCTTTTCTTTGAGCCACAAAACCCTAAGTAAAGTAGTTATTCTCAAACATTTCACACGAAGTATCTCAGAAAATATTTGGCTTTCAAAGTATCATTTTAAAATCACTAAAATGGGCAAAAATATGGACTAAACCCAGACTAAAACCAAGACTAAACCACATCTAAATCTGGACAAAACCACAACTAGACCAGGACTAAACCAGGACTAAACCACATCAGATCCAAACAATGTCTAAACCATATGTAAACTAGGACTAAACCAGGACTAAACCAGGATTAAACAATGTCTAAACCATATGTAAACTAGGACTAAACCAGGACTAAACCAGGATTAAACAATGTCTAAACCATATGTAAACTAGGACTAAACCAGGACTAAACCAGGATTAAACAATGTCTAAACCATATGTAAACTAGGACTAAACCAGGACTAAACCAGGATTAAACAATGTCTAAACCACAACTAAACTAGGGCTAAAACAGGACTAAACAATGTCCACTTCAGGACTGAACCAGATCTAATCCAGGACTAAGCCAAGAATAAACTAGGTCTAACAGGTCTAATTTAAGACTAAACCAAGTCTAAAATTGGACTAAACCATTGTGTGGCATAAACTTGTAAATCTCTGGTTAGGTCTGATGCATTTGCACAACAGCTGCAAAGATTTTAAAGGGAGACTATGCAACATTTTTTTAACCTTAACTAAACAGTTTTGGTATCAGTGCGATGACTTGACGAAAAACCAGCCTTGTAAGAATGGAAGCCTTCATAAATTGACAAGGCACTGGCAATGGCTTTATTTTTTAGATATTGGTCATGTTTGAGTGGGCAGAAGGCTTTGTACAGATATAAGGAGGAGAAAATAAGAGTCAAGCCGAGCGAGCACTTGAGTTTTTACTATAGTGCTTTGCTCTGAAATATAAGGGGTCGCTCTGGAGTGAAAATGCAACCAAAACAGCAAAGAAACGAGCAAAGATGCATGGGAGCAGCTCTACATATCTGCATAACAGTGGCAATACGTCTACAAAGTGTCAGAACTATAGCGACAGTGTGGATTTTTCCTGTAAGTGGATGAGTTAGTAGCTTTGTGGTGGGTTGCGTGACTGTGTGTGTGGATTTGTGGACAACTTTTAGGAAGGAAAGTTAAAATAAACCCCTGCAAACCTGAGAGAGAGCAAGAACACCTCCTCTGTTATGATCCCATTAAACTCATGTGTTTGTGTCTCTTGTCGTTGCAGGCTTTGAAAGTATCTTGGAAGGTTTGTTTGGGCCTGGACTAGTCAAAGATATCACTCTGTTTCAAGGTAAGAGACACACACGAACACCTGACTGAAGCAGACTGAAGCAGACTGAACCAGACTGAACCAAACTGAACCAAACTGAACCAGACTGAACCAAACTGAAGCAGACTGAACCAAACTGAAGCAGACTGAAGCAGACTGAACCAGACTGAACCAAACTGAAGCAGACTGAACCAAACTGAAGCAGACTGAAGCAGACTGAACCAAACTGAAGGAGACTGAAGCAGACTGAACCAGACTGAACCAAACTGAACCAGACTGAACCAAACTGAAGCAGACTGAACCAAACTGAAGCAGACTAAAGCAGACTGAACCAGACTGAAGCAGACTGAACCAGACTGAAACAGACTGAACCAGACTGAAGCAGACTGAACCAAATTGAAGCAGACTGAAGCAGAGTAAAGCAGACTGAAGCAGACTGAACCAAACTGAAGCAGACTGAACCAAACTGAAGGAGACTGAAGCAGACTGAAGCAGACTGAAGCAGAGTAAAGCAGAGTAAAGCAGAGTAAAGCAGACTGAAGCAGACTGAAGCAGACTGAAGCAGACTAAAGCAAACTAAAGCAGACTAAACCAAACTGAAGGAGACTGAAGCAGAGTAAAGCAGACTGAAGCAGACTGAAGCAGACTAAAGCAAACTAAAGCAGACTAAAGCAGACTGAACCAAACTGACCAAACTGAAGGAGACTGAAGCAGAGTAAAGCAGACTGAAGCAGACTACACCAGACTGAAGCAAACTGAACCAAACTGAAGCAGACTAAAACAGACTGACCCAGACTGAAGCAGACTTAAGCAGACTACACCAGACTGAAGCAAACTGAAGCAAACAGAACCAGACTGAAGCAGATTGGACCAAATTGAATCAGACTGAAGGAGACTGAAGCAGACTACACCAGACTTAAGCAGAGTACACCAGACGTAAGCAGACTTCATCAGACTGAAGCAAACTGAACCAGACTGAAGCAGATTGGACCAAACTGAATCAGACTGAAGGAGACTGAAGCAGAGTACACCAGACTTAAGCAGAGTACACCAGACTTAAGCAGACTACACCAGACTGAAGCAAACTGAACCAGACTGAAGCAGATTGGACCAAACTGAATCAGACTGAAGGAGACTGAAGCAGACTACACCAGACTTAAGCAGACTACACCAGACTGAAGCAAAGTGAAGCAAACTGAACCAGACTGAAGCAGATTGGAAAAACTGAACCAGACTGAAGCAGACTGCACCAGACTGAAGACTGAACCAGGACTAAACCAGGATTACTCTAGGCAGGCCCGCCAACAGGTTTGCTGGGGCCCGGGGCAAGAAGGCTTCACGTGGACCCTCTTATAATAGAAAACATAAGAAGAGGGACCATTTTTGGGCCCCTCTGACCCTGAGGCCCGGGACAACAGACCCCTTTGACCTTGACCTTGACCCAAACCAGAAACAGCGGCTCAGAGTCCATCAGAGGGACAGCTCATGGTTTTGGAGACAAAGTTTCCAGACTGAGATGGTTTGGACCTGAACAGAGGAGGGACAGTGAATATTTGGGGAGAAGGATGCTGAGGTGAGAGCTGGAGGCCGAGAGGAATTGCAAATGTGTGATTTTACCAACCCATTATTTAAATCTGCTTATATAAAACAATGAATCCAGTCAGGTTGGTCTTAAATTTGAACATGTACTGTACGTGTCGTGCTGTCTCTCTGCCTCTCGCGTGTCTTGCGGCAGAAAAAGGAGGTCAGCTTGGCGTCCCCAGTCATGTGACCCCCTCCCCCCACCAACTTAAGGCATTTTTAGAATATTTCTGGATCATATACGTCATTTTCACTCATGCATTACATCCAGCTCCTATAGAGACGCACACACACACACACTCGCAGTCACATCACAGCAGTGTCGCAGATTTTTTTTGCTTAAGATTGTAAAAGATGGCACAGTGGTCACATTAATAAGGAATTTAGGCAGATGATAAGCTAACTGAGGTTAATACTGTGCAGCTTTGTTTAGTTAAAGGGGCTAATATTCTGCAAAATCGAGTTTTCTGATCTTCCTATCATGTTATAATGTTGTTCCTTGGTCAAAAACATACCTGGAGTTGTGTTTTGTTTCATTCTTGCCTGTTTGAGTAATCCTGTATTCTCTGGCGCTGAGTCTCTGAGGCCTCAAAATGCTCTGTCCCACTCCAGGAAGCACTGACCAATCAACAAGCTCCTCTATATCCAGTCTGCTCTCATTCATTTATCAAAAAAAAAAAAAAAAAAAAAACAGTGTACAGCTCTGTTTTCACTGATTCCTCACAGACATTTTTCATTTTGTAGTAAAATAGCATCATACAAAAAGTTTAAGGAAGTGAAGTGCTCTTTTTCTTTGGTTATGTCCAAAAGAGCACAACACTCTGCTGCCCTCTGCTGGTCTCGTCACCTGTTTATTTATGACAATAGTAGAGTACCTTTTAAAAAGTAGTCACAATGTTTTTAAAGGTTGTAAAATGTGCTGCTAATGTAAATAAAAGCATATTATAACCCTTTAAGTGCTTCTAAAATATTCTAAATTCCTACACTTAAGCTGTGGACTAAACCTGGACAAATCTTGGACTAAATGAATTGGGTTGAATTGCCTGAATGTATTCAAAGCCTTGCATCTTTTTGTTTGATTTGTTGCTTGGATTAGCTAAATTGTGCTCAAACGTGTTCAAAAAACGTTAATGAATTTAAATCTAAAAGTTAGGCTTGGAGAACACAGGAGTCCAGTGCAGTTAAAAAAGGTTTACTGAGTGCTCAGGTTGAAAAAGACAATACAAAGTGCATATAAAGTATCAAAAAATATTAGATGTCAAAAAACTGTGAGGATCCACTCCACAGCTCCGTACTCCCATGATGCACCTGTGTACAGACTCCATTTCATAGAAAATACACCAAATAATGAACATAACTGCTAAACAATAATAAAGATACTCATTCAGAAATCATAATACTTGTAACATCATTAAATATAGATAGATAGATAAATATACTTTATTTATCCTGAAGGAAATTAAATTGTTCAGCTGCTCCACAATCCCACAAACACACAAAAAGCATGAATTACAACAGCTAATATAAAATCAGTAAAAAAAGTAAAAAACTATTTATAATACCAATAAATATGACATTCTAAATATAACTATTTAGAAATCAAATAAGGTCAAAATATGTTAACTATAAACATAACAAATATTACCACAATAATCATGATAATAATACAAAATAATACCAAATACTAAAAAAGTGCGTTTAGGCTCCTACACATAACTCTGTATTGTATGTCATTGGAAGGTCGAAGTTTTAAATCAGGTCAAAACAAGATTTACATTTTTTAATATAAGTTTATGAATAAGAACTCATTTTGGACTAAACCAACACAAAATCAGAACTAAACTAGGACTAAATCAGGTCAAAACCAAGCATTAAATAAATCTGTCAACATAAAGAAAAACAAAGGATTTCTCAGTTAATTAGAGTTTATACAGAAAGCTTGATAAAGGTTGAATACCTAATGCTGTCAAACACAAAGCTGCTCAGAGCTGGTCTCTGCTGAGGGACAGCAGCTAAACTGAGACTTCCTGGAGATAATGGACCTGAGACAATACAGGCACAGCTCACCTTTGACCTTTCACCTTCCCCTCAGAGACAGGAAGTGTTCACCTGTGAGAGGCTCTGTGGTAATGAACATGAGGACTGCACTGACTACAGGACAAGGTCTAAACCTGGACTAAACTATAGCTAAACCAGGACTAAACCTGGACTAAACAAGGACTAAACCTGGACTAAATCAGGTCTTAACCAGGTCTAAACAAGGACTAAACCAGGTCTAAACCAGATTGAAATCAGGTCTAAGCTAGGTCTAAAGTAGGTCTTAACCATGACTAAAACAGGTCTAAACCAGGAAGGACTAAACCAGGTCTAAACCAGGTATAAACAGAGACTAAACCAGGACTAAACCAGGTCTTAACCAGGTCTAAACAAGGACTAAACCAGGACTAAACCAGGACTAAAATAGAACTAAACCAGGTCTAAACCAGATTGAAATCAGGTCTAAGCTAGGTCTAAAGTAGGTCTTAACCACGACTAAAACAGGTCTAAACCAGGAAGGACTAAACCAGGTCTAAACCAGGTCTAAACAAGGACTAAACCAGGACTAAAGTAGAACTAAACCAGGTCTAAACCAGATTGAAATCAGGTCTAAACCAGGACTAAAGTAGGTCTTAACCATGATTAAACCAGGACTAAACCAAGTCAAAACAAGAACTAAACCAGGACTAAAGTAGAACTAAACCAGGTCTAAACCAAGTCAAAACCAGGTCTAAACCAGGTCTAAACCAGGACTAAACTAGATCTAAAGTTAAGAGTCCGTCCTTTAAGTCCTAAGCCCTTGATGAATTCATATAATAACATATCTCAGGTCTATGGCACACCTCTTCTTCTTCTCTGACACTCTTGTCGCGGTAAAACGCCGGCGTCGTCACGGTAACGGCTTGGCGGTAACCAAGCAGACAGGAGCAGGTCTTTGTCCGCGCGGCGCCGTGAACGGGTGAAATAAAGGCGGCGGTACTGAGGAGATGAAGGCTTTAACTCTGAGCTGATAAAGTAAAAAAACTATTAAAACTGTAAACTGATGAAAAGTATTAGTTAGTGTGAGAGAAGAGAGGGTTAAAGATGGAAGCAGACCTCTGAGGGCAACAGCTGAAAGGAGAAGAGTAAACAAAAAAACAAACAAAAACAAACAAACAAAAAAACAAAAAAAACTATTGGCCAGTCTTATGTTTTTGCTAACATTTTTTTTAACAGCACTTTGTTTTTCCATCCATCCATCTTCTTCTGCTTTCTGCGTGACCTGGTCATAGGGACAGCAGTCTAAGCGAGGACGCACAGACTTTCCTCTCCCCAGACACTTCCTCCAGCTCTACTGGTGAAATCCAGCCGTGTTCCCAGGACAGCCGAGCGACAGTAAAAACAAAAACATCTGAAACTTGTAAAAAGGCAAAGCTGCAAATGTATTTAGCCGATTATTCAAGTTTCAAGTTTAGGATTTTTTTTTTACTTAAAATTTATTGTGCTATGGTCATGAGTTACCACAGAGCTGATTAGCCTCCGTCCAGCTTTTAAACTCTTTAATTTTTCAAAAAGTCTATGATGAAAAATAAATGGGAAATTTACTTCCAGCTCCAGAGCAGGGTGGCGCTGTTGCGCTCCATAGTCCTGAGCGTATCCTAGGTCTTCCCCAGGGCCTCTCCCAGTGGGACAAGCCCAGTCCAGGAGGCCTCCGGAACAGATGCCCAGGCCCTGGCTCCTCTCGATGTGGAGGAGCAGCGGCTGCAGTCCGAGCTCCTCCCGGGTGACTGACTCTTACAGCCACCCTGCAGGATACTTTTGCCCTCCTTGGTGTAGCGCAGGTATTCCCAAAGTCAAGTGTTGTGGGCCCCTTAAATTTCCCAAAACCCCATGTGTATGGAGGACCGTGAGCGCCACGCAAAAAGGAATAATGCTTTTATTAAAAGAGTTTTTAAAAGAGGATTTAATAAATGGATTACTAAATGCTTTTAATAAAAGGATTAATCGCGTTATTCATTAATCCATTTAGGAAACTGATTTCTAAATGTATTTACAAAACCTTTTCGGAAAAGCATTTGCAAAACGTATTAGCTTCTCCTTTTAGCTTTTCTGTGGCGTTCCTGGTCCTCCTGGCTAAAGTTAAATAAAATAAAAAGAAATGTGATAAAAGTATTTAGCAATCTTTTTATTAAATAAACTTTTAAAAACTCTTTTAATAAAAGCATTTAGTAATCCATTTATTAAAGGCTCTTTTAAAAACTCTTTTATAAAAGCATTATTCCTTTTCGCGTGGCGCTCACGGTCCTCCATACACGTGGACCTCCAACTACACAACTTGTTATATTTTTTTATCCATATATTTCTTTAAAAACATTACAAAAACACTGACTGATGGCTAAAAATGGGTTTAAAGTAATATTTTTTAAACAAGAATATAACTCTAATTCATTTCAAACTTAATTTCTTCTCATGTACTTAATATTGACAGCCTTTGGGCCCCCCCAGTATCCCTGTTGACCACCAGGGGGCCCTGGACCACACTTTGGGAACCACTGGTGTAGTAGGTAGCAGACTTGAAGAAAAAGAGGACAATTTTGCAGAAACATTTAATTTACACTTCACTTAAGCAAAATTTGCTCTCAGTAGTTTTTATTTATTTACTTTCACTCAAGCAACATTTTTATTTCGTGCTTTTACTTCTACTTGAGTCGTATTATTTTTGAAGTAACAGTACTTCTACTTGACTACAGACTGTGATTACTTCCTCCGCCACTGTCTGAACCTAGGAATGAGTTAAATCATTCTGTACGATGGCGAGATAGGGCCAGTTAGTATGGTAAAAATTATTACTTTTTTTGGTTTGGCTCAATAGAAAGAGCATTTACCCCTGAACTAGTCCAGGCCTGGGCACTGTGTCTGTACCGCTGTGAGAAAAAGGGTCACTACTTTGGCGACACGCACTGACTACACCAACACGGCCCGACTCTGGTTTATTAGAGGGACATTTATTGTTGCGTGTCTTGTGTTGTGTGCGTCTCTCAGGTTGTTTTTGTGAGTCCTGTTGTGACGCAGATTGTTGTCGTTATTTCAGATTGTGAGCCCGAGGAAGTGTCTGACTGGTCCCTTGATGAAAACTGTCTCTTCTGCTGCCTGAGACCAGAGAGAGTCAAGGTAAACACGCACTACTTCGGCAAAAAGTCCCACTCCCACAAAGAATTGAAACTATACACACTCTATATGACAGAAATGTTTTATATAAAGTGTTTAACATTTGGGGTTTAGCAGGAGACTTTTACAAATGTGTCTTTTTGTACTACTACTACTACTACTACTACTACTACTACTACTACTACTACAGCCTCTCTGACCACCAATAATCATACAATAACACTTCACCTTCCTTGTCTGTAATGTCTTGCTCAAGGACTCAATGACAGTATGCAATGCCGGTAGCAGAGATTGAACCGCCAACCTTTGGGTTTGTGGATAAACAGCTCTGAGCTACTGCCGCCCCATAAAATAAGACCTTATTCATCTTTATTTACATTTACAGTACTTACAGTGCTTGCTGTCGTTGTGTCCTTGGGCAAGACACTTTACCCGCCTTGCCTGTGTGAATGTGTGAGTGTGGCTGTGTTTGGTGGTGGTCAGAGAGGCCGTAGACACAAAATGGCTGCCACGCTTCTGTCAGTCTGCCCCAGGACGGCTGTGGCTACAGAAGTAACTCACCACCACCGAGAAGCTACAATATAAATTCAATGCATTCAATACAATAATAATAATAATAATAATAATAATAATAATAATAATAATAATAATAATAATAATAATAATAATTATTATTATTATTATTAATATTATTAATATTATTGTTATTGTTATTACTTTGGGACTGAGGCGGGGCACATTCTGGTCTAACAGATGATGGTCCGGGGCCCCCTGGGGGTCTGCGAAGGCACTACAGTGGGGGCCCCCAGAGGCTGTCTATATTTCAATTTCAATTTGAATTTTTTATTATTATTATTATTATTATTGTTATTTCAGACACATGGTTTTGGATCATAAAAACAAATAAAACATACAAAAATATAAAGAGTCAATAAAAATATTAAGTACCTAAAAACGTTAAGTACATAAAAAACATGTAATTTGAAATTAATTACAGTTGTATACTTGTTTTAAAATATTACTTTAAAACAACTTTTAGTCAGTAAACTGTGTTTTTGTAATGCTTTTAGTAAAAAAAAATATGGAGAAAAACATGGCAGAGTCTTTTGAACAGAGAGAAGTTTTATCATTGGGGGTCTGCGAGGGATTTTCCAAAATTTAAGGGGCCCACGACAGTCTTGACTTTGGGAATGGCTGATGAAACAAAATGGAACTGATGCTGCGGTCTCAGACATTTTTTTAAACGAAACGTTATAAGAAAATACTTTTGAATACGTATAATTGTATGTATTTAATTTGTTTTCAGTGTAAGTAGAACCAGGAACATATCTGTTGGCATTAAGTCAATATGGGCTCCATAAGGTTTCTTCTTTTTTCCCGTAGCTGTTTTTTTTTTAGGAGTTTTTCCTTACCGAGAAGGAGGGTCTAAGGACAGGAGTGTCCTGGGTCTGTTTAGTTTAGTGTAGTTATTGTTTGTGTTGATTGTGTGTTAAGTCTGATTGTGTGTTTATGTTTGATCAACTGTTTGTGAAGCCCTTTGAGGCGACTTTTGTTGTGATACTGGGCTATACAAATAAAAAAGTCTTTAAAATGATCATTAAAGTATTTAAACCACTTTTTTTGCTCTTGGTTCACTCTGGACTCTGCCTCGTTTAGTGCGGTCTCGGCTGCAACATAAGTAAACGTAATTCTCTAAAAAATTAGGTCCCGCTTTCAGACCGATTTTAAAGGATTTTCATCGTCAGAAGGGACACGACGCATGATAAGAAGTCAGATTGTATGTTAATGTGCTGTACAGTGGAGTCTGCAGCTGAAACACGGCCGTCTGTTTACTGGACAACACAAAGTCTGCACTCAGGCGAAAATGAGAATAGAAAGGGAAAAAAAAAGTGCAATGTTTTCTTCAGTGAATCATGCCTTGTTAGTGCGACAGAAGAAAAACAAACCTGTTGTGATTTTTTTAATTCGTTCAGATCAAAATAAACATGTCAGTGTGTCTACAGTCTGTCCAGTCTGCAGCTCATTAGCGACGGCGACAACTGCAGTCACTCGAGTGTGCATCTGTGCCTCAGTAACAACAATAATGTTCTTTTATTTGCTGCCGTGTCGTGCGTTTGGTGGCAGGAGTCTGCACCGGCGGCGTTAGGTCTGCAGTGTCGTAGTCAGGACCAGGAACCAGGCTGAGTCCAGAGTGAACCGAGACCAAACCCTGGGGACTAACACTGAATAAAGGAGGAAAGTACAAAAAAAAAAGGTGTCTGAAATACAGAAATAATTATTTTAATGAACCAATGAACAGAGACAGTGTTTTCTTCTAATGCAGGAAATTAATGACTGCAAAATTATGAAGAAACAGCATTTTCTCATAATGTAAATAAAATCTCTGAGACTGAGACGAGACCAAGACCATAAACTAAAACCGGTCTCTAGGCACAGTAAACTCTAAACCAGTGTTTCTCTGCTGGTTTACCTGTCTCACCCAATTTATCCCTGATCATTTTATTGTGACACCACAATATTTATTATTCTATTTATATATCTATCTATTATTCTATTTATTTATTATTATTCTATTA
Source organism: Bostrychus sinensis (assembly GCA_020698575.1). NCBI lineage: Eukaryota > Metazoa > Chordata > Actinopteri > Gobiiformes > Eleotridae > Bostrychus > Bostrychus sinensis. The sequence goes on along the minus strand of CM036243.1, from coordinate 34,322,873 downwards.
TTATTATTTTTATTATTATTATTATTATTAGTAGTAGTATTAGTATTATTTTATTATTGTCTTGGTGTTCCTGATAATAATAATAATAATAATAATTCAACTTATTTGTCATCTAGTTGTATTATTATTATTATTATTATTATTATTATTATTATTATTATTATTTTATTATTATTTTTATTAGTGTCTTAGCATTGGGGATGATAATAAAAAAACTTAATTATTTATCTGTCATCTAGTTGTAATATTATTATTATTATTATTATTATTATTATTATTATTATTATTATTATTCATAAAATATTTAAATTGTTATTCAAAAAATATATAAGTTTATTTTTTGTCTTTGTGATGATAATACAGAAAACATCACTTTATGTATTTGTTGTTTAGTTGCATTGTTATGATTATAATTATTACTGCCATATTTTACAGCACCTAAAGCAATAAAAAAGAACCAAAGCTATTTTTTTTTTTTTTTATTATTTTACCACAACTTTCATGACATGCATTTAAACATTATTTAGGTGTCAAACTGAGCTGAACATTGACACTAAATTAAATCTCTCTTTAAAAACGAACCTGAAAAATAAATTCTCTCTCTAAAAAAAAAAAAAAACACTATCTATGGTGACGTCTGTGTGCCAAAACGTCTATGGGACCAGATAATGACCTGTCCCATTGACTTTGCTTGTCTTGTCTCGCCTCTCGTTGTTTTTGGCTGAAGCGGCGGTTTGACTGAGGCGGCGGGAGGAAGGAGTACTTGACCTTTGACCCTGCCTCTGAGGTTTGCCATCTGCCTGTTTCAGAAACCCACTGCTGCCCCTCCCCCCCGCTGCAATAACACAAGTCGCTTCAGACAATGTGGCACCCCATACATGGATTTCAAGCTTTTATTCTTGCCGTTTTAGCCGTTATTTGCTAGCGATAAGTAAAAAGATAGACAAATTAATAAATAACGCTGGGGGATGATGGTGAACTTATACGGGATAGAATTTGAAGACAGTTCGCTTCATTCAGTCATATGACCAGGCGGGACACTAAGGAACCCCATACAGAGGTCTTTAATGTTAAATTATTTTACATGACTGTTTTCTATAAGCTGGTGTTGTTGAGTGGCGTTGTTGGATAAATTTCTGGTCGGTAATGATCCGAAAAACAAATGTTAAATCTTTGGCGCGCATGGAAGAGGAACCCAAGTCCTGGTTGAGTCTACTCAGATTTTAGTAATGAGGACTCAGACTTGGACCGGTGACTTGACTACAACACGGTCTACATCCTGGATTTTTATATATATTTTTTGGAGCAAACAATTTTGTATTTTTGGGAAATAGGACCAAAGATAAAAACTCCAGCCACAAGGGGTCAGTAAAGGAAAAAGTGATTACAAATGATTCCTTTTAGATCTAGAGCTAGATCCAAGCTTTCATGGCTTTCCAAACTGGGATTATCAAATGCTTGTTAAGGCACTTATATAAAGACAAGGCTTTCTTTTCTGATTTGGAAGTTCTCCTTTATGTGATTTATTCTGTAAACTAATAAGTAAACTAATAATTCTGTAAACTACTCAGATCCACTGAACGTGCGCAACACTCGACAAAGTTAGCTTAAAAACATGTGAGAACGTTAGCTTGTCATTAAGCTAACTCGACACAGTTAGCTTAAAAACACGTGAGAACGTTAGCTTGTCATTAAGCTAACTCGACACAGTTAGCTTAAAAACATGTGAGAATGTTAGCTTGTCTTTAAGCTAACGTGACACAGTTAGCTTAAAAACATGTTAGAATGTTAGCTTGTCTTTAAGCTAACTTGACACAGTTAGCTTAAAAACATGTGAGAACGTTAGCTTGTCATTAAGCTAACTCGACACAGTTAGCTTAAAAACATGTGAGAATGTTAGCTTGTCTTTAAGCTAACGTGACACAGTTAGCTTAAAAACATGTTAGAACGTTAGCTTGTCATTAAGCTAACTCGACACAGTTAGCTTAAAAACATGTGAGAACGTTAGCTTGTTTTTAAGCTAACTCGACACAGTTAGCTTAAAAACATGTGAGAACGTTAGCTTGTTTTTAAGCTAACTCGACACAGTTAGCTTAAAAACATGTGAGAGAACGTTAGCTTGGCTTTGACGCCGTAGGTTAATGCTATAATATGTTCACAGTGTTAAGCTTTTTAATATTTCAGTGCTCTGTAACACGTTTGTACTCAAGGCACAAAATATTTAGAGCACATTCAGCGTCTGACGAGCCACTCCGTCCTTAACTGAGAACACCGATGACCTGACCTCTGACAAAATGGAAATGAGGTCAAAGGTCAACCACTGAAAGATCAAAGCCTCTAGATTATTAATAGCACCAACGGCTGACACAAAAACACCCAGAGAACAGGCTAGTTTCCAAAAACAATACAGCTTTTGCAATAAAAAAAAACTTATTTATTAACTATATACCACTATTCAAGTAACTCACTTATTCATATTTTTGACCTAAAGGCACAACATGTCCCTTTAATATTATTATTATTTTGCTATTTTACAGTTTAAACACATAAAGGCTGCACAAGATTGAAAAACACCTTGAGGGCCAGTGTGAATGCTGCTTTCACCAAACCAATGAGAAAATCTGATGAATGAAGCAAAACCTTGAAGGAATTACACTTTTTTTCACTTTTTTTTGTGCAATCCTCATCAAAAACAAAACAATTCGCTCTGCGTTTGTACAAATTAGGCCTAAATCCTCTGCATTTCTCTCAATCTTTTATTCATGTTAGCGAGACTTGAAAGAGCGTTATTAGCATCTGTTTGTTTGAGCTCATTGATCTGAACCAACGCTGCAAATAAAGACAAAATTCAGAGAGAAAAATCGACTCTATGGGCATTATTTGAATTTTTTTTTGCATCTGAACCTAAACGTGACTGATGTGATAATAGGCCCGTGTGGCGTGAGTCTCTAGACTTTGGGCAGGCCTCTGGAAAGCCTCTGATTGGTCGATACGCTTGAAAAGGAAGTGCCTTAAACAATGGCATCTCAGCACAGTGAGAGACAAAGAGACGAGCCATGACCTTGTTCCGGTTCGGAGCGATGTGATTGGCTGTCGACGCGCTGGCTTTTGTCTCCGAGGATCTTTAATGCGTCATGACCTTGGTCAGGAAATGTATGGAACATAACAAATGTATTTACTTTTTATATTGTAAAGGTAACGCTAAATTATACAACTTAAATTAAGCAAAATGTCATAGGATTGATCAAATATTGCCATACTATTTTTTGATTGAAATAATAGCAGGAACAGTGGCTGTACTGTTGTTATAGATGAGTGTGTTTGGTAGTGGGAGAGGCCGTTGGCGCAGAATGGCAGCCACATTTCAATCAGTTTGCCCCGGGGCAGCTGTGGCTAGCTTCATTGCCCCATACCGACCAGAACTAATTATCATTTTACCCCGAAACTAAACACTTTTTCACCAGCAAGCAACTGGAATTTAGCAAAAATACATATGATTTGCGTAATTATTCTAAATATGTATTCTGCCTAAACATTTCTGTACTAAAACTTCTCTAATTTGCCTTGGTTCACTTTATCTGCAGTACATTTGGCCCCTGGTGAGGGTCTGCTGTGGGTTTATAGAGGTTTTAGGAAGAGCTGCGTATAACACTAACGAAATGTTTTTGTGTTCTGTTAGTTTCCTCTGATCCAGTGACATCTATGTTGGTGATTATATTACATTTCATAAGTGTTACCTTTTTATAGATATTAAAATTACTCATGTAAACCAAGGAGTTGCAGACATATACTCATTTTATTGTATTTTTGGGCGTGTTGTTTTCAAGCAGGGGGCTAAGAAAAGGGTCTAGAGTCTGTGGGGTCGTCCAACGCTGAGCTGGTTCTTGTCCAGAGCTTCCTTCGCTGATGTTGCTGATGTTGCTGATGTTGCTGATGTTGCTGATGTTGCTGATGTTGCTGCTGTAGCTCGGTGTGGATGTTTACCTGAGCATGTGCCTCTCTTTGGGTTTGTAGGATCACGGTGTGGACGGCCCCGGGGCCCAGCTGCTGTCTCCGTGTGAAGACTCAAGAATCAGCCGACTGGAGAGACAGGCCCAAGACTTCCTCAATGCTGTGTTCCACAGAAAAGGTAACCCCAGCTTCACTGTGTGCGCTCTTCTGTGGCCTCTGAAGTAAATCAGAGCATTATTTTACACACCACACAAATACTGTTGGGTTATTTTATATGTTGTTATCATGTTTTGTGACGTGTGCTGCTGACCTCTTGGCCAGGTCACCCTTGGAAAAGAGATCCTGAACTCAATGTTTTTTTTTTTACCTGGTTAAATAAAGGTAAAAAAAAAACAACAAAAAACTGCCCATTACCAAAAACACACACGCTTATTTCCATTAAACCAACAGAGCAACCTGCCAGCTTTTATTTTGCCAGAATTTAAAACTATTTCTACACAATTTATCCCTTGCAAAACCCCCTAATTTTATCAAAAGTTAAGAAAAACCTTTAGCTCAGGTTTCAGTAATCATTGTGTGAATGAGTTGCCAGTTTTTCTCTTTGCCTCTGTCCTGATTTAGGATTTAATTTAGTTTTTTTCTCTGACTACATAAGCAGCAGACATAGCCTGGACTGGGCGGAGACATTGCCAGTAGGATTTTTTTATCACCATTAACTTAACATTGACCAGGAGCAGACCTGCTGAACATCTGCATCCACGAAAATCATTCATAATAAAGCCTAGATAAGGTTTTAATCTCTAATTTTTAAATATTTTCCCCCTGCTTTCTTTCTTTTCTGGGGTTGCCATGAAATATTATTTGCACAGTTGATTTGGCATAGGTTTTTAGCCCGGATGCTCTCCCTGACGCAAACATCTGTATTTATCCAGGCTTGGAACTGGCTCAAAAGTGAGGCTGGAGTTCTGACCACCAACACTAAAAATGAAACCTTTTTGGTGATTAAATATATTTAGTTGTGGTCAAAACTTTACAATAAAACCATGCATAAACTAATCTTAAATCAATCACTATTTTACAGTGCAAATTAACAAAAATGTAAGCCTGGTCTTTTGGCCTTGCTGGCACCATTTAGATTCATTCATTAGTATATTTATTTAGATCAGATGCCCTTCCTGACGCATACCTCTGCATTTATCCAGGCTTGGGACTGGCACAAAGTGTAGCTGAAGTTTTTGGCTCACCAACAACCAATTAACTAAACAGCTAATGAGGAGCCTTTATTTGACGACTAAATATTTTATTTTTTTCTAAATTGAAATAACAAAAGTTGCAGGTACACTATAAAAAAATAATAAAAAAAGCAAAAACTCAAAAAACTCAAGGCAACAGGATTCTTCAAGATTTTAGAGTTTTAGGGCCAACACAAAATCTCAAGTTTTCAGCAACAAATATTTTTTTTCCCACTTAATTTAATGTTCATACGTCTAAAATCTTAAAATTTTACGTTTTACTCACTATTATTACTGTTTTAGCTCATCTTACAGCCAACTTCCTCTCCATTGTTCAGAAAAAGTATTATTCTTTTGTTAAATTTAGTATATTTAGTTTTTATTATTATAAATAATAAAACTTTTTCTGAACAATATGTTGGCTGTAAGATGAGTTAAAACAATAATAATAGTGAGTAAAACTTAAAATTTAAAGTTTTTAGTCCTATGAGCATTAAATTAAGTGAACACAAAAATATTAGTTGCTGAAAACTTGAGATTTTGAGTTGGCCCCAAAACTCAAAAATCTTTAGGGATCCTGTTGAGTTTTTAAAGTTTACGCAACATTTTTGTTTTATAAATTGGTCTACTAAATTGTAAGAAGTGTTTTTTTTGCTGGCGCTGTTTAAATTCATTCATTGTCGTCGATTTTTAGGTGATTTAGTGAAATTTGTGAAAAACCTACAATAAAACCTGGATTATTTTAAGATTCCTATTGAAAATGGACTTTCACTGTGAGCCTGATTTTTAGATCTGGCTGGCACCGTTTAAATTTATCACCCAGAGCTGCCAGGAGCGGGTCAAAACGCCCTCCCAAGTCTAGAAAAAAATCATTTTCCTGTGCTCCCCTCTTCATCAGCGCCTCATTACCGCGTCGCCTCTGGTCATAATCAAACCCTGAACGTGTCGGTCTCTATCCGGAGGTGCGTCTCTTCCAGGTTTGAAAATTTGGTCGAATCCCGAAGGAAATCAGGAAATCCGTGCGTTTGACAAAGAGTGTGAGTGAACGGCGGGGCGTGCGTCTCCCTCTGACTGCTCTTAATTACGCCGGGTCCTAATTGGAGGAGAAGTGGAGCAGCCCGGTGCATTTAGGACAGCGTCAAGGAGTTTTAATGGATTTTACTTGGTCACGGGACGACACAGATATTCCCAAAAGTGTTTTATGTAGTTTCTCAAAGTCAGGTGTTGCTTAAAGGAGAAGTAGGCGAGGCTGTTTTTTTTTTGTTTTTTTTTGTCTCTTTGCTTTAAAACAAACACAACCCATTTCCTGGTTTCCTGTCCTCTTTTGTCCAATCAGAGAGGGAGGTCCTTAAAGGGATAGTTGCAGGAATATTAGATGTGGAGGTCATTTATTCTCTGCAGTGTGAGCTTGTACTGCTACTTCTACTACTACTACTACTACTACTGCTACTTCTACTACTACTGCGACTACTACTGCGACTACTACTACTACTACTACTGCTGCTGCTACTAGTACTACTATTACTACTACTACTACTACTACTACTACTACTGCTACTACTATTGCTGCTGCTGCTACTAGTACTACTCTCATTACTACAACTACATTGAAGAGCTCGTACCTGGGGAGTGCTAAGTTCTAGAGTTGTACTACTACTACTACTACTACTACTACTACATTGTAGAGCTGGTACTGGGGAATGCTAAATTCTGGAGTTGTACTACTAACAATATTACTACTACTACTCCTGATACTACTATTAATACTTCTACTTCCACATTGAGGCCCCTCTATTGGGGAGTGCTAAGTTCTAGAGTTGCACTACTACTACTGTTACTATTATTATTACTACTACTACTACTACTACTACTAGAGCCTGCACTGGGATGTTTTAAGTTTTGGGGTTGTACTACTACTACTACTACTACTGCTGCTGCTCCTACAACTAGTACTGCTATCATTACTACAACTACATTGAAGAGCTTGTACCTGGGAGTACTAAAATCTGGAGTTGTACTACTGCTAATATTACTTCTACTACTTCAGATACTACTATTATACTACTGCTTCCACATTGAGGCACTTCTGTTGCGGAGTGCTAAGTTCTGGATTTATACTACTTCTACCACTACTACTACTATTATTACTACTACTACTGCCACATTAAGGAGCTTGTACTGTGGGGTTCTGGAGTTGTAATACTACTACTACTACTACTACTACTACTACTGCATTGAAGTGTAGGTTAGGTGGATCTGAGTCTTTCTATATCTCACCTTGTTTTAAAATACTTTTCCAGGAGAAACCCGTCTTTCTTGCAGGAAATGGGTCATGAGAAAAATAGGTCTTCCATCTTTTATCTAAACTTCTTCGGCGCTGACTTGAAACCAGCTTAAAAACTGGGTCTAACTGGGACACGGCGCCTGCAGCTCGGGCCCAAACTGGTCTGATGTGGGTCAGAGGGCGTCCCACTTACAGACGAGATCACTGACAAAAAGAGGACAGTAAAAAAAAAAAAAAAAAAAGAGATGTGAAATGATAAAGTCTAGCCTCAGACTCAGATACTGAATTTCAACATTTTCAGGTCTGGGTTAGATAGAAAATCTCTTTAAAAGCCAAATTTTCACTCAGGATTAGAATAATAATGTCAACTATATGTTTGCATTGCCTTGACAGATATTGCTTTCAGAGATAATACCTCTGCCCTGTAAAATTTGTAGAGTATTTGTGCAAAGATAATAAAAAATGGTTATGGCTATGGTTTTAGAGCTGCATGTGGCCCTTTAGCCCTGCTCTTGTGGCTCTTTGGGCGTCTGACATTTGATAAAGTCACTAAAGCAATAAGTAGATGAATATTAAAGAATCTGCGTCACCTCTGCGTCAATTTAAAGTAAAAGTTTCTCCCTGCCTTCCAGTTTATGCTATGAACTTAACCATTCATCTGTTATCATAGACTGTTTTAGCCTCCACACAGTTACGGATTAGAAGAGACACACGCAACAGACGAGAGCAATAGTTACAGAATATAACTCTAGTTCTCTGAGTGAGATAATCAGTTCTTTGTTAGTTTACAATTATTAATGACCACCCATAGGCTATATTTCAGTCATAGGCTAAGTAACTTTTGTGCATTAAAAATGGTTGCAGCAGATTAAAATTTTGTATTTTTGGGAACAACTGTTTGTTTGGATCTTGCAGGTTGCAGACTCCTGACTTAAGGCATCGTCTAGACTTCTCTCTCACAGATTTTATGAGATGAAAATGTCCCTGAGACTACATTTAAACTTTAAAAAACAAAATATCTTTTTGTCTGCTTCACAGAGGAGAATCTAAAACTCAACGGCGCGATCGGTGCAGATTGTCATACAGATTTAAAACTGATTTATACTGATGTCTCCCATATACAGTTTTGTTATTAGACTTCTAAATCTCTTCTATAATACTAGATGCAATGTGTTGTTTGTCACAGTTGCAGGTGAAAAAAAAAGATCATACTATCTCTGAAAAATGCCATAACACGCACTGCAGTGTGGCATTGTGTCCTTGTTGATGTCTTCAAATTAGCCATGTGCTTTGATTTAACAAAGCACTTTTTGTATCTTCTCATAAACTTTTTGGTGGATAAATTATAGTAGACCTGGTCTATGAAGAGGGCTCAAACTAAAAGACAGCCTAAAAAGAAATCATTTGAAAAAATCTGTAATCTACAATCAGATTGTAGAATATTTTATGGCATTATAAATCTGATATTATTATAAAACTGCTTAATTTCAGTGCGTAAAAGTGATCATACCTTTTAGGCAAGGAAAGGCAAGTTTATTTGTATAGCACAATTCATACACAGAGCAATTCAAAGTGCTTTACAGAAAAAAAGGCAAATTTGAAAGTACAAAACACAATTAAAACAATAAAATCAAATTTAAAGAGTATAATTAAGAATCAATTTAAAATTAAATTAAAAGAGAAGAGCGCAGATAAAATTGTGATTTGTTCTTTTACAAAGACTTTTTTCAGTTAAGAAACCACTGGTGAATGCCAACAACCTTTCTAAGAATTAAGTACAAATCTTAAAGGAGATTAATTTTTTTTCCAAGATGAAAAATGTTGAGTGTAATTTTGATGTGATTATATATTATTTATTTAAAAAAATACTCTTTTACCTGAAACAAGCTATTTTGTTTGACTACAACATTTTGCATAGCGCGCCTTTAAGTGAGTCGACTTGGATCCACTGTTGACAAGTCGTGACTTTGAAGCACTGTTTTTGTGAAGACCAAACACAGAGACATAAATCAATATACCTCGAAACACGTATCCTATTTAGAAGTGAAAAAAACGCATTTATCTTCAACACACCACTCCTACGTTTAGTCTGCGTCGATGCACAGTCACAGCCGAGGGAATAAAACCCTCTCCACATCTTTCAACAGCAGCCATTTCACTGCAAAAAGTCACTTGTAACATCTCGAACGAATGCTCTTTTTGAGTCATTATCACCCGTTAGTTTATAAATCTAGATCTGTGTAGCTTTGATGTGTTTTGTTCACGAAAGAAGGTCACAGTTTTCTGGTTATCAGATTTTTAAAATACCTTGTAAACATCACCTTTAAGAGCACATCTGTTTATCTCTGAGGAGTATGTTTTCAAAGCGATAATTGCGTTTTGCACGGCTTTACAAAATGAGCAAACAGACACGCAACCTGCTTAATATCCCTATTTTGATTACTATCACTACAAGCCTGTGTATTTGTGTATCTGTATGATGATGTACATCGTTTGGGCGCAGCTAGCGGATTAGCGTTTTGGGCTAATGTATTCTTTAGCAGGAGGATTTAAGGTTTGACTCCGTGGCATGCATAAAAGTCCTTTCCGGCTGCAGAATCTGGGACAGAGCCAGATTAATGCGTCCATAAACAAAAGATGGTGTTTGGCTAAATGTATGCGACGCAATGAGATCGATGTCCCGTGTTTGTTTTGTCACAGCAGGGAGGACAAAAGTTAGCATTGATTTAATACAACTAATAACTAAGAGGTGGGCAGTAATGAGTTACATTCACTCGAGTAACTTTTTAAATAACTTCTTAGAGTAGTTTTACCAGAACATACTTTCTACTTGAGTAATATTATTTTGAAGTAAAAATACTTTGAGTACAGTTGTTGGCGACTCTCTCCAAGTTTGTATGTTACCTCTGTGTTGGTTTCAAAAGCTTTATGTTATAAAAAAAAATATTTTATGATGATGTAAATTATCTTTCCTTTTATGTAGTTGTTGTAAACACCAGAACTGTCACAATATTTTATATATTTTGTCTGATTACACCAAAACTAAAACATACATCATATGTTACATCCAAACCAGAGCTGTTGAGAGAGAGTTATGCAAACAGAAATAGATGGTCACATGATTCATGAAACCATTCGCTCATTGTTGGGTTTGCAAATACGAGTTAAATCTGTAGATAAAATAAACTTTGATTCTTCAAAAGTACACAGACAGTGCCCACCCGTACAGTTGTTTAGTGCTGCCAGCAGGGTTGCCAGGTCTGAAACTCAAAATCCACTCAATAGCAACTTAAAACCTGTGGAACAGTGAATGAAAACACCACAGGAACATAATTAGTGCCGTAATTAGTGCCACTGCGTTGAAAGTAGCGCTCCGTACACACAGAGCAGATTTGGCCTGGATTCATTGCGATTGGCTTTAGGTTTTAAAGATTTGTCATGTGAAATATCTATCTTTACTTAGAAATAGCCGATCATCAACATAATCTGCATCAAAAATAGCTCTGTCCAACCCGCGGCAACTCTTAAAAAGATAAACTTCCAGGAACTATTTGCTCAAAAACTGTCCCATCGCCCTAACGCTCTCTCTCTCTCACTCCAAACAGTTACTCAGTACAGATACTTTTTACTTCTACCCGAGTAATATTATTTTAAAGTAACAATTCTCAGCAGACAACAATATCATTTGAACGGACAACAAAGCATCAGTTACCAAAAATCTGCTTTAACAAGACAATTCTGGACTCAGGAGGCGCTTGAATATGTGTGTGCTGTCAGTAGCTGCGTTTCCATTACACATATGCGCAAAATTTTATCGATATTCTAGAAATGTCGAAAAAACACAATTTCGCAATTACACTGTTTCCATTGAATCATAAGCAAATAAAAACAAAGCCTACTCTCGCGATAAGTCATTCAAAAAACATGGTGACGGATGTAAACATTACTTTGATTTACAGCAGATATATCCATGTTTCAGCCACGGCACTAGCGCTCGTCATCAGCCGTCAAAGGAGACGTCGGCGTCTTATTCAGGCCATGGAGCGACAGGCCCCTTACACATGGGAGCGGCTACGTATGAAGCGTTTTTGGGAAATTGTAGTAGGCTTTGGATTCAACATTTCCGAATGACACGCTCAACTTTTGATGAGCTGTGCGATGCTGTGGGACCTCTTGTGGCGCCCGCTGCGCAATGCCCAAGGCAGCCAGTGTCCGGTTGTTGGTCACGTGACTCGTTTAATTCGACAAAAGTGTTTCCATTGCAGTTTTGCGAAATATGTCAATTTTGATACGCCTGAAAAACCACATCCAAGCGCAAACATTTTTTTTTGATAAATGCGAGTTTTTTCGAAATTGAAATTTCCATTAGGCAAATTTATATTCGCAAATCCAATTTGCGCAATTTGATGGTCAATGGAAACGCAGCTAGTGAGTAGGTAGAGAGCATTAGCCAGTCCATATTTACACAAGCATTTAGGCCACAGCAGCTAAAGCTAAGCAAACTAGTGTTACCTGTGCTTCATCATCAAAGGCTGCTAAACTGAGACCAGCCTTGGCTTTCTCATTTCAATAAAACAAAACCACACAATAAGTTAAATTGTAATGCTTTGTACTTGGCGAGCCCTAATGGGAATAAGCGTAAGAGAATGAATGAATGAGTGAATGAATGAATGAATGTACTTGGGTGTGGTAAGTTCTGGTGTTGTTTAAATGAGGAACAGAATAAAAATCACTCATATCAGTCAATGTATCAGCTGTAAGTTCTCAGTATGAAGAGTGTTTTATGCATTAGTTGCATCGCTGTGGGACGCTCCATCATCTCATGCCGCTCACACGCTTTTCAAGAGGCAGGATTAAGAGTCATATTTGGATTATTCCTCTCTGCACCATTGGGGATTATATATTTGGAGGATAAAATGGGATAAAGAGACAATAAACGAGGCAATGACCGGCCACCTTCCTGGACTACACACTGCATTTATTCACAGTCTTGATAAAAACAAGCTCAGATCTTATGTGGCTTACACTCACTGAAAACCTACTAATACACATTTACAACCACAACTACTACTACTACTACTACTACTACTATTACTACTACTACTACTACTACTACTACTGAGAAAAACCTTAAAAACCTCAAAATAGCGGCAAAAATTACTTCAGAGATGACAGTGAAAGTTACTAAACCTCTGTATAGTCTAGACTTCAGGGTCTATGGGGGTAAATTATTAATACATTTCAGGTATATATTTATTTTTATTTATTTGTATTAATGTTTAGGCAGTTTGACACGTTTTATAAAATTTTGCATTCTTTATTATTTTTATTTTATGTTTGTGTCAAAAATATTCCAGAAAACACCACATTATGTAACTTTTAGTATCTGCAATTTATATGTTTAATTTAGTTATTTATGAATATATGTGTATCGCATCAGTAGTATAAGTTAAATTATATTATGTTATATATTATGAGGTAAAAAGTTGTGTAGTTCAGTTTTAGACAATGGGGGACAAAATTAGACTGTGGTGGGCCGCCGTAGTCATCTGAATTTATGGGAAACACTGAGTCTTCTGGTCCTAATGAGAAGTTTTTGTCTTTTCTGTTTTCTCTGCGCAGACCTCCCAAGTTTCTCAGACCCTCACATTCCTCTAGTGGCTCGTGAGATTATGCAGCGAATGATCCGCCAGTTCGCTGCCGAATATACCTCAAAAACTACTCAGGACGACCTGCCGCTGCCCAACGGCACCATGAAGGACCAAAGCCTGCCCAGAGCGGCGTCTCTGGCCCCGGGCTCCCCCTCGGGGCCCGCGCCCAGCCCGCCCCCCTCCTCCTCCGCCTCCTCCTCCAACCCCTCCCCCGCCCCGGGACCCACCCTCAGCCCCAACGGGACCACCTCCAACGGGGCGACGGGAGGGAGCGCTGCTGCCTCTGCACAGAACCCCGTCCTCAGTAAGCTCCTCATGGACCAGGACGGACCGCTGGACCTGACCGTGAAGAAGAGTCCCGCCGAGCCCCCGCCCAGCCAGCAGGGTCAGTACACAGGGGTACACAGGGGTACACAGGGGTACACAGGGGTACACAGGGGGTACACGGGGGTACACAGGGGTACACAGGGGTACACAGGGGGTACACGGGGGTACACAGGGGTACACAGGGGTACAAATGGGTACACAGGGGTTACACAGGGGTACAAATGGGTACACAGGGGTTACACAGGGGGTACACAGGGGGTACACAGGGGTACACAGGGGTACAAATGGGTACACAGGGGTTACACAGGGGGTACACAGGGGTACACAGAGGTTACACAGGGGTACACAGGGGTACACAGGGGTACACAGGGGGTACACGGGGGTACACAGGGGTACACAGGGGTACAAATGGGTACACAGGGGTACAAATGGGTACACAGGGGTTACACAGGGGGTACACAGGGGGTACACAGGGGTACACAGAGGTTACACAGGGGTACACAGGGGTACACAGGGGTACACAGGGGGTACACGGGGGTACACAGGGGTACACAGGGGTACACAGAGGTTACACAGGGGGTACACAGAGGTACACAGGGGTACACAGGGGGTACACGGGGGTACACAGGGGTACACAGGGGTACAAATGGGTACACAGGGGTTACACAGGGGTACAAATGGGTACACAGGGGGTACACAGGGGTACACAGGGGTACACAGGGGTACACAGGGGGTACACGGGGGTACACAGGGGTACACAGGGGTACAAATGGGTACACAGGGGTTACACAGGGGTACAAATGGGTACACAGGGGGTACACAGGGGTACACAGGGGTACACAGAGGTTACACAGGGGTACACAGGGGTACACAGGGGGTACACGGGGGTACACAGGGGTACAAATGGGTACACAGGGGTTACACAGGGGTACAAATGGGTACACAGGGGGTACACAGGGGTACACAGAGGTTACACGGGTACACAGGGGTACACAGGGGTACAACGGGGGTACACGGGGTACACAGGGGGTGCACAGGGGGTACACAGGGGTACACAGGGGGTACACGGGGGTACACGGGGGTACACAGGGGTACACAGGGGGTACACGGGGGTACACAGGGGGTACACGGGGGTACACAGGGGTACACGGGGTACAAATGGGTACACAGGGGTTACACAGGGGTACAAATGGGTACACAGGGGTACACAGGGGGTACACAGGGGTACACAGAGGTTACACAGGGGTACACAGGGGTACACGGGGGTACACAAGGGGTACACGGGGGTACACAGGGGTACACGGGGTACACAGGGGTACACGGGGTACACAGGGGGTGCACAGGGGGTACACAGGGGTACACAGGGGGTACACGGGGTACACAGGGGGTACACGGGGGTACACAGGGGTACACGGGGGTACACACGGGGTACACGGGGGTACACAGGGCGTACACGGGGGTACACAGGGGTACACGGGGTACACAGGGGGTACACAGGGGTACACAGGGGGTAAACGGGGGTACACAGGGGTACATAGGGGTGCAAATGGGTGCACAGGGGGTACACAGGGGTACACAGGGGTACATAGGGGTTACACAGGGGTACATAGGGGTTACACAGGGGTACACAGGGGGTACACAGGGGTACACAGGGGGTACACAGGGGGTACACAGGGGTACAAATGGGTACACAGGGGGTACACGGGGGTACACAGGGGGTACACGGGGGTACACAGGGCGTACACGGGGGTACACAGGGGTACACGGGGTACACAGGGGGTAATTTTTTCTGTTTAATTTGTGTTATTTAGCCCCAAATCACAACAGCAGTTTCCTCAAAAAGATAAAAACACAGATAAACAAAGAAGCAGAGTCATATCAACTGTATTCATGTAGCGCCACATCACAAGAAAGTTATATCAAGACACCAGTTAGAGCTAGGGTGCCCACCTCAAAAAGTACAAAAAGTGGGACAAGTTAGGCGATTTGGTGGAACAAGGTGGGACAATTCAAACCAATTCAAACTTACCAACTTAATGAGATACAAGTTGCTTCAGTTTAGGGCCTAGAAAAACTTTTGATGTGCTGTTTTTATCCCAAAAACACAAAGTGATGTCTTTACTGAGACTTTATTCAATGAAATAAAAAGGATGGAACAAAAAAACATCAAAGCTTCTTCTTAAGCTGGTTTAATCCTGGTTTAGTCCATATTTTGTCCTTCTTTAGTGCCTCATCCCTCTCTATAGTCCTGGGTTAGTCCTGGTTTAGGTTTACTAGCAGGTATTAGAAGTAGAAGAAGGCTTGGAAGTATTCAAAACTTAAAAATGAAGATGACAGTGGTGCCAGGCTAAAGGCGCAAGTACCATCCTGACTTCATTAGGTGTTTGCTGCTGAGCCGAGAGCGCAGTGTGCAGTGGAGTGAGGGCAAACGCTAAAACAATGTCAATATTTGAATGGGCCACAGGACATTTAGTACTGGAAAAGTTGGGCCTCTAGATCAAAAAGGTTAACAGCAAGAGAAGAAGTATATCTCACTGTTTATCTGTAGAAGTCACTCATCAGTTAAAGCTAAGATAAGAGATAGTAACCCTTCATTTTCTCTCTCACTGTTCTTAAAAAAGTCCCTGAAAACCCATCCTCTCTTTAAGCCCTCAGTGAAACGTAGCCGCTGTTTCAATCTCCGTTAATCACCGCGGAGCAGCAGGGGGCGGGATTTTTTATAACACTGACAGTCTGCCATCCGCCATTTTGACCCCGGGGCCGCGCTGTGACCGCTCTAATACCGGCTTTTGGGAATCTCCTTACTCTAAGCCTCCTTAATTTTCACAAAAAAAGATTTAGGCGTTTACATTGGGCCGGGGACATTATCTGCCACTCGCTGTTCTCTGTCTTTGGGACATTAGAGACTGAACTGGGCATGAACCTGATACTGTATAAAAGCATTAATACCATTCTATCTAATGTTTTTAATGTGTTTTATTTAATACTTACTTTTAAACGCAGGTTTTTTGGTGTTTTATAAAATATACAGGACCAGTCACTTTGAAACCTTTTACACCAAGAAACAACTGAGAAAATATTAGGATTTGAAAGTACCATCTTATTAAATAAAGTAAAACTAAATAAGGACTGAACTAAGACTGAACCAGGTCTAACCTATAGGATCAAACAAAACCAGGACTAAACCAGGACAAATTCAGGTGTAAACGAACCAGGTACAAACCAGGTTAAAACCAGGACTAAACGAGGACTAAACTAGGACTAAACCAGAGCTAAACCAGGACAAATACAGGGCTAAACCATGTCTAAATCAGGACTAAATCAGGTCTTAACCAGAACTAAACCAGGCCTAGACACAGACTAAACTGGTACTAAACCAGGTCTAAACCAAGATGAAGCGAGGTTTAAACAAGGTCTAAACTAGGACTAAACCAGGTCTAAACCAAGATAAATCTAGGTCTAAACAAGGTCTAAACTAGGACTAAACAAGGGCTAACTAAAGACCTGACCAGGCCTAAATCCAGAGTGAACCAGGACTAAACCAGAGCTAAACCAGAAAAAAACAGGTCTAAACATGGACTGAACCAGGACTAAACTGTGGCATAAACTTCCAATTTAATCCCCAACCAGAGCAAGACTGAAACAGGAATAAAACTGGCTCTAAATTAACCTAAATCAGAAAATTAACCTGCAAAAGACTCCTGTATAGTCCCACCTAAAGAAACCTGCATACTTCCTGTGGTCCCCATACCACAGTTTGAGAACCACTGTTATTGGTAGTCAAACGGTTATCCCCATTTCCCCCCCAAGTGTAAAAAGTTGCACATTGTGTGCTAAAATGACCTGTATTAGGTTCATCTTAAGTACTTTTGTTTGTTTTTTGTCACAGAATACTTTTTTAATGATACTCTTTGTACAAATTTATATTATACTCCAGCTCATATCCTTACAGCCCTTTTTTTTGTCGTCCATTTTGATTTTTTTAATAGCAAAGATGAAGCATTAACTTTATTTTAAATTTAATATCTCTCCAAATGCCATATGTAGCCATCACTGCGTATTTCATGACAAATGGCCCCAGACGTGCTTTTTTTTCACAGTTAATAAAACAGAGCCACGCTAAAAGTCAAAGGTTGAGAAGCTAACGACTCTTCCGCGTGTTTCCGTGTGTGTTTTGGACTCGTCCAAGTGTGAACTCATTAAAATTAGGAGCATCTTTCCTTTACTTTTTTGGCATAAATCTCCATGGTAAGAGCAGCAGATGGCCTTTGATATTGTGAGATGGAGGAGTTTTCTTATTACGACACGTTAAACATTAAACCCAGGGAGACGCTAATTAGCCCGTTCATTAGCTTTAGCGCTGGGCCTCGTTAGTCACCGCTCGTTACTTCGGACACGGACGTTATCGCCGGACACTCTGCGACTCGCTGGCTTTTGATCAAATGTGCAGGAAAATGGATTAATCATCAGATGGCATTTTGTAATAGTTAGAGATGGAGAGGAACACGACATACTTAGCACAATTATTAGAGAAAAAAGTAGTAATAGTGGTAGAAATGCTAGTAGCAGCAGCAGTAGTAGTGGTAGAAACAGCAGCAGTAGTAGTAGTAGTAATTATAGTAGTGGGAGTAGTATTAATAGCATCAATAATAGTGGTAGAAGCAGTAGAAACAGTAGTAATAGTAACTAATTAGTAGTAGTAGCAGCGGTAAAAGCCAAAGATGTAATAACAGTTGAGGTAGTAACAGTAGAAACACTGGTAGTAGTAGTACTAGTAGTAGTAGAAGTAGTAATAATAGTTGTAATAATAGTAGTAGTAGAATTTTAGGCCATAGTAGTAATAATTGTTGGGGCAGTAGTAGTAGTGGTAGTAGCAGTGGATATAATAAAGTAGCAGTAGTAGCAGTAGTGGTAGTAAAAGTAACGGCAGTATTAGAAACAACTGTAGTAGTAATTAGTAGTAGTAGCAGCAGTAGAAACCATAGACGTAATAACAGTTGTGGTAGTAATAGTAGTAGTAGCAGTAGAAACATTAGTAGTGGTACTAGAAGTAGTCGCAGTAGTAGTAGTGGGCTAGCCATAGAAACAGTAGTAGTAGTACTAGAAGTAGTAATAGTAGTCGTACTAGTGATAGCAGTAGTAGCAGTTTAAACCATAGTAGTAATAACAGTTGTGGTAGTAGTAGTAGCCGTAGTAGTGGTAGTAGTGAAAGTAATACTGGTAGTAGCATTAGTAGTGGTAGTAAAAGTAACAGCAGTATTAGCAGTAGTAGTGGTAGAAACAGTAGTAGTAGCAGCAATAGAAGCATTAGTATTGGTAGTAGAAGTAGTAGTAATAAAACTAATACTACTCGGGGTAGTAGTATTAGTAGTAGTAGTAGTAGTAGTAATAGTAATAACTGTGGTAGTGATAGTAGCAGTAGTAGTGGCAGAAACAGTGACAGTAGTAATTAAAGTAGTAATAGTAGTAGTGGGGGCGGTAGAAGCCAAGCAATAACAGTTGTAGTAGTAGTAATTATAGTAACTAGTAGTAGCAGTAATAACAGTTGTGGAGGTAACAGTTGTAGTAGTAGCAGTAGTAATGGTAGTTAGAGCAGCAGCAGTAGTAGTAATTATAGTAGTGGAAGTAGTATTAATAGTATCACTAGTACTAGTAGAAGCAGTAGAAGCAGTAATAGTAGTAATTGTAGTAGTAGTTGTAGAAGCAGTGGTAAAAGCCAGTAGCAAGCCAGTAGAAGTAGTATCAGTAGTCGTGGAAGTAATACTAGTAGTAGAAGTAATTAGTAGTAGTAGCAGCAATAAAAGCCATAGAAGTAATAACAGTTGTGGTAGTAACAGTATTAGTAGCAGTAGAAGCATTAGTAGTAGTGGGCTACCCATAGAAACAGCAATAGTAGTAGTAGTAGTAGTAGTAGAAGTAGTAATAGTAGTAGAAGTACTAGCAGTAGTAGTAACAGTAGTATTAGTATTAGTGATTATAAAGCAGTGACTGTAGTAGTAGTACTAATAATAGTAGTAATAAGAAGCAGTAGTAGCAATTTAAGCTGTAGTAGTAGTGTTGGTAGTAGCAGTAGTAGTAGTAGTGGTAGTAGAAGTACTAGCATTAGCAGTATAAGCATTAGCAGCTGTAGAAGCAGTAATAGTAATAAGAGTGGTGGTAGTAGCAGTAGTACTAGTGACAGTAACAGTAGGACCAGCAGTATCAGTAGTAGTAGTAATGATAGAAGTAGTAAGTAGCATTGAGGATGGTAGTAGCATTTCTATCAGTATGTAATGATAGTAGTATAAAAGTAGTGACATGGTTCTTGGGGATATTCAGTGGTTTTAGCGTGTAGCCTTTAGCTTATGTAGTGCTAAACTGATAAACACTTACTAATGTTCGCAACCCAGGCACTGACATTTCACTTAGCTCATAATTAGCATTGCCATTAGCAACATGAGGCTAACAGATAGATAAATGAGCTGACTGCTTCATAGTCACAGAGGTTTAAGGCTGAAATGATCAGAATGAGTCCGGTGATGGTGTATGGGCTTTAGAAACGCTCAGGAGCACTTCCTGGTTTCATGTTTCTATGTAGAGCTGTGAGACCGAGCGTTTTTAGATCTTTGAAGGGCAGCGCCTCAGCATACAGGATTACTCAAACATGTGTGAATGAAACAAAATACTACTCCAGGTCTGTGTTTGAGGTGGAAACAACATTATAACATGGTTAAAAGCTCAAAAAAGTGGTTTTAGCAGAATAAGGGAGCTTCAAAATAAGCTTTAAACTTTAACTGATTCAACTGAACTTTATTTAAAATGCATTAGAACAGATTCTTTGAACAGTATCCCTTTAATGTTTTTTTTTTTTTTTTTTTTGTATTTATTGCAATGATCTTTGACCCTTATGTCGAACACGTGACGAGTTGAATCGAACATGTGACAGCTTCAGGATTTGTTCGGTCTGTGTTAAGCAGCAGGTTTTTTTTTCCTTTCCCTCTATTTTATCATCACCTCGTGTTTGCTTTTGGTCAGATTAAACAACAAAAAGCCCTTGAAGATTAGCGAGGCCGGGGTCTGTATATATAGGGCCGTGGCGTTGGTAAGAGGGTCGAAAGGTCAACTGCACTTTAGGGATTACACCAGTAAAACACACTGCACTGCCATTAATTTAACTACACATACACTCGGCTTTGCTTTAGGGCTGAAAGTACATTTAAAAAAGCTATTATGGACCTATATTCTCAATTTCGGTTTAAAACGTTCATAGAAAGTATGTTGTCGCATGTTTCTGAGACATTTCACGTTAGCATGACCAGCACTAATGGAAGGAAAATATTTGTTCTTTAGCTTAAGCAGAAGGCTAAAAGATGTAATCCTTAGATGTTAATAGTAACTTTGAAAGTGAGTAAATGCTACAAAAAATTAAAGATTAAAGATTATGTTAAAGAAGAAAAAAGATATGCCTTTTAATACACATTTTAGCCTTTTATAGCTATAACGGTTAGTGGATATATCCTTCAGAAAACTCGCTTTAGCGCTGAAAGTATTCTTTAAAAGCCTTTACATACATGACATATGTTCTCAATGTCAGTTTAAAATATATAAATGACTGTATGGGAACAACATTCGTATTAGGACTTTTGAGAAGTATGAAGCTGCAGACACAGAGCCTGCAGTCTAAAGACCGCAGTCTTGGGACAGGAGTTGCGGGACAGCAGTGTCAGGACAGGAGTCTCAGGACCACAGGGTTGGGACTGCAGTTTTTGGACTTGAGTCTGCAGCTTCATAATATTGTTTTTTTTAATAACATTTCAGAAACCATGTTATGAATAAGTTAGCATTACCAGGGCTAAAGCAGGACAGAATACTAGGCTGGTTGTTTAGCTCTAACCTTGGGGTAAGGCTAAATTATATTAAGAGTAACTCTGAAAGTTAGTAAACAGTACTTCGAGTACTTCTTCTACTCTTAATCCTATTACTTTCAAAAAGAGTTACTGATATCTATCTAGGACCAAATGTGTTCTCTACTTCCAGTTCTCTGAGATTTTTTCTTATTTTTTTGTGTGTGGGCAAGGATTATGCAAAATTGAGTTCAATGCAAAAAATGACAAAACCTAAAAAGTTAAAAAGAAGTTTCAATATACTGGCCATTATTTGTTTGTTCGGAAAATGATGAATAAATGAATATACCTTTTTGTTTTTCAATACCAGCAGGATAATGAATGTATTCTGTAAAACTTAATGTGTTTTGGTGCTCCAAGACTTAAATTTCCATGTCTCTCTGTTTCTTCAGATGGCGTCCTGGACCTCTCCACTAAAAAGAACCACAGCACTGGGAGCACCAAGCCCCACTCTGGGACCAGTCCTGCCCCAGCGCTCAAGGGGTAAGCCCCCCACACTGCACAGGACGCTTTAACCATCCATCCTAACTCTGTTTCTGTTTTATACAAAGAATAAGTCTGGTCACTACATCAGATCCCGGGCAGTTCGTGTTGCTTCTACTCGATCAAACGACTTGGTGGCGCGTTCATGTGCTCTTTCATGTCGAAAGGTCGTACGTACGATAAACCCGACACCACTTGAAAGCACCATCAGGCCCGTAGTTGCAGGGATAGGCTCCAGCCACCTGACCACTGACAAGAATTAGAGGAAGACGATTTTACAGTAACCAGCACAGCCAAAGTAAGCCTTGAAAAGTGCACTGCAGTCATAGAGATGTAGGAAAGCAAGATTACATGCGCTTAATATTGAAGACTTGGCGTAGCGTATCAATACTTTATAGGCTCTGTGCTTCCCAAAGGAGTCAAACATCTCCAATAGCTCAGTTTTCTTCAGTTCTCGAAAGTGTTACGAACCACTCGCCGTGTCCTGCCCGATCACTTCTTCCATCCTCAGATCCTGACGAGTATTTTTCCTTTCCTCGGTGTCTCCCCCATCGACGTGGCCTTGAGGAAGTTGGTGCGGTTTTGATTGACTCGGTGGCAGAAGGTCAGCTGTGCTTTTGCTGGTTTTCTGTATGTTTTACTAACACGTACGGCTTCGATCGTCCAGCCGTGTCCTGAAGCCAGCCTCGGACTAACTCCTCCCACCTTTCGCTCTCTAATGGATAACTTACATGATCAATACAGGAATGCAATCAGGGCCTGTGTGTGTGCTTTTACACTCTGCTACAACCTAAGTATCAGTAAGACAGTCCCACTTATACCCAAGCGAAACCAATTCATGCTCCACTATTGTTTGGCTTTGTTATGAGGAGAAGTAAAAAGTATTTTATTCCTACTTTGTGCGCAAAAGTGCCTATAGTTTTTGTGTGTGTGTGTGTGATCAAATATTTATTGTATTTCATAGAGTTTTCTTCCATCCCACCCCCTGCAGTGGGCCAACAAAATAACTCTAACAAATGAAAATCACATGAAACAACACAGGAACAAAAAAGAAAGATAACAACAGTGCCAAAAAAACAAAAAAACAAAACAAACATAACAAAAAACCCACAATACCCTGCTGTCCAGACATGTGCAATCAACAAATACAGAGAACATACAGAACAGTGCCTATAGTTAAAAATATTAAAAATATTACTTTAAAAAAATGTTAAGCTTTCAGTGTTTTTTGTAATGTTTTTATGAAAATCTATATAGAAGAAACATGACAGTCTTTTATAGAGTGAAGTTTGTTGTTGGGGGTCCACGCATAGGGTTAGGTGATATGGCTAAAAAAAAAATAAAAAAAAAAATTCCTTTTTTTTTTTTTTTTTTTTAAATCTCAGCCAATTTATGATTTTATTTGGGGGTCCATGAAGGTACTACAGGGTCGCCCCAACAGGCTGCTGTATTAAGTACACAAAAAGAAATAGAATTTGAAACCAACTGCGGTTATATACTTGTTTAAAAATATTACTTCAAAACTAATCATTTTAGCTAACAGTCAGTGTTTTTGGAACAGTATTTTTTTTTAGAAATCTATGGAGAAAAACATGACATAGTCTTTTGAATAGAAGGAAGTTTTATTGTTGGGGGTCCGTGTGGGATTTTCAAAAATTTAAAGGGGCCACGACAATCTTGACTTTGGAAATGGCTGATCTAGAGATATTAATTCTTAGTTATATATTTTTATTTTAGATATTTACTCTAAATGTCTGTACAAAAAAGCAGCAAGGCAGAAGCAGCATTACTCTCACAGTGCCATTAGTGAAGACATTAATATATTTTAGCTTTAGCCCTCTCTGCTTCTAAAGACCAGGTCTAATATAATATACACCATTATACACAATAGAGGCCTGTGAAAAGATGCTAACCCCAGAGCATGTGGCTAATTAGCACATAAACAAAGACACAGAAATTGCCGCTGTTGCTGCTGCACGTTACACTACGCCGTTCCTTTTGACCAAACTGCTGCCACATCTAAACAAAGGCCTAAATAAGGTAAAAGGGGTCCTTTCTCTGTGATTATCAGCCTTTTTAGTGTCTGCAGCATCTCCACAGTCAGTATTTAAACTGCTCTGGGCACTAGTGGCAGCATTAGCCACAACACAGGAACCAGTGCTTGGAGGACGCTATTTCTGCTAAATTCAAATTCATGATCAGGAGAAGGGATTTAAGGAAATTTAAGGGGGTCATGACACTCTTGTCTTTGGAATTGGCTGAACTAGTGTAAAAATAATAATAAAAACTCAACTAAAATTAACTTTAAACTCTTACTGGCCCAGTGTGAGGAGGTTTTAGTCTTGCTCTGTGTTTGATGTCAGTTTCTTGTATTGATAACCCTCACGTATCGACGTCCATGTCCTCTGCCTCCAAGTCATGTTTGGATCTCCGCGCTGCCGACTTGATTCTGCGTCAGAGGGGAGTAAACAAGCCGCGCTAATCACAGCTGCCATTTCCCGCACTACTTTTGATCTGTAGGTCAAAGATGGATTAGGAGGCGCTCGGTGTGCACAGGCTACCTCCCCGGACACTGTCCCAGACCAGGAGGAGGAAGAGGAGGGAGGGGCAGGGGAGCAGCACGTGGGCGGGACGGCTTTGATCAGACGCAGAATATGGTTCAGATTAGAGCTTTAAAGTGTATATGTGATACTTTAATCAAGGTTTGGGCACTACTAGATTTAGGGATGAGCACATCAGAGGAACAGCTCATGTTTTTGAAGATAAAGTCAGATTTTCAAGCCTGAGATGGTTTGGACATGAACAGAGGAGGGATAGTGACTATGGTAGAAGGATGAGGCTGAGGTGAGAGCTGGAGGCCTGGAGGAAGAGCAGAGAGCAGAGTTATGGATGTAGAGAAAGAGGACATGAACTTACTCGGTGTGAGAGAAGAGGATGCAGAGGAGAAGGTGAAGATGGAGGCATTAGGAAGTAAGAATTTAATAAACATTTTTAGGAAAGGTCAGAAATGGGACAAGGAAGAAGTGATTTGTTTTTGGTGCATATCTAGGCCTTTAGTGTTCTGCACCAACGCGAAATAGACAAGATAAGATAAGAAAACCTTTATTTGTCCCACAATGAGGGAAACTGCGTTTTTTTTTTTAAGTTATGAGTTATTCTGTTAAGTAGTGTTTTCTTTTTTTAAGGAATAATTTGTAAAAATATGTAATCTACAATCAGACTTGTTTGAAAATATTTTATTGCAATATATGTCTGATAATATTAGAAAACAGCACAATTTCAGTGCTTAAGAGTGCTTACACGTTATTTTGATTTGATCTTCCAGAAAAATGTTTTCCATTTAAAAAAAAAAATTGTAAAAACTACCAAAAGTGATACTAAGTAGGGCTTAAGTACAGATCTTTATGTAACAAGGGTTCATGAATAAGGCCCAGTGAGTGGGTTAATTTCACTTTGAGAGATAAAATAAGACAAGATAAGATAAGATAAGAAAGACTTTATTGGACAATGGGGGAAACTGTTTTGTTGCAACAGTGAACAAGTTAAAAAGTAACGTCACACCAGTGTTATCAAACAAGAGAAATTAAAATTAAAACTATGCTAAACTAAACAGCAACTGAAACAGACTGTGAATATGTACAGAATATTGCTATGCAATATGTGGTATATACAGTATATATATATTTTTTTTTCTTTCAGCTTCTCCCTTTTTTATTCAGGGTTGCCACAGCGAACCAATCGCTCAAATATTCATGGTACAAATGTAACCAGCAGGAATCCAATAAATTACATCTGGATATGCACACAATGCTTTTATTCATATTTTTAAACAAACTAGTGGCCTCTAGAACAGCAGCACATTTTACAACCTTTAAAAAATATTGTGTGACTAAAAAAAAGTGTTTCTTTTAATGACTTCACTACTACAGAAATAGACAGGTGAAGAAACCTGCAGAGACAAAGACAAAAAGCTTTTTACTTTCTGAAATTTTTCGTATGATGCCATTTTGCTACATAATTATTAAATGTCTGTGAGAAATCAGTGGAAGGTGTACACAGTTTTTTTTTTTTTTGGATAAATGAATGAGAGCACTGGATGTAGAGGGCTTGTTGATTGGTCAGTGCTTCCTGGAGTGGGCGGGGGTTCGTGGGAGAGGTGGAGGTTCGTGGGACAGAGCGTTTTGAGGCCTTAGAAACTCAGAAACCAGAGAATACTGGATTATTTGAACAGGTGTGAATGCAGCCAAACAGCAGAGGAAACCTTTGTGCGAGAGTCAAACCAAGCGAGAGGTCACGCAGGGGTCAACTGGACTTGTTAGTTTTTACTGTAGTGCTTTACTCCAAAACATAGGGGGAGCTATGTAGAGAAAAATGTGACCTAAACAGCAAAGAAACAAGAAAAGTTGCATGGTTTTGCTTTTAAGTAGCGTCAAATATGTACAATTCCAGTAATATCAGATTCATGCCACACCACAAAACTTGTAAAAAATGCAAAAAATCCCACAGTGTGCATTAGGTAAGGAGTTATAGTTAGTTAACGTCTCATAATTCAATATCCCGTCCCAGCGGCGTGCAGCCCGGGCCCGTCCTGAGCTGAGCTGCTGCAGAGTTAATGAAAGGCCTTGTACACTGCAGCCGTGAGCACATAACCTGCTGCTGTTCTGGGATTTCTGTCTAAAAGAAAGATCCACCTCCTCCTCCTCCTCTGTGGTTAATATTGTATGAGTGGATCATTAGAGACTCCTGGGGCCCCTCAGACCCTCAGGCTGCAGCCCCGTCCTGTCCCGTCCTCAGGGGCCCCGAAGTCAGGCTGTGAATTCTGAATTTAGCCTGGAGTGTTTGTGGGGGTTATACACAGGTAAAGAACAATAGCTTTACCTAGAGTTGGTTCGTTTTTTTGTGTCTCAATTTTTCTGATGTTATTTTTCTTGTCTTGTTTTTAAACATTCCCTGGATTTATTTAGATAGAAAAGGGGTTGAGTGTGAGGGGTTCCAGACCTACCTCATTTTGCAGCAAGAAAGTGAATGGGTATTTATTGGAATGGGATATTAATATGAGAAAGTCATTTTTAAGTTGTTCAGAAACCATACTTGTATTTTTTAATTCATTCAGTCATTCTCAAGCTTCACATGAAAACCCAGACTAAACTAGGACTAAACCAGGACTTAACTAGGACTAAACTAGGACTAAACCAGGACTTAACTAGGACTAAACTAGAACTAAACTAGGACAAAACCAGGATTTATCCAGGACTTAACTAGGACTAAACTAGAAATAAACTAGGACTAATTCAGGACTTAACTAGGACTAAACTAGAAATAAACTAGAACTAAACCAGGACTAAACTAGAACTAAACCAGGACTTAACCAGGACTAAACTAGGTCTAAACCAGGACTTAACTAGGACTAAACTAGAAATAAACTAGGACTAATTCAGGACTTAACTAGGACTTAACTAGAACTAAACTAGAACTAAACTAGGACTAAACCAGGATTTATCCAGGACTTAACTAGGACTAAACTAGAACTAAACTAGGACTAATTCAGGACTTAACTAGGACTAAACTAGAACTAAACTAGGACTAAACCAGGATTTATCCAGGACTTAACTAGGACTAAACTAGAAATAAACTAGGACTAAACCAGGACTAAACTAGAACTAAACTAGGACTAAACCAGGATTTACCCAGGACTTAACTAGAACTAAACTAGAACTAAACTAGGACTAAACCAGGATTTATCCAGGACTTAACTAGGACTAAACTAGAACTAAACTAGGACTAATTCAGGACTTAACTAGGACTAAACTAGAACTAAACTAGGACTAAACCAGGATTTATCCAGGACTTAACTAGGACTAAACTAGAAATAAACTAGGACTAAACCAGGACTAAACTAGAACTAAACTAGGACTAAACCAGGATTTACCCAGGACTTAACTAGAACTAAACTAGAACTAAACCAGGACTTAACCAGGACTTAACAAGGACTAAACTAGAACTAAACTAGGACTAAACCAGGACTTAACTAGAACTAAACTAGGACTAAACCAGGACTTAACTAGAACTAAACTAGGACTAAACCAGGATTTACCCAGGACTTAACTAGAACTAAACTAGAACTAAACCAGGACTTAACCAGGACTTAACAAGGACTAGAACTAAACTAGGACTAAACCAGGACTTAACTAGAACTAAACTAGGACTAAACCAGGACTAAACTAGAAATAAACTAGGACTAAACCCGGACTTAACTAGGACTAAACAAGGACTAAACCTGGACTTAACCAGGACTAAACATGGAATAAAGCAGGTCTAAACCAAGACTAAACCAGATCTAAACCAGGTCTAAACCACAATTAAACCAGGTCTAAACCAGGACTAAGCTAGAACAAAACCAGGTCTAAACTGGATCCACATCTAAACCAGGACTAACTAGGTCTAAATTAGGTCTAAACCAGGTGTAAACTATGACTTAATCAGGATATAACTGTGACAAATCCAGGTCTAAACCAAGTCAAACCAGGTCTAAGCCAGGACTTAACCAAGTTTGAACCAGGTATAAACCAGGTCTAAACCAGGACTTAACCAAGTCTGAACCAGGTATAAACCAGGTCTAACCCAGGACGACTCAAGGCCAAAACCAGGACCAATCTAAGTTTAAAATTTAAGCTCCAACCATACCAGGATTAAAATCGAAATAACACTGGGTTTAAATTCTAAATAATGTCTCGTAAGTGCAAAAGACTCCCAGGTACAACAAAATATATTTACATACCACCAGTGGGCCCTATCCCCCAGCCTGAGAACCCCTTTTTCTGTATCCTCTCTCTTCGGTCCCGCGTGTATTTAAACCTGCGCCTCCCCAGTGCCTCCCCTCTCTCTGTGCCCGCCTCTGGCCCGTGTCCCGCTGTCGGAGTGGCGCTTCATAACCTCATAACAGATCGCTTCATTAGTGCCCAGACTGCCGCGCCTCTCGTTAACCCGGGATTGTTTTCCACGAGGCAGCGACCGCCCACTGGGATAATCTGTCGTGGAGCTCCCGCCGAGAGGACTCCCCACATCGAGAGAACCCACCACAACACCGGCTCCCTCGCTTCATTTACCCCCCAACTTTCTCCTCTCCCCACCTCCACCGTGTCATGTGCTGAGTTGACAAGCTATTTTCTGTCATCACGGCCTCGTTGTGCACAGTCTTTAAAAGCTGCAGTTGCTATAGTTACTCCCAGCTATAGGCTCAGGGCTGCAGAGTGTATAGGCATTTAGCATATATATAGTTATATATACGTCTGAGCGAGAGACGGCTTTAATACAGGCAGAAGGAGCGAGGAAGTGTGTGCTTTACATTTCAAATTCAAATGTTTTTTTTGTTAAAAGCTAACATATTTATGTTCTGCACATTAGTCAGTACTTTTCCTATTCTATACAATGAACAAATCTGATTGGTTCCTCTGCCTCTGTTAGCTCCGCCCCACTCAAACCAATCAGAGAAACGAGGGATTGTTTGTAAGAAGTATCAACAATAAACAGCTTTGAAGATTATCAGTAAAAGCCACTTTAGAGATCCTTCTAACCCATTGTTTATAAAATACGAGTTACTTAAATTTCATGATTTAGTTGACTTTCAAATATTACAAACAATGTACAAAGCAAATATAAATACTTTACCAATAAATATTCAAAAAATGTTTGAAAAAAGAGTAAGCATTTCTCAGTTGAAAGGAACAGAAGAATTTAAAAAACCTAGATTCAGAACTAAAGTGATAGGACAAAATATGGCAGTGTATGGTGTAAAATTATTAAAACAACCTCAATAAAGAAACCAAAGAATCAAGGTCACTTAATATATTAAATAAAAAAAAAAAATTAAATCAAGTGTACTAAATAGTTATCAGAATGTAAATTAAAATAGTGGTCTGTGATAAAGTTTGTGATGAAGTTTAAAAGTTAAATACAGTTATTTTGAGATGCTAAAATGAAAATTAAATGTGAAATGTAAATATGTTTGTTGTTAAAAAGGGGCAGAAAATATAAGATTTATTCTTCTGTCTGCTCCTTTTCATTCAAATTTCATGTCATGTAAACATATTTCTTCTTTTTGTTTTTCTTTTATATAATGAATGAAATGAATTACTCCCAAAAAAAACATGGCTGCCCAGTAGAGACGTGACACCAAAAAATAAATAAAAAATGCTGTACTATGTGCAGCTCTGCTTATTTCTGAACTGGGACAGTAGCAAAAGCCAGTTGTACAAAGACTTATTTTGTTTGAATGTCTGTAATGGGACTTTACTGCTGTTAAAATGGAAACAAGACCAGGAAAGAGCAACAGCCCGGACTTTAGCAGAATCAGCAGGTGACAAAAGGAAAGTGTTCAGCGTAATCAAACCGAGGCAAGAGAAATCTGTTTAACCCAGCGCCATCTTGGTTATTTTGGAAAAGAGATATCTCCTGCTTCCTGTGTTGCAGATAAGTGGCAGTAATACATTGGTTCCAACTCAAATTCTGGAAAAAAAAGTTAATGCAACAAACAAATTATCTTTATTTATCTCTTGTTAGTAGGCCACAAGCCAGGTGACTCTTTGTGCTGGTCTCAAGCCCACGGAAATGGAGAGGGATGTGTCACGAAGAATGTACGACCTAGAACATGGCCTGCGCTGGGGCTGCACGATACGGAGAAAACATGCGATATTCGATAACTATGTTGAAAACTGTGATAAGGATATTATTGCGATATTTTAAAATAGAGCCTACTTTTTGAACATAGTAAGTTAAATTCACTACATTTCATAAAAATGTAAGTTCCTGTATTTACAAGTCAAAACAGCGACAAAATCAAAACTTAACACAGACTAAACCAGGAATAAAACAAGGCTAAGCTGTGACTAAATTAATTAAATTACCACTAAAACTGGACTTTTTAAACATTTTTATTTAGTCACAACACATTTTCTTTTAAGGCTCTGGTGGAAAATGATTCTTCAGTGTAAATCTCTGTCAGATGGAAGACCACAGCGTTATTGCGATATATTTAGATTCTTGCGATACGGATATTACGTTTGCTGATATTGCGATAACGATAATTTCGCGATATATTGTGGAGCCCTAGCCTGTGCCCAATGAATATGTTTAATCAAGCCACTACAGGAGGAAAGTGATTTGCTGTGTGCCTCCGGAAAAGAAAAAGTCAAAAGAAAAGTCAACCAATTGTAACTGTTTCTAAAAGAATAAGCCGGCATTTATCGAACGCTTTTAATTCTAAGCTAATTCGAAGCTATTAAATCTGTCTTCACTGGAGCTAAATAACATTAAATGAAACTAAACACAGATATAACTTTTTTCACATTTTCCAAAACGCGGGTATAGCGAGCCTTTAAGAGTAAGTATATACTACGCATACAGAAAAGTACAGTACACCAACATTAATATTAAACTGTACAAATTCAGCAGCTATAACCATTTATCAAAAATGGTGCGGGGCCTTAGGCAGTGCTTTGTTTCCCCGTTTGACTTGCATCTGTTTTTATTAAATATGTAGCAGTGGTGCAACAGTGAAAAGATGAAACGCAGCACATAACTTGTCTTGTAGCTGCTGGAGGTCACTGGAGATAAGTCAGACACACGGCACCGAGCTCCCACTTTAACGCATGCATCTCTGAGTGAGGAGAAACTCTGATGTTGTGTTCGTGTGTGTTTTACCTGCTCCTCCTCACATCGTCCTTCAGCCTCAGACTCTGCCGCTGCTGTCGGTAAATTATTGATCGTTCTGTAGCGGAGCCAGCGCAGTGTTTACCTCTGGACTTACTCAGGCTTTATGAGACAAATAAAGTATTAAATAGTCGCAGATGTTTCCGTGAAGGCGTCTGGTGCAAATGGTTTGGCTCTAAGTCTTTCCCGAGCTTTGTCAATTAATCCAACGTATTTGTCATGATTTAATTTTAATGCTCTGTAATATGACACCAAATCACATCTGTTTTAAACAAATCAACATACGTGTTCAAGAATTCACTTTTGTACCAGATGCAAAACACCGTCTTGCTCCAAACTCCGCAAAAACAAGCAATCTGTCTTTTTAAAGGGGCTGCATTATGCTTTATTTATCTTTTTATACCAGTCTTGGTCACCTCTAGAACAGCCCCACCTTTAAAAACAAAGCGTTTCCAATAATTACTTTACTACTGCCATCAAGAAATAGATGACGAGACCAGCAGGGGGCAGAACAGTGCAGCCCTGTTAAGCTCTTTTGAATACAACCAAAGAAAAAGAGCACTTTACTTCCTTAAACTTTTTGCCATTTTAATACTAAATGAAAAATGTCGTGGATTTGTGGAATTGAGCATTTTGAGGCCTTAGAAACCCAGCACCAGAGAATACAGGATTCATAGAATGAAACAAAACATAACTCCAGGTCTGTTTTTGATGAGGGAACAACATTATAACAGAGCAGAAAGCACAGAAAAGTCGATTTTACGCAATATATCCTCTTTTTATCATTTATTTTGAGACATGTGCATTATCCATATTATTTGGCAAATTAACTGTCATCGTTTATACTTGATTTCACTCATCACCAAAAAAAAAAGAAAAAAAAAGTAAACAACAATGTCCAAAAGGGAGCATGGAGAAATATAAAACTTATCTGCCCCTACCCCTTAATTACAGATCATGTTCACACAGTAAACAAGACCTTTGTCTGAATCATATCAAGAATAAAGAAGAACAAGAACAAGAAGAAGAACAAGAAGAAGAAGAAGAACAAAAACAAGAACAAGAAGAAGAAGAAGAAGAAGAAGAAGAACAAGAAGAAGAACAAGAAGTAGAAGAAGAAGAAGAACAACAACAACAATTCCACTCCAGGAATGTTGCACTTTTCTAATAAAATCTAAAAGGAAAAAATCTATTTAAAGGTTAGTACTAAGTACTACAGTCCTGGGCAGAACCTCCTCTCCTCCTCTTGGTGTGATTCTAAGATATGATTTATATATTCCTTCTTAAATTGCTTTATATTACAGCTTTGCTTAATTTTCTCAGGTAAAACTATTCCACAGTTTTACACCACAGATTGAAACATAATTGCCCCACAAAATACTTTCAAACTTTGAACTAAGGTTTAGAGCTTTCCTTAAACTTCTAGCTCATACAGTTATCTCTGCCACATTAAGTGTTGTGTAAAGGGATTGCCAATATATTTGTGCAAAAATTGCTCGTCTCTTTCACTGCAGTAGATAAGTGTACTCACCACTGATGCAATGTTTTTAGGCCACCAGAAAGCAATGGGAACCTTAAGCCCCATTTGTATGCAAACATGTGATTGGCCAAAGTTAAAGATATAACCTCCCAGATATGAGTGAGTTTAAATTGTTCTTTGATGCAAAAATAGACCTGAAGTGTTTGTTAGCTCCAATCAGACCATACCATTAGAATAAAAGAGTTTTAATATTTTATCAAACAGTGCCTTGGGCCATCTCCGCACTCATGCATTTAGATTTTAATGTAGCTCGGAGCAACCAAAACAACAGACCTCAACGTTAGCACTCTACAAATCATCAAGGCTGATTCTCACAAGGTTAACTGGACCTCAAGGTTACACTCTTGGATTTATTTAATAATGAATGAGAGGCTGTGCAGGAAGTCATATAGGCACTGGTCACTGTTTAAATCTCATTACATGGCAACTCTGAAGTTTTTTAAATCCACAAAATGATGCGTCTGATGTAGAATACTGAGCAGAAGTGTTAGGAAGGTTTTTTAGAAAGAAATCTAGGAACAGAGAAAGATGTATCAAACACAAAATAACTCGATGATCTATAGTTAAGGGGTAAATGCTCACAAAACTCATGTTACAGAATCACTTAAAACACTCCTGGGTCTAAACAGTGGATCCACATCACATTTAATCATGTTGTTTTTGGCCCCTTACTGACCTTTACTATAGTGTGTATGTAGATGAAGTGGTGAATGTAAATGTCTCATAGTGAATGAGTGTGAGAGTGAATGGTTGTCTGTCTATCTGCGACTATCTGGCCAAAGTCTATTCAGATTCAATTCAGATTTATTTGTATAGCCCAATATCACAACAAAAGTCGCCTCAAAGGGCTTCACAAACAGTTGATCAAACATAAACACACAATCAGACTTAACACACAATCAGCACAAACAATAACTACACTAAACTAAACAGACCCAGGACACTCCTGTCCTTAGACCCTCCTTCTCGGTAAGGAAAAACTCCTAAAAAACCCAGACCACCATTAAAAATTTTGTTAATGTCACATTGTTCAGGAGCGGAGGACGCTATAAGGGGGTCTTTGGGATTCTTTCTCTCCTGTAAGGGGTCCCTGGCCCTAAAAAGTTTAAGAAACCCTCGTCCAGAGTGTGTCCCACCTGAGGCCCATAGTTGGTGGAATAGGCTCCAACCATAGTCACAGACCTGAAATCCACAGAGACTAATTTTTTAGTTTTTTTGTTGCCTTCTTGAGTCACCACCACAAATCACATGCCTCCTATTGTGCAGTGATTCACGTGAATTTGGCATAGGGTTTACATCGGATGTCTTTCTTTATCACAACCCTCATCATTTATCCAGGCTTGGGAGTGGCAAAATTTTGACAATTTGAGACCGGACTTGTTCTTGGTATAAAAACAAACTATCTGGATTGCTGGCCAAATTGTACTGACCCAGGTGAATGAGAATATGGAATTACTTATTCTGTAATGTTTCTTCTTTTTTCTTCCAGACGTTCCCTGAAAGTGGAGGACATGGACGACGAGGACGGCCTGCTGCAGAAGAGCTTGCACGACGGACTGCGGGACAACTACGTCACCTCCAACAACAACAACAACAACTCCTTCAAGCCGCCGATGGCCCGCTCACTGCGCATCAGGGAAGAGCTGCTCAATCAGAAACACTGCCTCCTCAACCAACCCTCTGCCCTGTCTCTGTCCAACCTCGAAACAGCCGCGCTGCTCAATCACGCCAACCAATCCCACTCCCTGCTGGGTCCCAAGGGTTCCTCGTCTTCGTACTGGGGGAGCAAGGCCCACCTAGAGAGCCTGATGAAACTGAAGCAGGCGAGCGGTGTTTTGAGTCTCAGCGACCTCAAGGATTTGCCCAGCTTTTTGGAGAACCACCTGCACCACAACCAGAACCACCACCACGGCGCCTACTTCAAGAGTTCCCTCCACTCGCACCACCACAATCAGCTCTCCAAAAGCCATCACGGAGACCTCAAGCGAGACCAGGGACACTCCCCGCCGGTCGATTTGAAGATCCCGCAAGTCCGCAGCATGGATTTGTCTTGGGATTCCCACGCTTCGGATTTGTACAGTTACGGATCTTTGGGAGTCGGCGGCACCGGAGGGCACGGAGAGAATAGCTTAAGCCGAAAGCTGAGAGCCATTTTGCCCAAGCAAAATCGCCGAAGTCTGGGGAGTCTCCTGGATGGTGCTGCCGACTATTGGACCGCTGACTTAGACCACAACACTTCCGGGCCGGCCTACTCGACGTCCGACGTGGAAGGGGATCCCAATTCGAAGCAACCTCGAAAGAAGCGCGGCAGGTATCGCCAGTACAACAGCGAGATCTTGGAGGAAGCCATTGCAGTGGTGATGAGCGGCAAAATGAGCGTCTCGAAGGCCCAAAACATGTACGGGATCCCGCACAGCACCCTGGAGTACAAAGTGAAGGAGCGCATGGGAACTTTGAAGAACCCCCCAAAGAAGAAACTGAAGCTGATGATGAAGATGGAGGGGGGCGGCGAAGGTTTTCCGGCTGATTCCGAGAACACACCCACGGCTACGCCTCGTGACGACGGTCCCCCGATGGCTGCTGTGGAGCTCAAAGTCGATGTAAAGGAGGAGATGGAAGACAGTTTCAAACCAATCGATTAAAAACTTTAAAACACATGTAAACCTCAGTCAAAAATACGTTTAAAATGGATGGGGCTTTATTTGTGCCAATTTACTTTGCAGTATCTGGGTGAGCACAAACGCAGGGATAAATATGAGGAGGATCTTTAAAACTTTACATTTTGGAGACTATAATCGGATGGTTTTAAACTTGGCGTCTCGAGAAGAAACGCCACATTTGAGCATTTGTTTGGCTTTTATTTAAACGGGCTTAACAAATGCAGCTAAAGACATGGGTTACATGACAATTAATGAGAAATCCTTAAGCATGCTGATAATCCCCCTTGCCCAAAAGCTGATCCCCTTCTTAAAGAACTTGATACACTTGAACTGATGCTGCTTATAAATGCAGTTTGGGCTTTGGACCAATCCAATTTAGGGGGGAAATTTGGAATAATGCTCTCTACTTAAAAAAAAAAAAAGTCCTCTGTATCCCCCTAAATCTTTCCTACTTTCTCTCTGTGTTGGGGAACTAGCAGACAATTGGTAAGTGAACCGTCTCCTCTATTTAAAAATGTTTGAATCATAA
This sequence comes from Bostrychus sinensis, assembly GCA_020698575.1. NCBI lineage: Eukaryota > Metazoa > Chordata > Actinopteri > Gobiiformes > Eleotridae > Bostrychus > Bostrychus sinensis. Next base: position 34,286,625 of record CM036243.1, on the reverse strand, counting down.
TATTTCTCGCCAGGGTTGTGACTGAAAACCCACCTTCTATTACCAGGTAGCCATGATGCTTTAACTGCAAAGCTTTTCTTTTCCTCCTTAAGATATTCTGCTAATCTTTGTGTGGACGAAAGCAACATTGACCCGTCCTTTTTGAATGAGAAACGTCACACATTCAGGGATGCATGTCTGTGAGTTTCGTAGATACTACTGACTACTTCTTGTTTTTTCTCTACGACTTAGATTTTTTCCTCTTGATCTTCTCAGTTTTGGATTTGTTTTGCTTTCTTTTGCACTACACTTTGGGTCTCGCAGACCAGGTTACCTCGGCATCGTTGCCCTTTGCATCATGCACTTCTAATGGTCTGTCTCTGAAGCCCAGTCACTACACTGCGATGGGTCGGGGGTGCACACTTTCTCGTTCGCAGATTCATAATTGGACGCTCTTTTCGCCAAGGGATAATTTGGGGAGCAGTCCAACTATGAATCGGCTTGGTTTCGAAGGTCACCTGCTATGCTCTTTTTCAGAAATAATTTAGTTCTATTGGGCAATGTGATCAAAAAACATTGCGTTCTTCAAAATGTCCGCCTGTCTCAGAGTGAAATTTCCTGGAGACTTTGTTTATATGCATTTTTGTAATTACTGTAATCCAACATTGGTCCCGCCCACGACTTTTCCTATTGGTTATGTGCATTCAAACTCTGACCAATCATGTAACATTTTGGTCAGGAGTAATTCCAGACATCATAAAATCTTGTAGCAACCATGAATGTATTATGAGATGTAGACGAGGTACTGCCCACTCTACTCTGTCACCAATTCACCTGGTGGCCAAGTGTGGTACTGCAGCACACGAGGGACAAATTTTCTGACTACATGTAAAAAAAAATAAAAGAGTTTTCACCAATTATTATCAGATGTTGTACCATTTAATGACAAGCCTTTTACCTGCTAGCTCCATACTTGCTTGGCCAATGCATAAATGGCTGGTTAAATGGTTAAACATAAAACTGATTCAACTCTATTGCAAATGGCTCTTGGGGTGACACAAAATGGATATAAACCCGGACACCAAGAATCATTTTTGGTATCTGGACAACATTTATTGAAATTCAGTGGCAGCCATATTGAATTCCTCACCTAGGTCTTCTAATACATCCATAGGTTGCAACACCAGACCACTGATATTTACAACATGGCACTCAAAAGAAAATGCAAAAACAGCATAGCAGGTGACCTTTAAGGTGGAATGCTACCTCAGACCTTCATCTTTGTCTCACGGCTGATCCTCGAATGCAAAGCCGCCTTTAGTTTGCTGCGTTGGATGTATTCAGGCCTTCTGGGATCAGACTGTGAAACTCTGCTGCTATCAGTCGAACATTAGGTCCTAGCTTAGCTTCAGCTAGCCCTAAACTAACAAGATTTATATCTTTAGCTAACGACAACACACTGCAGATGATGATTTGTTTTCTATTTCTAATCAAACTAAGGTGGTTCATAACTTCTTCTCCCTCAAAGACAGTCAATGAAGGCAGTTTACAACAATGCGTGCATTTAAAGCAACCCAGTCTTCCAAAATGTACAGTAGTTGATGTGACATTTCTCGTGGATGCTACCATTTTTAGCACAAAATAGCTCAATTCTTGTCTAAACCTAACCATTAAAGTCAAATCCTGCAAGTCTTACTAAACAAACTGCAGACAGAAGTAGGGGCTGTTGATTGAGACCAAAACCTAGTACTTTCCAACATTAAAACCAAGTTACCATCACGTAACAATGTTAAAAGTTGGTTAAGTTAAGTGAACAGTTATGTGTTATGGGCCTCAATACAAACTAGGTAATTTTAGCATATTTTAAAGAATTAAACTGTACCAACCTTAACCTTGCATTACTCTTGCCTGAACTTATTCCTTTTCAGCTTTTATTCAAGATACTACAACAATTGTTAGTTAACATGCTGATTAGTGAAAAAAGTATTATGCTACACAATATGATTTTTTTATTCTTTTTCAAAAGCCCAAGTGCAAGTTGGGGCTAATCCTCAGGTCTTCCCCACTTGCTACCTGTCTGCTTCATAAGGCAAAGGAACAAGTTGGTTAAGTTTAGGCAACAGTTTAGGCAACCGCTTAGCACACAGTTTTCTTGCTTCAGATATAAAACACACATTAATTATCATACTTAGCATACTTTCCTGTATCACACAAAAGCCTATAGCAATTTCTGATGAACATTACCTTGCATTACTCTTGCCTAAACTTAACCAACAGTTATTACCTACTGACTTTTTCAAATGCTCAATAAAAATGAAATAATGCACAATGCTGTGGATGGGACCCCCAGGTCTTTCCCACTTGCCACCAGTCTGCATTACAAGACAAAAGAGAAATTTGGTTAAGTTTAGGCAACAATTTAGCACAAGGTTTTCTTGCTTCAAATGTAAAATACATACTAATTATCATACTTGGCATAGTTTCCAAAAGCCTATTGCATATTTTGACAAACATAACCTTGCATTACTCTTGCTTAATCCTAACGAGAAATAAAATTATGCACTATGTTATGTTTTCCCAATATACAGACTGCAAGTTGGGGCAATGGATGGGGCCCCCAGGTCTTTCCCACTTGCTGCCTGTTAGTATCGTAAGATGATGGCAAACGTTTGTTAGGTTTAGGCAACAGCTTAGAACAGTTTTGAGTCTTGTATCAAATTAAAAAATGCACATTAATTATCATATGTGCAATGCTTTCCTATATTAAACAAAATCCTCTTTTTGCCAACCATAACTTTGCATTACTCTTGCCTAAATTTAACAAAAAATGAAATTATGCACAATGTTTTTACAAATAAACAGAGTGCAAGTTGGGGCTGTGGATGGGACCCCCAGGTCTTTTCCCCTTGCTGCCTCTCACTAAGTTTAAGGTTGGTTAAGTTTAGGCAACAGTTTAGCACAGTTTTGAGTGTTGTCAAATAAAACAAAATGCACATTAAGTATCATATTTTCAAAGCTTTCCTATATTAAACCAATTTTTGCTAACCATAACCTTGCATTACTTTTGCCTAAACTTAACCACCAAAGTCAGGTCTTACAACTATGATATGTAATTGTTGTTTTTACTGGAAAAGACACATAGATATTTTGCGAGACTGGGTTGTCAACAGCGTGGGTACAGTTTTTGGGAGGTGGGAGGGCGATGTGCAGTAGGGAGGGAGGGGCTAGTTGTTAGAGGTGAGGGAAAGTCAGATTAATATATTATGAAATTATTATGACTGATGACGTTTAAGCCAATCCGTTGGTTATGGATCATTTTAAACTCAGGGTAACTGAGACACTGGCTGACACACAGGAGGACCGTACAATCCTCGCTATGAAGAAGGCTGTCGCTAATGCTAAAATGGCAGCGCTATCTTGGAAATCTACTGATAATTCACAACACAAGTCAAGCTTACGGCGCTAAACTCTGACAATAGCACTTTGCAGAATAAGCAGAAGAGAGTTTGAGGTTATGCATGTAGTGTAGCTCTAATACGTCAAAAGATACAAAGCTTTAGTGGTGAAGACTTTCAGAGAACTGCAGCTCGGACCCAAACTTCCTCTCGATTCGCTTCTTGATGAAAAAAAGACAAAATAGTGAAAAGAAAAAATGGTGGACAGTTTGAGTAAGTTTTGTGTCGTGTCGTCTTGTTGTCTTCCCTCCCCTTGTAGCTCAAGCACCAGGGCTAAATGCTCAAAGAGGAGTCCTAAATGGAAAAGATCCAACAAGACTTTTATTTTGGTTTATTGTTTGATAAATGTAGTGGTAAATGTTGCTCTTCGTTCAAACACTGCCTGGTGCTCACCCAGTCTGTGAGTTGGAGACATGTACCTCTCTCTGTAGAAGAAATGACGATGAATCACTCCTATTGAAATGTATTGTACATTTTATTTATTTGATTTTTTCTTTTGCTTAAAAATGGCATGCACCACTTTGTTGTAGGCTGAATTTGGGCTTGAGCCAATTGACTCTAAGCCTCTTACCAGACTAATCTGAGAGTTTGAATAATCACTAATGTTATTATACAATCCTGTTCCCCTGTGGTTTCCCTTTGGCTCGATTGGCCAAAATGTTTGCCAATGGAAATGCTCTTTAAAAAAAGGAGCCAAAGTCCATAAGGATGGCGTCTTGAAGCATGAAATGCGTCCAACACTTTGTTAATGCTGAGCATGTGAAGTGTCTAAAGGTTTAGAGAGTGGACCCAGCGATGGACAATGCACTGAGAGATCTGATAGTGAAAACAGGATCGACGCAGCACTTCACAAACACAGCCAACTTTAGCTGCTACTGAATGATCAAATCTTAGCCACACATAATAAAATAATCATGTGATGGAACTGAAGCATTAAATAGTGCTTTTAAAACTAGTCAAAAGTGTAGAAATTTTCAATTGGCACTTAACGCACACAACTAAACAGCACTTAGCTGAACTCCCCTCAGAGGGGTCACCTGTGAGGCCAAACGATTTCTCAAATCTCTAAAATACTCCTCAAATCTTCTCTATCTCTAAACACTTTTATTATTATTATTATTATTATTATTATTATTATTATTATTATTATTATTATTATTTTATTATAGGTCCCACTGTCAGTCTGGTGGTATCTCCTGAGGTGCATGCCATTTCCACTGTATTAATTTGATTTTGTTTGTGGTTAACGCTCCCCCTGTCCGAAAGTCCTCCTCCTGCAAATGGGTCTCACTGCTCCCCCCCGCTATATATTTATATCCCTAAAATCTCTACACAGCACATATTAACAAACACTGAATGTATTTCTCACCAAACCGCACAGTGACCTGCAAATCAATGCCTCTTCATTTTTTTAAATTTTCTTTCTTTCTTTTTTTTTTTCTTTGCTTTCGTTGGAAATGCATTGTATTTTTTTCAACGACAGTAGCCTTCAGTACTGTTATGTCTCAGGACAGAGGCGGCGGGACAGGCAGCAATATTCGTCAGTCGGAAAATGGCGCATACTAACTACCTGTACTAGATTTATAGACTTAACACAAATACTACAAATATATATATTTAAATATGTATATCGACTTGCTATACCTCAATCTCAGACACGCTGACTCCTCTCCGTGCCTCATAAATGTAAACGTCCCCGTATACCTGGGAGGGATAGGCGATACTCTGGGAATATAGCCCATACCACCGCTAATTCTTTTCTTTTTAATATGTTTTTCTTTGTTTTTGCTTTGTTTCGCCTCCCATTTCAGAGGCGGCTTCAAGTGTCTGACTGACTGAATATTTGCCAGCCTACCTCTATTCAGGTACAATGTATACAAAAAGCAACAGATAATATATATATGAAAAAAGTGGAACAACCCATTGGGAATTTGCCCCGTTTGGGTCAAATTTGATGGGACTTTAAAACTATCTTAACTCTTTTTGGGACTTTATCGGTCTAGTTACACCCCAGAGGTGTAAAAAAAGCTAGGCCGATCCCACCCTTACTCTATTCATGAAGCATTTTCACTGTAACTTAACACTCCTGTTTGTAACATGGGATTGCTTTTGTTTTTTTTGTTTTTCTTTTTTTTTTTGCATTTTGATTTGCCCCACCCATAGAAACTAGAGACTTCGAGGAGACAAGCGGGACAGGTGGACAAGTTAACCTTACTTTATCTGCTGTCTTCTCCCAAAAAGAAAAAAAATGACTGCATTCCACTTTGCAAGAAAATGTCTATCTATATCATAGTTCTATATATGTATTTATTATTATTATTTCAGGTTCTTTCTTTTTGCTTGTATGTCCTTCTGAGTGAAAGACTGTCAAAAAAAAAAAAAAAAAGAGCAAACAAAGAAATCTTGAACAGCAACTATTGTAACCTCACTTCGCGGAGCTCTGTGGCGATGCATGCGTGTTTCCTCCTCGCATGCTGACCCACTCTCCGCCTGTTATTAAGAACTGTATTATAAACAATTGCCATGCTCCTCTGTCGCCAAGCTGCAAATGGTCATCAGAAATACCTCAGGTCCGACCATTTTTAAAAAGAAAACGCAGCCGATTGTACACCACACATTTACACTCAAACAAAAAGGAACATCAGGACGTTTTTTCCAGTTTTTAAGAAAAATGTATCGGAAACACTCTTTTATGGAAAATTGTTTGTCGTGTACCGCTGCATCTGTCTTTGAAAAAGCCAGGTTTTTAGTGAATATCTTTCTAGCACACACACACACACACACACACACACACACACACACACACACACACACACGCTCTCTCTCTCAGACGTTTAGAGTCAGGTAGCCACTCTCGGTGTAGGCGGCTTATATATGTGTATAATTATGAAGCGGAGTCTGCGTCGTGTCTCTTATAGAAGAAAGAGGTGGGAGTGTTTGGTCGAGCTGCTGGTTTGGATTGACACCGGGACATGCAGGCGCTGCCTCTGTGAAAAAGAAAAATGTTTATTACAGTTTTTGGGGTTTGAACACATTTTTCATATCCATATTTTCACCCATCAATCTTTGTTCCACTCATGCATTCAGTTCCATTTTGTGACATTCTTGATTGCAAGTATAGTATATAAAACAAGCCTAAATCTGGACTAACCCAGGTCTAAACAAAGGGATAAATTAGAGATTAAAATGCATTATCGGGGGATTAAACAAGGACTAAACCAGGACTAATGACTCCTGAGTTCCACCAGAATAACTTTTGCATTGGCTAGAAAACATGTGGAGCTAAGAATATGTCACGTCTATCAAAGATACAGCTGCTTTGCTACTGCTTTGTCTAGTTTTCCTGCTGCTGCGATTAACTACATTTCCCAGAAATCCTCTGACACAATTCCAAATTTGAAAAATCTATCCTTTCCTCATTAAGAGATACAGTTGATGAGATGTCATAATCGAGTTGACATTAACCCTAACCCTTCAGATAAGATGCTAAATTTATATTTGCACATTTTAAGAACATTTTGAAGGCCCCTCATTGACCTGGTCTTTAAAATCAAAATCTAATAAAGCACTTTGCATTTTTGTAAATTTAGAAAATGGGTTTCTAAATTTTCAGCCTAGCTAAAAAGAGCTAAGAATGTGTCACAGCTATCAAAAATATAATCTTTGTTTCAATTCAGCTGTTTTGTGTTGTTTTCCTGCGATGAACTTTTACAAATTTAACCTTTTGCATAAAGAAAGACATTTGATGAGATGTCATAATGGATTAAAAGTTGGTTTGTAAAACAAGATGCCAAATTTATATTTACTTTTTTTTTTTTTTTTTTTTTTTTTTTTAACAAATTCTTAGAAGCTTTTAAAGGTCTGCTATTTATCTGTTCTTCAAAGTCTAATCCAGTCTTAATGGCTTACAACATTTTCAGAACTTCCTGAATGAACTGCATTTCCCAGAATTCCTTGACCACAATTTCAAATTTTTAAAATCTTCCCTTTTGTTTAAATAAACGCAAATAATTGTGTTGAATGTTCATTAGCAAGACTTTTTTTTTCTTTTTTAAAGAAATCATAGACATTTTTAAAGGTCCCCTCTTTGATCTGGTCTTCAAAGTCAAAGTGTAATAGAGCCCTCTGCATTTCTGTAAGCTTAGAAAATGTCTTACTAAATATCCAGCCTGATTTATAATTACATAGTAAGGCAAAAATGTTGCATAATACATCTATAACAAAAATCCAATGAGGATCAATGAATGGTCAAATTCGCCTTGAGGTAAAAGGCCGATCAGAGGAGGCTCAGGGGAGAGTAAGTACAGGTAAATTAATACAAAATTGTCAGTCCATAGAGATTAAATTGGACGCAGAATGAAGTGGGTTGTCAAACAGTGATATTTTTTAAACCATGACTGCCATTTTCTCCTCTGTAACTGTATCTTATTTGGAGCCCGGTGTGAAGTAATAATCTTCGGTCGAGGTTTTGCTGTTGTTCGCCGCGACCTCTTAATGCACGGCGTTTCTTTTATAGGAGAGCAATTCCAAGCGTTGTAAATGTCAGAGCGTTTGTAGAGATGTGACAGTGGGGACCTGCAGCACTGGAAAAAAACTGAGTTAAGTACAGATCTTAAAGGGCAGGCACACCTCTTCTGCCACACACTTCACTGCTGCAGTAATCAGACAGACACATCGCTCACTGTTTCACCGGAAACAAAAACTAGATAAGAGTTCACATTTTAAACTGATTGGATTGTGCCACCAAAGTACCATCTTTGACCAACTAAAATCTGAACAAACCAGGTCTAAACCATGAGACAAAACAAAGAAAATGTAATACTAAAGGAGGATTAAACCAGGACACATCAAAGACTAAACCAGGTCTAAACTAGGACTAAACCAAAATGAAAACTGGCTAAACTAAATCAGACTCCCCATGCCAGAGTTTGAGAACCACTGGCCTAGATAAATAGCGACCAACTACCTTTTAATTTTAACTATTTCTTCTGGACAGTCCATTAAAATAAAGTTGTAAATAGGCCGGATATGCAACAAAAGTGCAAGTTTTTTTGCCTTGAACACTTTCTGTTCCTACAATAGCTGGCCAAATGGAAGCAAAATTGGACAATAATAATAATAAAAACAAAAACATGTTGAATTTTCAAATTATTTCAACTTTGTTATAGGCTAACTTTATGCAGAGCTAGCCCACTCATGTCATGAACAAACACATGATTGAATTTTAAAGCTTATGAATCATTATTTTAGCAATTTATCATTGAAGAAAGTCACACCAATTCAGTCATCCTAATTGTGTTAACTGTGCTAACTTGTGCTAAATGCTAACTGTACACAAAATTGTCAAATGTGCTGCAAATTTTTGGCTAAATATTTAGTGTGAAATTTGCCAATGTCCAAATCAATGTTTATGTATATAGCACATTTCAAAACAGACACTACTGCTACAAAATATCAGTAAAAACACAACGATAACTACAAATAAAACACAGAATACATAGCTAAAACAGTAAAGTATCAAGTAAATGGATTGCAACCTTAATTGTAAGTTAGCTTGCAAAAAAAGTTAGCAGAAAACAAAATCAGTGCTTGCTATTTTGTATTGTTAAATTGACTATTAATGTATATCAGCTGCATTTCTCTAAGCCTTTATTATAGGAGAAGGTCATTAGCGTGTCAATCACTGGGCTAATACTGAGTGCCTTTGAAGACCAATCAGTAATCATTAAGGCCTGGGAACTAATCACAGCTAATCAAACCAGGCAGCATCAGGCACTCGCTACGCTACAAGACTCCTTTCATCCTCCTATACTTAAAAAATATCGGCTTGGCATTATTAAAGCACAGTGCATAGAAAAAAGGTCGGACTGCAATGTGTTTCTAAATTTAAGAAACTCGTAAATCTAGACAAGACTATTAAACGCTCCAGTAGCAAAAGATATAATTGTGGTTAAATGCTCTCTAGACACAGTTTGTGAGAGGTGTTGCTATGTTAATCTTGCAGCATTGATTGAACATTAAGGTACGCCTGTCCCTTTAAGACCTATATATCTGCCTATACAATTAACCTATTTACTATAATTATTCGATATGAACCTTGCTTGGCCCATTCAAAGCATACAATAAAAGACACTTTCCTTCATTTTTGGTCTTGCTAAATTTAGCCTCTAATGGGAAAATCTATTGCAATCAAAATCTTGCAGCATCGATTGAACATTAAGGTGCGCCTGTCACTTTAAGACCTATACAGTTAAGCCTTTTCAGTATGAATCTCGCTTTGTACTTTCAAAGCAATCAAATTCTTCAAAAGACATTTTTTTTTCGATTCCATGTCTTGCTAAATTCAGTCTCTAAAGTAAAAATCCAATTAAAATCTTTCAGCACTGATTGAACACTGAGGTGTGTGCCTGTCCCTTTAAGACCTATACTTACCTATAAACTACAATTAAGCCTTTTCAGTAGCAACCTTTCTTGGGCTATTTAAAGCTTCCTATAAAATATATTTTTCTCAATTCTTTGTCTTGCTAAATTCAACTCTAATGTAAAAATCTACTGCATTTAAACTCTTTTAGCATCGATCGAACATTGAGGTGCGCCTGTCCCTTTAAGACTTTCTATATACTTACTTATATACTCTACAAATTTGCCTTTTCAATATGAATCTTTCTTGGCTTATTTAAAGCTTCCTATAAAATACATTTTCCTCAGTTATTTCTCTTGCTAAATTCAATCTCTAAAGTAAAAATCTACTGCGTTCAAAATCTTGCAGCACTGATCGAACAATGAGTTGCGCCTGTCCCTTTAAAACCTACTATATATCCAATTATAAACTACAATTAAGCCTATTTAATATGAAACTTGCTGCTAGATTTTTTCTAATGTAAAAATCTACTGCAATTCAAAGTCTACCCTCTATAGCTCTATACTACTCTGCTAACTAATTCAGGTTTCGAGGTTGTCCTCCCAACAAAACCGTTTTACGAGTTCAAGGCCGCTCCAACAATTTCCAATAACTCCCAAGCCTTATAAACCTTTACAGACATCAGATATTGTGGATTCTTAAAAAATTATCCCTGCGTATTCCTTGCAACGCTTAAATTCATTCGCCAACACCGACATGTTGATTGTCTTGTCAGTCAAAACCTCCAAACATCTATTTATCCGTCCGCATCTGCTCGGATTATTTTTTATTTTATTGTCACTTTCTTTGATGAAACGTCTCATAAAAAAAATATGATAAAAAATAAAAACACGCCTTCCCCGTTGCTCATCCTCCACCTCTGACCCCTGGATCTGTCATCGTGTTGCCCAGTGAAGCGTGCGTTCCTCGGGGCTGACACTTCGCCGATCATCCCCCGAGAGGTGCGGCTTCTTCTTTTTCTTTTCTTTTTTTTTCCTGGACGTTTCCTGCATCTCTCATGTATTTATTTTTTCATACCTGTTGGGGTTAAGTCGCCCCAAAACACACGGTCTTCCCTAAATCATTTGGTTTTCACAGAGGCGTTGCCCTTTGGGGTATACGCTCGGGCGGGGGGTTGGGAACTCATTATCTGGAACTATTTCTCGGAGCAAATATGAGCTTACACGAGGCCTATACATTAAGAGTGTTTGGCACGTGGTTAATATTTTAGCCGCTGGTGAAAGTTTTATGATTGCTCTTCACAAAAGAGGCTCAATATTTTAACGCTGGGATTTTTCATGTTGTATGATGTGTCAGATGCTTGTTTTTTTTTTGATGTTTCAGAGCAAAGGAAGAAAAAAAAGGCTCATGCGTTTGAAAATAAGGAAAAGAGAGAAAATCTATTCAGAGAGAGGCTGCGTTGCTCTTTTGGTTTGCCGTCCTGTGGTTCTTAATGAGGTCTTCTGCAGTTAGAGGCACGTTTTTCAGTACAATGGTGTGGTATGGGCTGAGTTGGTGTGACACGCTTATTACAGGTTGTCAAAAAAATCTATATGTATTATGGCAATTTGGTCAACCCTTAGCTGTGGTTTGAAGATTAAGGTAAAGTGAGGATAATGTAATGCTAACATGGCAGAGTGAAAATGAGAAAAAGACAAAATGGAGGTCTTTCTCAGGTGAAGTTTGACTTATTCTTGTGATAATCTGTCATTTTGCAAGACCAAATCTGAAATCTTGTACTTAAAAATAATAATGGATATAGCGCTTTTTTGTAGTCACTCAAAGTCGCTTTACAAATGAATAAAAAATTTGTTTAATCTCTACCGATTGCTAACTCAAGTGAAAATGAGAACGGCAAAAAGACAAAATGGCAGGGCTTTCTTAAATTAAATTGTGATAATCAGTCATATTGCAAGACCAAATCCAAAATCTTGTACCTAATAATAACAATAATTCATATAGCGCTTGTTTCTTGGTTGGTTTATTTGTTGTTGTGACTGAAGTGTCTTGCCCAAGGACACAACAACAGTATGCAATGCCGGTAGCCGGGATTGAACTGCCAACCTTTGAGTTAGCGGCCGAACCTCTTTACCAACTGAGCTACTGCTGCCCAAGCCTTCAAAACAAAGCTAGCCTTTATTAGCCACCGCTATTTCTGATTTTAGCCAAAACTAGCATCTTGCCAAAAGCATTTAGCATGAGCCTAGCTTGTGGAAAAAAATGGCGAGTCCCTAAATTATAGGAAAGTGGTGCAGCTTTCCTAATTTGAATTTTTTGATTATTATTGCAGTTTATACGGCTATAACTCAGGCCAACTCCTTACTTTAATATTGTTTTTAATGACAAGCACTTTCACGTCAATTGCTAAATAAATTGAAATGTAGACACACAAATGTAACTGCAGATGTTCACGCACCTATCCTGTATCCATCAAAGCAATTTTCTTTTTTATGATGGCCAGTGTCAGTCTAGTCCAACTCATACCACACTTCGTCTTTGTAAACGTGACTTTCGGATGTCTTTTCGACGACTGCTTACTTTGTTACCTTTTCGCCGGCGGGGAAGCCTACACTACATGCAGAAAAAAAAGAAAAAACGTTGTGTATTTATATCTGCTTATGATGAGCGAAGTCGATCGATAGTCAGGTCAGACGCGCTCACAATCTCTGGGCACAAGTTTAGTCGGCCAGAAAGTTTTGATAACGACGAAATACAGAAATAATAATAATATTAATAATAATAAAAAACTCTTATGACTGGATTTTCCTCCTCTCTGGCAAAGCGTCCAGTCGGAAAAAAAAGGGCCTTTCTGAGTCCCTTTTTTATTATTTTTGACAAACTCCTGTAAATTTTTTTCAGCCAAATACTTTTTTCAGTGCTTTATTAACAGCAAGGATTGTAAATAAAGTGTTAGCAGGGGAGGCTTAGTCCACTGCAGGTCCTCCGAGATCTAACGAAACTTGGATCGTTACGCCGTCCCTCTAATGCATTTTAAGGAGGCGGGACTCCAAGTGGTATACAGTTCCTCATTCAGTCTTTGATGATGTTTTCCATCTCGGTGTTTCTTGATGTGCAAAAATGTAAAGAAGAAAAAAACAAAAAAACAAAAAAACTCTTACAACACAGAATACCTCAGAAAAGATTTCCATGTATAACCTTGACAAACCTCCACGCCTCGTTACATCCCTCCATCTTCTCCGGGGCACTTTTTCCTCTCTTTTTTTTTTTTTTTTTTCTTTTGCTTTTTGTTGTTGCCACACAGTGTCATTCAGTAGCGCCCAGTGGAGGTTTATTTTTATTTTTTCTAACCATTTTACTTTAATGTCTCCATAATGTAATCCATCATTCGATTAGTGAACATTGTCGGTCTAATTAATACTTTTGCAGCCCACTTTTTTTTTTTTCAGTGTAGACAAAAATACAGTTGAAGATGAGCAAAGTGAAGTCATTTTGAGCTGTATCTAATGTTTCTACAGTATAGACCATTAAAAAAAAAAAAGATTTGTTAAGAAAAATCCCATTAATTCACTGCAAAGTTTGCAATTCCACTAGTGGCTAAATGTGGTATTGCAACTGCAGTTGGGTGTTGTGGCACTAACAAGGTTAAAAATAAAAGGGCATGGTTAATTCTTATCTATTTTGCCAATTTGTCAAGTGGCCGATTGAAAAAGGTGCTACTAAAGTTATTGCTACTAATGTTCAGTTATAGGAATGCATTGTTTTAGATAACAGTGCATGGTTATGACATCAGCTAATTTTTAAACTCCACTAGTGGCTATTTGCAGTACTGCGACAACTAAATCCAATCATGCTAGCTATGAACAAGTGCCACTAAGACATTATTCTATTTTTTATTTTATTTTATTTTATTTTATTATTATTATTATTATTATTTTTGTAATAGGGCATAGTGTGGGGATTTAACACCCTGCTCTTAGTAAAGTTGCTATTTCAACTAGTGGTCATTTGTGGTATTGCAACAACAAAATGTTCCTGGAAAAATATAGAAATTATTGCATGAGATAAGCAATTGTTTCTGCCAACATACTTTACAATACAATACTTTTACATAAAAAAAATTTTATACAAGATATCTTTGATAAGAATAAATAAGTAATGACGCTCTATACTGCACCAGTCTAATATAAAAACAACTAAGAGTTGTGCAGAAACAAAATGGCCACTCTCTTAACAGCATGACTTCACTTTGTTCATCTTAGTGTCTCGTGTCTTGCTTTGCTCCTTGAACACCTCACTGCAATGGAGCTCATGCACTGACACATGCTGTATATTTACACGAGAAGTGGGTTTGCTCAAAGACTCATCTCACTGTTTCGTTCTCATACTTCTCTGTCAACTCCTTATCGTTGTGAAACGCTGAATGTAAAAAAAAACAAAAACACAAACACAACTAACCTCTAATTTAACTTTACATATTTAAGAATAAGAAATACTCTATATGTGCACATAGATATTCCTATACAAGCCCCACACTGACATAAACACAAAGCATTTGTAAATACAGATCTCTAATGTCATATACTTTTATCTTGAAACGGAGAAGGATGCGCCTTTTCCAGTGATGATTCAGGGAAACCAACAGAAGTCCAGTGCAGTATGTTAGATAAAATCACTCCAATCTGTTGCTTTTGATGTTTTTACTCTGCTCCCTTGATGTAGCATAAGGCGAAGGGGTAGGGCGCGTTTTGTTAACAGGAGACGAAGACGTAGTGGAATAGGACATAGTGTAGTTGTAGTGTTTTGAAGCCTGATTCTGTGAAATGGGGAGCGGGATGTTGTGGGCGGGGCTTTGGGGGAGGCGGGGCTTTCTTTTCTAAGCCCACACTGTAAAGACAGTGTGTTGTGACTTGGACATGAGATTCACTTTGGGCTCGGGGCGGGTGTACATAGTACTGCTTTACCCATCAGCCCTTGCCTGTCTTTTCTCAGGCGAGGCCAGACTGTATAGTGAAGGCACTGAGGAGGAAGGCTGGAGTTTTTAGACTGTTTTAATGAAGGCGGAGCTGAGAGGATCCTGTGGTTCAGAAGAAAAGCATTTCCCTGTTGCTCAGCGGGGAGCGGCGGACAGTTTCGTGAACCCTCTCGATATTTTTGCATGCTGGTGTAAATACCCCCCAACAGTCCTTTTGTTTGAAGAGGCTGCTGAATCCAAAAGCTTTTGGATGTTGTCCGCAGGACAGACTGATGTTTTGAATATGAAATATTGCCCCTGAGAAAAAAAATCCTTTTCCTGAGAAGAAGGAGCACCTAAGGTGTTTGTTTGTCATTGCAACAGCTTTCGTAGTGGTTTTTGGCTAACGCTCTTTTGCAATCATTTTTCCTTGTGTAAAGTAACAATAAAGTGTGTATGAGTGTGAACCGTGTGGTTGTGAAGAATAATGCAAAAAGCTCACTTTGATTTCTTTATTATTATTCTGCCATGTTTTCGACTCACAGCGGGTCCTTTTAGAGGCCTGCCTGTGTCTTTACAAACTTAACACAAACCAATCTGAAGCATTGTATTTCTGTATCTGTCTGTACCGGACAGAGCCAAATTAATGTACCCTCAGACCCTCAGGGACCAGCACTGCTTCACTCTTATTCAGGTACTTAACCGAGGCCGAGCAGTGACATCCTTAACCAATACTTTTTAATCAACTCTTTTACAAACACACAAAATTACCTCCAAACTCGAAAACACTCAGTTTCTTAATCTTTTCTTTGTTTTCTGTTGAGCTCCTGGTCTGACTCAGGCCTGGGGTTGTTTCTTTTTGTGGATACCTCTGGATATTTTATTAGCTTATGAATGTCAACTCAGTTCAGGAGTCTTTGTAACCATTGTCTCTGTGGCAGGCACCAACTTAAAGACTCTTTTTGCCTGGTTGTGCTAAGCTTGCGAACGCTGCGGTGATAGTAAAGCCATGTTGAAGTTTCTGTCTCGGTTCATTATTCAAGTGCTATAACTTTTATCTTACATTTATCTGCTGCCAACAGTCTCACACACAACACAGAGGAATGTGGAAGATCTGCCTTCTGTTATTTTTAAGCTTCAGGGAAAAACCTAGACAGCCTCGTACGAACCAGGAAACTTTAGGACCTCTGGACTTTAGCTGTGAAGGACTAAGGCCAGGCTGAATTGAAGCAGGACGTCCAGTTAGCCGCTTTTAAGACAACCACGTATGTCATCTGTGGTTTGTTTTGGTAGTTTTCACACTTGGATGCTTTGAACAAAACTAAAACTTGGACCTGTCAACTAGCATTCACAATATGTTTCTGTGCTCTTAATGCTTTTCACACATTGGATTGTTATTGACTTTTCAACCCAAAACTCTAGGGTTTAAAGAATCTAGTTCTTTTCTCACCAAGATGCCAATTTGTAGCTTGTTTAGTAGTGGTGCTTAATATTGCTAGACATATTTTTGCTTTCCAGCTGTAGATAAATAGCTTTTTTGACAGAAAAAAGTGCTAGCTGAGTTAGCATTACCAACATGTAGCTATGCTAGAACAAGCTAAGAAACAATCAATTTATGGCAACAATCATTCATAGATCCAAGTTTCTTGCCTTTCAATCATGTTTAAGACACATTCTGAGAAAGAGATTATGGAATGAAGCAAAGAAATATTATCTGTAATGAAAGTGAAAGTGAAAGTTTTGAATGCTTACTAGCATCAAATCAACTAAGGTGTCATGCAACACAAATTGCTAGCAGGCACTTTTCTAGCTTTGCCATTAGCTTATCTAAATTGTACAAACATGACAGGACATGGCTTTTCAAACTGTGCTACCTAAAAATGTGTACATACATTAATTTGTAAATCACTTAATGGCACTTACTGGCTCAAGCTACAAAAAAAATAGTTTGTGTTAAAAGAATAAATGTTTTGACTGCTAACTAGCATCAAATATACTAAAGTTAGCATGTACCGTTTAGCACTGCGGTTTGCTAACCCACATGTTAACATGGCAGGACATGCCAAGTTAAATCAATGGCACTTACTGACTGCAGCTGTCCAGTGTTTGGAAAAACCTTGACGCCAAGGAAGTAACGTCTTACTCATATCTGGGAAGCATATTTTGAAGTTGAAGCAATGGTTCAAGCACCACCCTAGAGCTAGTATTTGGTTTATCTTGGCGGAAAAGTGCTAACTGAAGTACTTTTAGCTGTGTTTAAAACAGCGTAACACATTAGCTAAGCCACAGTTTCTTACCTTGCACACGACTCGAACCAAATTCAAACCACTTATGATGCTATTGCTTCGCTTTGGTTAGCATCAGTTTATAAATGCTGCTTTTTTGGGAGCTAAAATCGACCAAGTGTGAAAGCTAACATTGCTAATCATGCGGCTAGTGGACGTTAGCAGTTTCTCGTGGACTGTTTTTCCTGCACATTATGTGGTTTTCTGGCCTTGTCGTTGGTTGTACCTTGGTCTCATTTCGCAACAGCATTCATATCACTGAAGCGAATCACGTGAGGTTACTTTCTTACTTACTTTGCGAGTTGGTTTGGTTGGAATATTTCACTGTCTCCAATGGTGTGGAAACTTCCGGTCCGTGGGCTTGTTTATTGTACAGCAGTTTTTTTTTTTTTTTTTTTTTTTTGAAAGACGCAAAGTTGTTGTTTTTAACTTTTCGGGTTGTTTTGTTGTCGGCGCCGAGGTTACGTCTCCTAAGTCGACCCCTCGGCGCGTATACAAACGAGTGGTATATTGGTAAATAACAGTGCGTTCCTCCATGGGGCCTGCTGCGTCCGCATTTTATTTTTTCCTCTTTATCCGCCGGTGAGTTTTTTGACGAGAACTAAATACCTCATTCCTAAGGTCCAGCGGGCTCCAGGGGAGGGGGCGCTGTTGCCGATGCTCAGGACGCCACGCCCCTTTTTCACGGTTTGGTCTGGACGGACTTTACCTCTAACACATATTAAAAATCTACCATGTACACTCACGCACACAGCACACAAACTATGGTTCTCCAAGAAAAAAAAAAAAAAAAAAAAAAAAAAAACCCTGATGGACCTCATTTTTCAATATCTGCTGTTTACAGTTTGACAAAATATGTATAATTTAAAATATTTTTCTCATAATGTAGTTTTATTTATGTACAATATTTTTTGGTTTTGTCTTATTTTGTACCTCGTGAGTTTATTCTTCTAGGCTTATATTATCAATGTCCGTGTAAATGAGCACTTAAAGGATCACACAAATCGCTTTTAGTTCGATTGACTGCACTATACTTTTCTTTTTTCCCTCTTTTTTGAATGCAATCTGATTTTAAAGATCAGGCTGATAATGATAATGAACTTAAAAATGTATGTGATTTATTTTGACGAAAAATCCTGATTTCAAAGCAGTCTTTTTATTTTATTTATACCTTTTTTTTTTCTTTTTTTTTGCCTTGAACGACGCTGATTAGACCTGTCTTTGTGCATGTGTAAAATATTTTACTGGTTATGTTATATTCGATTTGATAAGAAAAAATAACATTGCCATTTTTGCCACACATTTCAGCTGTAATGTTGTGTAAGGTAGTATTCACTGGATGCTAGAACCTTCTTTTCAAAACCACTATTCTTCTAATAAATTTTGTTGTGAAAATAAAGAACTGGGCTCGTCTCTTGTGTCTTTTAAAACTTTGAACTGATACTGTTTTGTTGATCAGGCATAACATTATGACCACCTGGCCTATACACATGTTGGGCTACATACCAGTATTTTTAATATTTAATAAATCTCTGTCCTTTTACATTTCTTTACTGTAAAAATACACAAAAACCTAACTAATAAAAATGTGTCTAGTAAAACGTTACACTAATTGGCTAGTAATCTGTCAGTGGTCGTAATGTTATGCTTTATTGGTGCATTTGTTCATTTCACAAACATTATTTTGTAGATCTTGCTGTCTCGTACGTATAGTAACGTGAACAATAATAATTTTACTTCGCAAATCAAAGTGGATTATGTAATTTCTATCTTGAAATCTTGATAACTTGAGATTGTTTATTAACCTGCACATGGCTGCTTTAATATCAATTCATTTTAATAACAACAATAACAGAAATTACCGTATTTTCCGGACTATAAGTGTCACTTTTTTCATAGTGTGGCTAGGGGTGTGACGTATACTCAGGTGTGACTTATATATTAAAATATTTCAGGTGTTGGTTAGAGGGCGCTCTAGGCTTGTGTCCCAGCATCTGCTGCACCTGTACCACTGACAATTTAAAATGTAAACATTACCACAACAACTTAGGCTATAAAGACAACTGAGAAAGAGCGGAATAATTGGAAATGGAACTGATGCTGAGTCTGACGACAGCCACGCAGAGGAGGAAGCGGCGCTTCGTCTACCTCCGGAGTTGGCGGAGTTGTTCAGAAGCGACACCGAGGATGAAGAATTTAAAGGATTTAGTGATTAGGAGTGAGATGGTGAGTTTGGTGAACTTGTTATATTATGTTCTTTATGCTATAGTTATGTGAATAACTGTTAATATATTACGTTAACATACGAGACACCTATTCAGTTCGTTGTTTATGCTTCATGTAGCTGAATAACCATCAATGTGTTACGTTAGCAAACCGCACACCTATTCAGCTGTTGTTCTCTATTCTATTATTACTATAACTTGCCTTTCAACATGAAATGTCTGTTCTTGGTGTCGGATTTTGTAAAATAAATTTCCCCCAAAAAATGCGACTTAGAGTCCAGAGCCACTTATATACGTTTTTTTCTTCTTCATTATGCATTTTTTTGGCGTGCTCCTTATACTCCGGAGCCACTTATAATCTGGAAAATACAGTAAAGGGATTGAAGTGTGCCTCTGTTCACCCAAACTCAAAACATATATATGGTAAAGTATGTCAGCTATCAGTACTTTTACTAACGTTTAAATGTTTTTTATAAAATTAATTTAATTAAGTTATTCCAAAGTGGTTTCCAAACGTCCTCTTGGTTGGTTACAGGATCTTTTGCTAAAACCGCTCTGGGACATAAAAATAATGTACAGAAGCTCATGTCGGAAAACCTAGATATTGCTTTTTCTTTTAATTGAGGAAAACTCTAATAGCATCTGGCATCTAATAATGAGTTGTTTGAGGAATTAATGGCTTGAGGCAGTGTGTATTGGTTTAATAGATGCATGGCCGGCTTTGGTGAATCCAACCAGGGGCCCGGGACCCCTGCCTAGTGCTTTGCAGGGGTTACTTGGAATTATTTTACTTTATGATGAGGAAAATATGTGCAATCTTTTCATATTTAACCACTGAAACTTAGGAGACAAGCTCAGGTGTCTCATTTTTGTTACATATTTTTTAGGTTTAAAAGCTTTCAGTCATTCAGATTATTATTATTATTTTAAATATAAAATATCGCAAAATATACAGTAAAATAAGCAAATGTAATAGGAATTTTAATTAATAATTGTATTTTTAAGGCAGGCAGATTATTTTTTTTATATTTATAATATTAGTTGTACTGATAACAATGATACAGCTTTATTTATTCACAGTTTAAAAAAATATTTGACATAATGGCCAAGTTGTTAATGTTTACATTTTTGTATTGGGTCTAAATCCTCGTCCAATCAGAAAAGAGACCATTGTTTAAAGGAAAAAATGCAGGACAAGAATTTGTAAGTAAGTTTAAAATGTTTGTACTAATATAACTACTTTTGAAATAAACATCAAAACTTACTCTCATGGTATGACAAAAGTCCCAGGGGATACATAAGACAGGCTTGTCAAAAATGTAAATAGAGGAAAAGTGAAAAATAAATGCAAAATAATCAGAGGTGTAGCCAGTGCAGCTGTCCTGGGGCCCCCTGGGAGTGGGCCCTTTTCAATCTATGGTCAAGCCTTTACTTTAAAATAAATTTAATTCATGTTAAATTTAATGAAGTAATTAAAAATCATTATTATATATCACCTGTATCATCTTTGAGCTCGATTATCTCAGGATATAATTATGTTTTCTTATGATTAATACAAACACTAATTTTAAACATAATTTGTATTTTGAATGAAACTCTGCAGACGGTAAGAACTGCTCTTTGAATCCAGTACAAACAGCCGACTGCCACATTTTATGAATAAAAACTTAATGCATAAACTTGTTTTACTGATTGACTTTATTTTCACTGAGGCCCATTCTTAAAATCTGGGGCCCCTCTTTACTAAAGTCACATCACCGACTGAAGATAAAAGCAGGATTACATTGCTCTCACTCTGAGCTCAGGTTTGTATTTAAGGTCATTCATTTTGCTGCTCTGAATGAAGTCTCTACTTTTCCACAGATTTGTTGCTCCAGGCCTTTGCAGCGCTGATATTTGAGAGTATTATTATCTCTCAAGCCAACGAGCAATATGTAAAATCAACCATGACACAAACAGAATTAAAAATATTTATTGCCTTTGCCATTGTCTTGCATGTTTTGTTTTTCCAGTTTGAGGGCCTCTTTTTATTTACCTCACACAACAACCACGTGACGTAACATTGTGCACATTTAACACCAGCTTTCTTCCTAAATGTAAATAAGAAAACCTCTCCCATTCATCACACCTCTGTTGCTCTGAGCATCTCTCCTTCTGCATCTCCTCTGCTCTCGCCGTTTGTCTTTGCTTCCTCTTCGTGCTGCTTCACTTTGTCTTTTTTTATTTTTTACGTAACTCCTTCTCTGTCGGGCGCTGCTGCAGGCCCCGAGGAGAAGCGGGCGGCCTCTGCGCTGGATGGAGGCAGAAAAAGACAAATAACTTTTCAGGGCACAGGAAGTAGGTCATCCTCCTATCAAATATTTATTCTCTCACTCTGCCTAAGGCTCCAAAAGGAAGGCCTCTATAGATGTGTATATATGTGTGCAGTTACTGTGTGTGTGGAGAGTCATATACGCGGCTAATTTGCACATATATGGCTGCTCTGTAGTCTGACTAAATTTGAATACGTGGATGATGGATATTTTAAGCTGCTGCCCTTCTTTGTGAAAACTTCAGAGGATGTTTGAAGATCCCATATTTGTCTCAGCACGTGTTTAAAGTTTAGGTCTCAAGCATTAGTTTGTATTCCCACTGCCATTGTTCTGGGTGTACCCCGCCTCAGGACCAAAGTAGCTAGGATAAGAGATAGATAGATACCGCATTTTCCGGACTGTAAGTTGCTCCAGAGTCACATCAGCCAAAAAACGCATCATGAAGAGGAAAAAACATATACAGTGAAGCCCGAAATTATTCATGCCCCTGGCAAATTCTGACTTACTTTTATTCAACCAGCAATTTTTTTTGACGGGAAATGACCCAGGCTTCTCCCAAAAGATAATAAGATGATGTACAAGAGGTATCATTGTGGAAAAAAATATTTCTCAGGTTTTTTTTCATTTGAACAAAAAGTGTCATGTTGGTTGAATGAAAGTAACTTTAAGTCAGAATTTGCCAGGGGTATGAATAATTTCGGGCTTCACTGCATAAGTTGCACTGGACTACAAGTCGCATTTATTTAAGAATGTATTTTATAAAATCCAAGACCAAGAACAGATATTTAATCTGAAAAGGCAAGTTATTCAGCTACACAATAGCACACAGAACAACAGACTGAACAGGTGTCCAGTATGTTAACGTAACACATTAACAGTTATTCAGCTGCACAACAGCATAAAGAACAAACCTGGGAGGCTGAAGAGGATAAATTAACAAAACAAGCCAGAGTCCAACAAGAAAGTTACCGGGAAGCAAGTTCACCAAGCTCCTGATCTAATTCTACATCACTGAATACTACTGACAGTAGTTGTCACAAACCTAGAGCGCCCTCTCGCGGCTGTAGATGGTAATGTTTACTCCTTGATTCATGTTAAATTTGCAACTTATAGTACAAAAAATACAGTATTTTTTATTCGCTAATGCCTGGTTCACACAGCAAGTTGGAAGCTTTTCAAAACCTGAGAAACCCAAACATGACGATAAAAAAATCATAGATCTAACAGTTTTGATCGTACAGTGTGTGGTGTGTGACCACACAGCAAAGAAAACACACCACACACAAACAGATTTCACTCACGAACATTCCCAGGTCAGACGGGAAATCTCGCAAAACCTCACGAGATTAAACGTGACCTTGGCGTACACAAACATGAGAAGCAGTTGCTATAGTTTTATGATATGCTTTACACGAAACGTTTAAACATTCGCATTGTTGCCACATATCCACAAGTTGGTCTTTCATCTCCGACGTCCACCTGACTTTCTGGTGCGCCATGACAACTGTTTTGATTTCCCTCCGTGCTTCCGTCACCTCGCTTTCTGATTGGCTACACGTCACATTCAACAGGGCTCGTGTTTGTTTGCCCTTGAATGAGAGTAGACTGGATGGAGAGGGCTTGTTGATTGGTCAGTGCTTCCTGGAGTGGGAGGGGTTTGTGGGAGAGGCGGAGGCTTGTAGAAGAGTGTTTCGGGGGCCTCAGAAACTTAGCGCCAAAGAATACAGGAAGCCTTAAAGCCCCTCCCAAAACTAAACCCTGTTGCCCTGTTCCTGTTATCAGTGATGTATCTTATGTCTTATTTATTCTTTGTACTTTTTGTGTAGCTTACTTTTGCATGTCCTTATTTGTATTTTTTTATTACATATTGTACTATCTATAGTTTTATTTATAGTTTTGCTTAATGTCACTTGTGGGGGTTTGAGAGTAACACAGTTTCATTTCTCTGTATGTTTGACCTGAGTAAGTTTAAACATGGACCAATGATGTTCAGATCTGCTGATGTCCCTCAAAAACATGGACTTTATGTATTTATTTATGACTGTCCACTACAAAATACCAAGACATCACATTCGGCTGAAGTTTAGAGCTGACCTCAAACTTCAAGCTTTACTAAATAGCAATATTATTACAAGGGAGCAAATTAAAAATATTAAATTCAATTTTTTTTTTAGATGACAGGAATGAATGGTTGTTGTTAATATACATTTGTTAAAATTTACTTTGTTAACAGGGTCCAGATCTGATTGTCAGCTATAGCTTCAGTGAATATTATCATTCTTGTCCAGTAAAACATGAAAATTAAAGAGAAACTCAGTCACTGCTTGCTTCTTTGCTGTTTTCCCTAATTTTCCTCTACAGAGCTCCCCCTACAGTTCAGAGTAAAGCACTATCATAAACATTCACAAGTCCAGTTGACTCCTATTGTGATCCCTCGCTTGGCTTTACTGTAGTTTCTCCTCCTGGTGTCCATACAATGCTTTTTCTGCAATTTGTCCGCTCTGCCACAACGAAAATCAAGAAATAAAGCCATTGCTAGCTTGTTTTTTTGCTAACCGCCATGTGCCGCTTTCTCGCAAGACTTGAAACTTCCAAGACACCGGGTTGAGGGCGCTAACTGTTGCAAGTGTCACTGTCGGCCCAGAGACAGCGGGGGGAGATGCCGCATCCTTCATTTACGCCACAACAACTCACTCACCATCACACGGACCCTGGAACAAATTATTTAAGGTAAAAAAGTTCTGCTTTAAGAAAGGTAGCCTATATTATGTAGCCTCTAGCTAATCATAGATGCTAATTGCTACATTAAATAATGTGGCTGAACGTTAATACACTCGCTAATGTTTTCTAACCAGCCTCTGCTATCACTCATGTGGACAGTTGGTGTCAAAATCATCTTCATTATTCATATTTTTGCAGTGCTTGGAGGCTAATGCCTAATTCTCCATGAAAAATGTTTTATGCTCCGTTTAAATAAATTTTTTTGGGTGTGTTTACAAACATTAAAATGATCTGTTAGGGGGTCACGGGCGGCTGGTGCCTGTCCTGCTGCAGCTGCTTTGGGCCTAAAGTGAAGTCCATCCTGAACAGAGGCCAGTTAGTTTTAGAGCCCACACACACACTGACTAACCCTGACATCCTCACCCATTCATTACAGCAGCAATGGACTATGCATTACTCTAAAGAATGACAAGGTAATAACGCTAAGAGTATTGTGTTTCTCAGCCAGAAAGCTCTTTTTTTCCTCAGTATGAGATCATGAAAAAGTTGATTCGAAGCTGTAATAAAGTCATGACGGCCTCTGAAGTGTCTCAAACTCACTGCACATGTTTACGTCTGGTACAAGCCCAACATCTGATATAAAACCCTTACGTACCGTCCTCCCCCTCCCTCTGAGACTCCTCTGTTTTTCCCGGTCGCACTGTGAAAATGTCAGCCCCGCCGTCGGCGCCCCCTCCCGCAGCGCCGAGCGGTGGAGCGGCGCAGCACGCCGTCCCATTACTGATTAATGCAACTGCTTCATGGCCGTTCAATTAAGAGCCAGGCCCATGCCCCATACCGGCGTCTTCTCTCTCCCCCACCACCGCCCCCCACCCTCGGGCCCACGTCTGCTCCGAGACACAACACCAGGATGAACCCACGCTAACAAGCTCCGAACCAGGACACTTTACCGCTCTTTAACCCAGTTTCCAGCTTCACTGAAGGGAGGAAAGCATTAACAGAGATGTTTCAGGTTTGGTTAAAGTTTCTGAATTGAATGAATAGTGCAAGGGTTAAAAATGTTACTATACAAGATATAATAATGTCTTATGAAAACTATGCAAAGTTTTATACAAAAAGAAAATAACACTCAGATGGCACAGACTTCAGAAAAATTGATTCTATCCTGTAAAGATATAGTCCAGGGTTGGCCCTGCCTGTCATTTTCAAAAACGTACTTAGTTGTTGTAGCAAATTACCATTTAATTTTTAATAATCTGATATGACTTATATGTGATAATAATCTTTTATTGCATTATCTACATGCTCACAATTGATTTTTGTTTTAAAGTAAACCTATATTACAGCAAAGAACGCAAAAAGGGACATTTTTATTTAGCCCCAGAACTGTACGGCACAGTAGAGCTGTGATTGACAGCAGAGCGTCCCGCCCCGCTCATATCTACAGTATTAAGGGCTAGATTTATTTAGCCTAGAGTCCTGAGTTTGGCCAATCACAGAGCACGTACAGTAGTCACAAATGCGTAGCTTACTTTTGAGAGATGGCGGTGGGAATAAACTATCGTGACTGCAGCATTGAAATTAACTCAAATCACCTTTACACCCAGAGCAGAAGAGGAAGAGGATTGAAGAGGATTAAATAGTTTCTCCAGAGGTTTTGGGACAAACTCGCCTAAAAGCATTGGCTGCACTTTCAATCAGACATTATACAGAAAGCACCGGACCACAGTGACAGAGTGATTAACGTGTTTTATATAATATTTGCATCACAGAAAGGAAGAAGAGAGATGTGAGCTTCATTTTAAATAAGGTAACCTGCACATTACTCCACTTACAAAACATGACGTGGCTTTAGGCTAACGGGACTGCACCTTCTGTTACTGTTGGCCTGTTTAACCATTTTTAAGTTGTAGATGATGTCAGTGAGGGCTGGTGGTGACTCTGGGCGGAGGGGGTAATACACTGTTAATAACACACACTGCTCAGTATTAACACCAGGCCATAGGCAGCAACAGTAAAGTCCCACTGACGTCTGAGGTGTGTTAGCTCTGTAGGCTAGAGGCGCTTTTCCACTAGGACGGAACGGGGTGGGACGAGTCGGTGTGGGGATGCTTCCTCTTCCCAAAAAGTGTTCCAAGGTGTTCTACTTTTGGCACGCTTTTGGGACGGGGTCCAGCGAGGTTAAGCGTCTGGAACGGTTAGAGGTGCTGAGAGCTGATTGGACACAATCCTCACTCAGGCAAAAACAACAAACCAAAGAACAGAAATAAAAGTGAAAATGTTTTTTTAATCAAACGCGTTCATTTCCTTGTGATAAACAGCTGCATTCCTAGAGAGGACAAGCTAATGTTGAGGTGACTTTTTCTACAAATAAAACTAATGAATGAACTATTGAATATTAGCAACAGCTAACTGTTCATGAATCTAAACATTTCATTTTTAGTTTAGATTGAATTAAACACGAGTTAAACTCATGTAGCTATTATCTTATTTATTAACACAACGTTTGCTGCACTTGTGTGGCGTCAGTGTTTCTGTAACAGACGAGGGTCTCCTGGACCCAGAGCCATGGAAACACCAGCAGGTTTTAGGGGCGAGCCAATCCAAGGTGTCCCGTACTGACACGTCCCTTACCCTTCTCCCTTGTGGAAAAGCTCATAGATGGACGTGACCCTACAACAGACATATGGAGGTGTGTTAGCTCAGTAGGTGGACATGACTCTACAGTATTATATGAAAACACATCATGTGTTAGCACAGTAGGCTGGGTTAGCTGTCAGTGGCTGACTTCTTCTTCAGTATAAATGCCTTCTCTCATGGTTAACATATCCTCAGTAACAGTTTCCTTGTCTTAATAAATAAAGCGACGTGCCCTCCAGAGGAACTCTCCTTTCTGACTTTATCATTAACTTCTGTTGATTCACATTTAAGTCACATCTCCTGGACAAAAGCCTCGTTGACTCAAACAGTGAAGAGGTCAATCAGTATTCAAAACGTCTACGGTCAGGACAAAGCCGGTCTGGTCTGCGTTTTGTCCTGAGGACGGTGAATGTGGACTGAGTGGGACTGGAGCTACATGTGGTTGATTGGAGCTGCTCAACGGCCGTGACTCTGAAAGAACCACAGCTTTTCAAAATAAAACACAATCTGTGCACTTTTAATTTGATGATGAATGGAGAGCTCATGTTGTACAAGGTCAGAGCTAATTGAAAATGATTGAGATGCTTTGAGAAGAGCAGCTTGAAGCAAAACACTGTGTTTCTGCCACAACAGCTTCTCTCACAGGTCACCTTCTACTCAACAGTGCTACTACTCGGTTACAGACTCACCTAGGACTAAGTCATCAGGTCTAAACCAGGACTAAACTGAGACTAAACCAATACAAAAACAGGACTAAACCAGGTCAAAACCAGGTCTTCACCAGGACTTAACAAAGTCCAGGGTTTAAGCTGTGACTAAACAGGAATTAGCCAGTACAAAAATAAGAAAAACTAGGATTAAACCAGGTCTAAACCAAGACTAAACCAGATATAAACCAAATATAAAAAAAGGTCTAAACCAGTATTAAACTAGATATAAACCAGATCTAAACCAGGTCTAAACCAGGTCTAAACAAAGACTAAACCAGATCTAAACCAGGACTAAACCAATAGAAAACCAGGTCTAAACCAGTTCAAAAACAAGACCAATCTTAGACTAATCACCACTAAATCAGGAATAAAACTGGCTCTAAATTAAACTAAATCAGGACTTTATCTGCGTACCCCCAGACGAAGCCTGTGTACCACCAGTAGCACCCCCACCACTGCTTGAGAACCACTGCACTATAGGATTATATTTTGGCACTGGTTTAAAATATTCGCTTTGCCTTTAGGCGAACATAAATGCACCCATCCCCCTTTATACTGCCCTCATATTCATCCCCCATCCTTCCTTCCTCCTTTCTCGTTTCCTTGCTGCCTAGCCTCCTCGTCTCCTCGGTTTCATCTTTGACTTATTTTGTGCGGTGAATCCAGATGCTTTCGCCGCGGGCCATGTATATAAATGTGTGTGTGGAGATGCCGGTGGAGGCTACACAAAGAGGAGCAGAGAAGAAGAGAGGACATTTTGGAGCTGATTAAATCATGGCCACTCCTTACAGACAATATAAAGTACATTTCCTTCCCCCTAAGTTGCCTTTTTTGAGCTTTTAACCCTTTTATAATGTTGTTTCCACCTCAAAAACAGTGTTAGGGTTGTTTTAAGTTATAAAACATGAAATACGAATGCAAAGGTCTCCAAAACTATTTCATAAAGCCTGAAAAAAAGCAGAATATAAGACTTTAAAATGTTGTAAAAGGAGGTAAAGTCAGTCCAAGTTCACTTTCCTTTGTCCCTAATTCATTCACAGTGGAGAGGCTGAGCTGCGAGGTTGGAGGTGAGGGAATGCATCACGTCTCTGTCCTCAGAAAGACGGAGAAACAGCTGCGTGTGCGCGCGAGGTCTGCTGCACCGGGGGCCCAATGAGCACCTGGAGACCACTAACATCATCACTGTATCAATAAAAGGACATCTGCTTCAGAGAGGGACACAGAGCAGTTATAAACCCAGGTACGGAGAGAGACAAAGACAGGAGAGGAACAAAGAGCTGCAGTACTCAGTGGATCAAGGTAGATTTTAATTTAAGTAGATATAATACTGCCTTTAATTCCTATTTTTATAAGAAGATAGTTAGTTTGTGTGGTGGATGAGACGTTCAGCTCATAGGTTTGTTAAGCAGAGACCTAAAAAAACATCTGGTAAATACTTTGCAAGTTAAAACAGAACACAACAGAAATATGTTAATCTATAAAAGGATGAATGTATGTGTGTTAAATGTTCATTTAAATAAAGCAAAAGTGCAAAAAATGGTACAGTCCACAACAAACAAGACACAAAAACATAATTTTTGGCATCAGAATGAGTGCGGCGACGGTGTATGAGCTTTAGAAACGCGCAGGAGCACTTCCTGGTTTCTCGTGTCTACGTAGAGCCGTGAGACCGAGCGTTTTCAGCTCTTGAGAATGGCAGTGCCTCAGCATACAGGATTACTCAAACAGAATACTACTTCAGGTCTGTTTTTGAGGTGGAAACAACATTATAACGTGGTTAAAAGCTCAGAAAAGTCAGTTTAGCAGAATAGGAGACCTTTAAGTTATTTAATTGTATTCTTTGGGCTGGTCCTAAGCTTGGATAAATGGAGAGGGGTTGTGTCAGGAAGGGCATCTGGCATCTAAAACCGATGCCAAATCAAGAAGTAAAAGCCAAAAGCAGGGGTGTCCAAACTACTTCATTCTCAGGGAGGTACTGTAGTACTTTTTCTACAAAGTGAGAAGCTTTATGTGACTTTTTCAGCAGCAGTCAGTGTGTGTATAAATGCAACATCTTACACCTGTTCTCATTCCAAAATGAAAATTTGTGGTTCAGATTCAGATTCAGATTCGGATTCGGATTCAGATTCAGATGACTTCATTTATCCCACCAGGGGCAATTCATTTGAGCTGCACGATAAGACAAATACACAAACAAAAACAACGACTAAACACACAACAATACAATGGAGCTTAATTAATAAATACTAAATATAAGCCCTAAAATAATTCAAGTGAATAAAAATCAAAAAACATTAGGAGATTACAAAGAGTTTAAAAGTGTTGTTTAACAAAATTTCATCCATGTGCTGGTCCCAAGCCTGGATAAATGTGGGGTTACAGAGGGACATTAAAAACCTGTGCCCATGTGAATGATTCACTGTGGAGACTCATGAAGGAAAATAGTAAGGCAGCAGTCAAAAGTCCAATTTAGCTCCTCAACAACAGCCCCTAAAGATCTGCTGTAGCTGTTTATGCTCATAAAACTAGGAAGACAATAAGTTTGCACTCCGCACTTTGACCACCAGATGTCACCAAAGTTGCCAAGTACTGTCCAATAAAACTCTACAAACTCAATGTGTAAATGTCAGTTTGGTTTATGCATTTGTGAATGTGGCACCTCCGCAGCGCTTTTCCCCACAGTTTCAGTTTCTGCAGCTTCATCCCCAGAGCCTGAACTCTTTTCCTGTTCTATACAAAGAAGTTCGCCTGATACCTTCACTTGAGTTTTGTTTCTATGGGCGGAACAATCACCGGCGGAGTAACCAATCAGAGAAACAAAGGGCGGGACACAAGCAGCGCACCACTGACCTGTAACCAAAACAAACATGGAGTATTGTTGAGTATTTGTGACCGGGGACAGCAGCAGAAGCCAGTTGTACAAAGACCTGCAGTAAAAGTGAGTTTGTTTGAATGTGGTCGCTGTCTTACCTTGCACAGCAGCTGGATTATTGGGAAATTTGTGAGTTCACAAACTCACGAAAAGCATCTTGTCCTGCTCCCGCTGATCTGTTTGGGTCCAGACCTGTGGCGGCTGGACCAATGGTGTGGCAGTTCTGCTGTGAGTGGGCGGGGTTTAGGTTTGCCGACAACAACATGCTCTTTTAGCGATACTTGTTAACAACATGGCGACGTGGAAAAACTTAAGGTGTGCTGCTCTATATTTACAAAAATGGCAAAAATCTTCTAACGTCTTTATTGTGTTGTTTTACTCTGAGCAGTTTGTTGTTTAGCTACGGAGCTGGCGCTTTATCCAATCAGCTCCAAGTATTCTACTGAAGGTCCCGCCCCTTCACAAACGAGAGCTATTCCATATTGAGATAGCATTAGCAACTCTTAGCAACTCTTTGCTAATGTTATCTCAATTTGCCAAGTTACGTCAACGGGACTATTACGGGACTATACGAAAAAATCTAAACAGGACAAAGACAAAAATCCCACAGAGGACTGAACAACAACACGGACTTCAGCAGAACCAACAGGTGACGAAGGAAAGCTCTAAATGCCGTTAATCAGGTCAGAGAAGTTACTCTGACACCATCTTGGTATTTCCGATAGATTAGCTTTGGTATTTGTAAGGATGGATTCCAAGCTTGGCAAAAAGCCTTTTCGTGTTCCTTAAAAAATAAAAATAAAATCGTCTTAACCCTCATACATCACGTCTGTCCCTGCAGAGGTCTAAATACCAAACTCTTTCTCACTCATAAGCCATCATTCATTTGTCTGAATACTTTTTTTGAGTGTCTTCTGGTTGAAGTGCTGCCATGAAAAACACAAGAAGTATTTCCTACAAATGTCTTTAATGTTCTTTTAACAAGATAGAGATGTCCTTGTGTTAGCTTCAGAAAGACTTTAAACACTGAGAAAAAAGCGTTGCAGAGACGCGGCGAGAAGTGGAGGAACAATGGTTAGCTCCAGGAGAAAGGTGCGACGGAGAATATAAACGGAAACAGGACAAAGAGCTGTAAAAGTAAGAAGAGCTGCAGGATCAATATCACAGAGGGACAGACAGACAGAGAGACAAAGAAAAAAAAAAAAAGTGAAATTCTGTGTTTTGTTTGTTAACTCATGTTGGTGATGCACAGCAGTAGCAGTAGTAATCGTAGCAGTACCATGTCAATGCAGACTGCTAATACTACAAGTTACTGCAACTTCCACGTACTTCAGGTTAGTTACGTGCGTACTTCTGTGTAAGTACTGCGAGCTGTTCCCTGTCTGCCGTTTCTTATACAACCTTTGTACAAAACTCGCTGGTGACTCTTTTGTGCAGAGTAAAAAAGTTAAAATATTCAATGTTTAGTGGATACGGAAGCGTATTGCGTTCACCTGAAAAAAAAAGTTTCTGTTTTAATGAGCAAAGTTAGTTCTGTTTTTATGAGAAAAGTTTTGATTTTACGAATAAAGTTAATTCTGTTTTTATGAGAGAAAAAATCCTGTTTTTACGAGTAAAATTATTTTCTGTTTTTACGAGAAAAGTTTTGTTTTTACGAGTAAAATAATTGTATGTTTTTATGTGGATAATGGTCCTTATTATCGTGTTCCACTTTTGGGGGGAGAGGAATTCAAAGTCAATCGCAAAGACCTGCGATGTCTGCGCAGAGTCGACAAACTAATGATTATACGTCAATATTACTTAACGAAAGCAGAATCTCCAGTGTCTCAAGCCTAGAGTAAAATAAAACCGTATTAAACCAAGTAGTTGGGACATTTACGCCCTTTCTTTAGCGAGCAACTCTTCAATACGAGCTAAACGTTTACTGGTTGTGATAGACATGAATTTACTTTTGTCATAGAAGTTATTTATACTCATAAAAACAGAACTTTTCTCATAAAAACATCCATCCATCTTCTTCCGCTTTATCCGGGGCCAGGTCGCGGAGGCAGCAGTCTAAGCAAAGATGCCCAGACTTCCCTCTCCCCAGACACTTCCTCTAAAAACATAACAAATTTTACTCATAAAAACAGAACTTTTCTCGTAAAAACAGAACAAATTTTACTCATAAAAACAGAACTTTTCTCATAAAAACAACAAATTTTACTCATAAAAACAGAACTTTTCTCATAAAAACAGAACAAATTTTACTTATAAAAACAGAACTTTTCTCATAAAAACAGAACTTTTCTCATAAAAACAGAACAAATTTTACTCATAAAAACAGAACTTTTCTCGTAAAAACAGAACAAATTTTACTCACAAAAACAGAACTTTTCTCATAAAAACAACAAATTTTACTCATAAAAACAGAACTTTTCTCATAAAAACAGAACAAATTTTACTTATAAAAACAGAACTTTTCTCATAAAAACAGAACTTTTCTCATAAAAACAGAACAAATTTTACTCATAAAAACAGAACTTTTCTCGTAAAAACAGAACAAATTTTACTCATAAAAACAGAACTTTTCTCATAAAAACAACAAATTTTACTCATAAAAACAGAACTTTTCTCGTAAAAACAGAACAAATTTTACTCATAAAAACAGAACTTTTCTCATAAAAACAACAAATTTTACTCATAAAAACAGAACTTTTCTCATAAAAACAGAACTTTTCTCATAAAAACAGAACAAATTTTACTTATAAAAACAGAACTTTTCTCATAAAAACAGAACAAATTTTGCTCATAAAAACAGAACAAATTTTACTCAAAAACATAACTTTTCTCGTAAAAACAGAACAAATTTTACTCATAAAAACAGAACTTTTCTCATAAAAACAGAACTTTTCTCATAAAAACAGAACAAATTTTACTCATAAAAACAGAACTTTTCTCATAAAAACAACAAATTTTACTCATAAAAACAGAACTTTTCTCATAAAAACAAAACAAATTTTACTCATAAAAACAGAACTTTTCTCATAAAAACAGAACAAATTTTACTCATAAAAACAGAACTTTTCTCGTAAAAACAGAACAAATTTTACTCAAAAACATAACTTTTCTCGTAAAAACAGAACAAATTTTACTCATAAAAACAGAACTTTTCTCATAAAAACAGAACAAATTTTACTCATAAAAACAGAACTTTTCTCATAAAAACAGAACAAATTTTACTCATAAAAACAGAAACTTTTTTTTTTCAGGTGAACGCAGTACGCTTCCGTAAGTGGAGACCACGCTATTTCAAAGCATTTTAATCCATCACCAGTTGAACCCAGCGTCCTGTAATTACTGCGCAAAATGAAATAAAATATCTTCACAACATCTTTTCAGAATAAAATCCACTCAGAGCGACTGCAGGTTAAACATTTCTCTGTAAGCTCAAGCTCATGCAAATACCTTTCCCCTGTGCGTCTCTGAGTACTTCAAGGCCTGCAGCATTGACTTAAAACTTCTATACGGCTCCATTTACTGCCTGTATTAGCTCTCTTTTGCTTGTGACAGAGACTGGAGAAGTGCAGGCCTTTTTATTCTGCTCTTACAAAAACATAACCATGACTTACACAGAAAAATGTCTCAGCTTTGAATAGACGGTTCAACTCTGCCTGAATACTATCACAGAGGACTTTTAAGCCTCCTCATGTCCACTCGAAAATCATGAAAAATGTAAAGTGAAAGGTCTGAACATACAGTAAGTAACAAAGTAATTTAATAAAGACTTGAAGCCTGGAGTTGATTGCGAGATACGGTGTCAGGAAAGCAAATAAATGATTTCTTTTAGTGGATTCATTACCATCATGAGACATAAGGAGCGGTTTGACTTCATTATCCCTGAACTAGAAGATCCTAATACTGCATCTACTACCTACTACTACTACTACAACTGCTTTAGCTACTACTACTAGAGCATTTACCCCTGAACAAGAATATTCCTCCTGCCAGTACTACTACAACTATTCCTCCTCCTAGTACTACTGCTACCACCACTAAAGCATTTACCCATGAAGTAGAAGATCGCTACTACTGCGCTTTGGTACTAGTACTACCGCTACTTGCTGCTACTAATGTTACTACTACTACTACAAATACTTGTATTACTATTAATACCATTCCTACTTCTACCATTGCTACATAATATTTATCCTTGAACAAGAACACTACTACTACTGCTGCTACTACTTCTGTTCCTCCTCCTAGTACTACTGCTACTACTACTTCTGTTCCTCCTCCTAGTACTACTGCTACTACTACTTCTGTTCCTCCTCCTAGTACTACTGCTACTACTACTTCTGTTCCTCCTCCTAGTACTACTACTACTACTTCTATTCCTCCTCTTAGTACTACTACTACTACTACTACTTCTGTTCCTCCTCCTAGTACTACTGCTGCTACTACTTCTGTTCCTCCTCCTAGTACTACTGCTACTACTACTTCTGTTCCTCCTCCTAGTACTACTGCTACTACTACTTCTGTTCCTCCTCCTAGTACTACTACTACTACTTCTGTTTCTCCTCCTAGTACTACTACTACTACTACTACTTCTATTCCTCCTCTTAGTACTACTGCTACTACTTCTATTCCTCCTCTTAGTACTACTACTACTACTACTACTTCTGTTCCTCCTCCTAGTACTACTGCTACTACTACTTCTATTCCTCCTCCTAGTACTACTGCTACTACTACTTCTGTTCCTCCTCCTAGTACTACTGCTACTACTACTTTTATTCCTCCTCTTAGTATTACTACTACTACTACTACTTCTATTCCTCCTCTTAGTACTACTGCTACTACTACTTCTATTCCTCCTCCTAGTACTACTGCTACTACTACTTCTATTCCTCCTCTTAGTACTACTGCTACTACTACTTTTATTCCTCCTCTTAGTATTACTACTACTACTACTACTTCTATTTCTCCTCTTAGTACTACTGCTACTACTACTTCTATTCCTCCTCCTAGTACTACTGCTACTACTACTTCTGTTCCTCCTCCTAGTACTACTGCTACCACCGCAAGAGCATTTACCCCTGAACTTGAAGATCTATCCTACTGCTACTACTATTGCTGCTAGGACTACTATTACTAGAGCATTTACCCCTGAACTAGGAGATCCTACAACTGCTACTTCTACTACTACTACTACTACTACTACTACTACTACTACTACTACTACTACTACTACTACTACTAAAGCATTTTTCCCTGAGCTAGGAGATCCCTACTACTGATGATACTTTTTGATACTTTTACTACTGTTACTACTACTACCTAGAGCATTTACCCCTGAACTAAACTATCCCTACAAACTGATACTACTTTTACTATTACTACTACCACCACTGCTACCACCACTAGAGCATTTACCCCTAAACTTGACGATATATACTACTACTGTGTCTTCTACTACGCTTGCTACTACTACAACTGTTAGAGCATTTACCCCCGAACTAGAAGATTCACACCACTTAAAGATACCATTCTTTACGATTGCGAGATAGGGTCAATGCCAGTTAATTGATGGAGGCCTGCTTGTAGTTGTCAGTAAAGCACACACACACAAAAAAAAACCCATAATTTTTACACAAATGCTGCGAACGCATCACAGACATTGACCAATGAGCAAACACTTCCATATTTGGGCGCACAGGAAGAGGCTGGTTGTGTCTGGATCCATGGATCAATAAAGTGATCGATCGGTTCCTCCTGATACAGATACATCAGGACAATTAGGTTGCTTCCTTCAGACTCCGGCTTCCTTTGTGCTATTATTGAAATCAGCAATTAAGCCAAGTGTATGTGTGTATGTGTGTATATGTGTGTGTATATATATGTATGTGTGTATATGTGTGTGTGTGTGTGTGTGTGTGTGTGTGTGTGTGTGTGTGTGTGTGTGTGTGTGTGTGTAACCCTTTAATGTCCATAGGCAGCCTCCATACGTGGTTTCCATGGAGCTGCAGATATCACAGATCTATATTTGTGTGTAATGTAAATATGGGACTCAACACTCGCCGTAAACCAACACATACTGTATATACTCTCTATATCTGTGGTTCTACACTGGGTTAGAAACCAGGACTAAACCAGGACTAAACCAGGGCTAAACCAGGACTAAACCAGGGCTAAACCAGGGCTAAACCAGGACTAAACCAGGGCTAAAGCAGGACTAAACCAGGACTAAACCAGGGCTGAACCAGGGCTAAACCAGGGCTAAACCAGGGCTAAACCAGGGCTAAAGCAGGACTGAACCAGGACTGAACCAGGGCTAAACCAGGGCTAAACCAGGGCTAAAGCAGGACTGAACCAGGACTGAACCAGGGCTAAACCAGGGCTAAAACAGGACTAAACCAGGACTAAACCAGGACTAAACCAGGACTGAACCAGGGCTAAAGCAGGACTAAACCAGGACTAAACCAGGACTAAACCAGGATTAAAACAGGGCTAAACCAGGGCTAAACCAGGACTAAACCAGGACTGAACCAGGGCTGAACCAGGGCTAAAGCAGGACTAAACCAGGGCTAAAACAGGACTAAACCAGGACTAAACCAGGACTAAACCAGGACTAAACCAGGGCTAAAACAGGACTAAACCAGGACTAAACCAGGACTAAACCAGGACTGAACCAGGGCTAAAGCAGGACTAAACCAGGACTAAACCAGGACTAAACCAGGACTAAACCAGGGCTAAAGCAGGGCTAAACCAGGGCTAAACCAGGACTAAAACAGGACTAAACCAGGACTAAACCAGGACTGAACCAGGGCTAAAGCAGGACTAAACCAGGACTAAACTAGGGCTGAACCAGGGCTAAAACAGGACTAAACCAGGGCTAAAACAGGACTGAACCAGGGCTAAAGCAGGACTAAACCAGGACTAAAACAGGACTAAACCAGGACTAAACCAGGACTAAACCAGGGCTAAAGCAGGGCTAAACCAGGGCTAAACCAGGACTAAAACAGGACTAAACCAGGACTAAACCAGGACTGAACCAGGGCTAAACCAGGACTAAACCAGGACTAAACCAGGGCTAAAGCAGGGCTAAAGCAGGGCTAAACCAGGACTGAACCAGGGTTAAACAAGGACTAAACCAGGACTGAACCAGGGCTAAAACAGGACTAAACCAGGACTGAACCAGGGCTAAACCAGGACTAAATCAGGGCTAAACCAGGACTAAAACAGGACTAAACCAGGACTGAACCAGGCCTAAAACAGGACTAAACCAGGACTGAACCAGGGTTAAACAAGGGCTAAACCAGGACTAAAACAGGGCTAAACCAGGGCTGAACCAGGGCTAAACCAGGACTAAAAAAGGGCTAAACCAGGGCTAAACCAGGATTAAACCAGGACTGAACCAGGGTTAAACAAGGGCTAAACCAGGGCTGAACAAGGGCTAAACCAGGACTAAAACAGGGCTAAACCAGGACTAAAACAGGGCTAAACCAGGACTAAAACAGGGCTAAACCAGGACTAAAACAGGGCTAAACCAGGGCTAAAACAGGGCTAAACCAGGACTAAACCAGGGCTAAACCAGGGCTAAAACAGGGCTAAACCAGGACTAAACCAGGGCTAAAACAGGGCTAAACAAGGACCAAACCAGGGCTAAACCAGGGTTAAAAAAGGGCTAAACCAGGGCTAAACCAGGACTAAACAAGGACCAAACCAGGAACTAGTGATCTAAACTTCAAATCTTCAACATAAAATTCAAACAAACCAACTTTTTGTCTTTTAACATCTGTCTTTTGTGGCTTTTTATGGAAGTAAGGCTGGTATATGGCTAAAAAATAAAACATAAACATCTTTTTTTCATTAGTTTTACAGTTTCTCAGTAGAAGAGCCTGTGTGCGTATACCACAGTGAGTCTGGACTCTGAACATCGACTCACTCTCTCTCACTGCGCTTATTTCCTGACACTTCTCCACTGTATTATCTAATAAAGTGATTCTCAACTGGTGGACCAGGACCAAAAAGTGGGTTTCAGAACCATTTTCAGAGGGTCATGGGACTTTTCCAGAGGGGGAAAAAATGAATAAAAAATAAAATAAACTGAGTCATCGATTTACTCTCCTTAAAGCTGCTACGAGTAATATATATTTTTACATGTGTGCTAAGATATGAGGTAAACATGTTCAAATCAAATATTAGTTTTACTGATAACAATGGTACAGATGAGTTATTATCAATTAAAAATAGGTTTTACATAATGGCCAAGTTATTTATGTTTACATTCTTTGTTTTTGTTCTAAAACTGCATCGTCCAATCAGAAAAGAGACCATTGTTTTGATTTAGACTGCAGTACCGCTTTGAACCAGTAGAGCGCATGCTGCTTACAGTACGTTTAAATGTTTACTTTTTATATAAAATGAAGTTGAAATGGTTTGTTTGAACTGTCTAAATGTCTTTATTGTTCCTCTTATATTTTCATCGTGGTTTGTGTTAAATTTTTGATGGGACACACGTCGGCCTGTCCCATCCCTGTGTCCCTGCGCCAGCCGTGTCCCCAGTGTCTTTGTGAGCTAAGATTCCCATCACCGTGAGAAGAAAAAGATGAAGAAGCTTTTTTTTTCCCTTTCTTTCTTCTTCTTTTTTATTGGGAATTGGGGGTTGGTGCTTGCGTGGAGGTAGAGCTCCGGGGGGAGGGGCCTGTCACGGCGGCGGTGGTATATATTCAGTTTTATGGTTACGAGGGGACGCATAAATCACCGCTTCATTAAACGGACCTATAGACGAAGAGCGACCCCCCCGCTCTCAATGGGACATCCTCTTTTTTTTTTTTTTTTCTTCTTCTTTCACTAAACTCAAAGCCAGAGACAGGGCTCCGTCACACACAGACCTGACACGGGCTGAGAAACGTGGGATAATGGGGCGTACGATTACAGGCTGTAGGTATTCACGTCTTTGTTTAGTTTCTTTGTTGACGACGCCTCACTGCAGATAGTTATCTCCTGGTTTGGAGAAGCAGACAGGAGCAATTACAGGAGAAGCTGAGAAACTATACAATATACTATAAACAACACGGTTACGCTCCATAGAGGGTTTTTTTCCACAATATCTGCTGAGAAATGTCCCATGTTTTGTTTTATATTTTCTTTAAAGGGGCTATATTCTGTTTTTATTCATATTTTTAAACCAATGTGACAAAAAGAAATCATTTCCAAAAATTACTTTACTATTGCTATAAAGAAACAGGCAAGGAGACCAGCAGAGGTCCGCAGTGTTGCACTCTTTTGAACTAAAAAAAGCTTTTTATTTCCTTAAACTTTTTGTCTGATGTCATTTTACTACAAAATTAAAAAAAAAGTCTGCGAGGAATCAGTAGAAACAGAGCTGTACAGTGCTTCCTGGAGTGGGAGGGGCTTCGTGGGCCAAGCGTTTTGAGGCCTCAGAAACTCAGTGCCAGAGAATACAGGATTACTAAAACATGTGAGAATGAAAGAAAACGCAACTCCAGGTCTGTTTTTGATGGGAACATTATGACATAAAAGAAAGCTCAGAAAAGAAATATCGCCCCTTAGAGGGACAATATTCAAACATTAAATTTATTTCTTTTTACTCTTAGTATTGGTACAGTCAGTCATTTTATTCCTATTGGGTCAACAACAAACAGATTATTTTCATTGAGAGTAAAAGCAATTTTGACTTGGAATTTCAAATAACAAACTGGGAATTTTGAATTAGGAGTTTAGTATTGGAAGACTCGCAGGTGAACTGGTGAATCTGAACTGCCCCTGGTGAATGAATGTGAGAGTGAATGGTCGTCTGTCTGTGTGTGTCTCTGTGCCCGCCCTGAGACTGGCCCCTGTCCGGGCCCCTGTCCGGGCCCCTGTCCAGGCCGTACCCCGCCCCAGTGGACTCCAGTCACCCTCACTCTCACAGGAACAAGTTAAACTGAAACTAGTTTACACTGAGCATTTTTATTGGGTATTTGAATTAAAAAAAATGAACAGTAATTTGGAATTAAATCAGAAATTTGTAACCGGGACTACTTTTTACTGCTTTAATGACATTATACACTTCATATGGCATTGTCACTGCATGTTTTTTATATAATGTACACCAATTATAAAGTAAAACTGCTTTTTTAATGAATTATTGAGCTGAACTGAATTAACTTTCTAACAAAGAATTCAAAGCCTAAAATAAACTGCTTTTTACTGATGTTAATGGCCGCCATTTACAACATACAGCATGAATGAATGAATACTTTATAATTTAATTGATTTTTTACTCCACTAATTTAATTCACTTTAAAGCAATGGTAAATATTTGCAAATGTAGTGTTTAGGGATGCCACTTGTCAAAGCCAAAATATGAGGCATATTTTTTTGCAATTTAAACATTTCTATGACCACTTCCTAAATGTTTTTTTTTTTTTTCATCAAACATGCTTTATTTTCCTTTTTTATATTATCATTTTTAACACAAACGCACTATGAAGCTGCCATAAGTGCAAAAATAAAAGTTTTTTCTCCAAAACAATGAACACACCGTTAAAGCTGGGTGAACTTTTCAGCTGCAGCTTATCTTTTTTAAATTTTTTTATTTATTTTTATTTATTTTATTTATTTATTTATTTTTTTCCTAAATGTTTTTAATCTCACAAATGAATCCTGTTTAATGCAGCCCCGTCAGAGCAGGAAAATTGATATTATCATTATCCCATTACATTGCATTCAGATAAACATCTTGTTTAAACGTTGGGGGTTGCACATTTCTTCTTCTCTTTCATGCCCTGCCTCCTCTTCGTCTTCTTCTTTCTCTTGTCATCGTCGTTGGAGGAGGAAGGAGCTGCCACGAGGCATCGACTCAACGCGCACACGACGGCCATGACACAACGAGGGCAAAGGTCACGAGCATCTCCAATGTCAAAGACCAGACTGTGCACCGTCCAGAGCTTTTATTTCAATAAATAGGAAAAACAAGAAGAGGTATGGGACTAGTTTAAACACAAAAAAATAAGGCTAACATGTTTCCGTTTGCAGGATATTTGGCAAAATTAACATGACATTATTCAACATATAAAAATACTAAAGCTCATAATAACAATCGTATATATTACACTCTGTCAGGCTACTGGTTAAATGCTACATTAGTGGTTTCAGAGGTTAATATCGAGCAGCAGTAGTTTTAAAAATAGAAAAAAATAAAAATGTAGAGATGAGGTGCGGTGACGGAGGAAAGGCATCGGCGCATAATGAAGCTTATTACATGAGCGTGGTGTTGTGTGAAGGATACAGATGTCAGCGCAGTCAAAGACAAAGACAAAAGGAGAAAAGGCTGAAACGAACAGAAAATTGATCCTGGGAATTTAACAAAGCACTGGTCGCTTTGTTAAAGTTACATTTTCAATGATAAAACTGAACATAAAGCTGCTTTTTACTGCTTTTAATGAATGAATGAATGAATGAATGGCAGAATACACTCTTCATACTCATGTCATTGTCTGTTTATTTATATTGCAGAGCACACAGTAATTAAGTTAAACTACTTTTTGGATTGACATTGAATTTGGGAATTTGAAATTTTGAAACTGCAAATTTGAAATTAGGAATTTCGCGAATTTCTATAGGCTATATAAATGATAAAACTGGAAATTTCTCTATATGAAGATTTTTAAACTTGTAAGGTTAAACTGAGAAAATTTTAATAAGGAATTTGAATTGGGAAATTTTTATTTAAATGCTTAACTGCTGCTTTTGAATCGCTTTTGTACAAACATTTTGTAAAAAATAGTTTACTTAAAATTATATTTTAAGTAAGTATATTTTTAAGAATTTCAGAAGAGAGCTGCTCTATTTTTTATTTTTGAAGAAAACTTTTTAAAGCTAAAATAATGTCAATATTGGATCTTGGATTTGACAAAAAATGTATAATTTGAAAGCTTTTAAAAAAATGAAAATACAAATTAATCTAAAGAATAACATAATATTAATTAGGTTTGAAAACAAATTTTAGCTAAATTGCACAAAATGCTGTGTTATTTAAACTTATCCTTAAAGTAGGTCTATACTTTTGAAGAAAAAAAAATCATAATTGAGAATATTTTTAGAATAGTTTATGCTAATCAGCTGCTTCGATCATTTTCATTTGCTTCAATTCTATTCTATTTGCTTTGTTGTTTTTTTACATTTTGGTGTTAAAGGTAA
Source organism: Bostrychus sinensis (assembly GCA_020698575.1). Classification (NCBI taxonomy): domain Eukaryota; kingdom Metazoa; phylum Chordata; class Actinopteri; order Gobiiformes; family Eleotridae; genus Bostrychus; species Bostrychus sinensis. The sequence goes on along the minus strand of CM036243.1, from coordinate 34,243,928 downwards.
ATCATATTTTCAGAAGTAAAAAATTTGAAAGGAAATTTAAGTTTGTTATGATTTCCTAGATTTAGGTAATGTGTAAACACTTAAAGACAAATAGACATCTTAACATTTTATAATCTGATTAATTATTTTTTCCATTTAACAAAATTTTATGAAAATGACTTTGTAAAATGATTTTGTTCTGCCAAATAAAAGCAGTTTTTGTTTAGTTTTGGTTTAGTTTGCTCCACTCTGGGTCAGATTATAATTTGTTTTTAGGACACACCTCACAGCACAGGACCCTCCCAAACCCAGCGGAAGTGGGTCGTGCGGTAAACAGCGAATGGAGACACGTTTTTAACGAGAGCCCTGGGACCCCTGACCTCTGACCTCTGACCCCTGACCCGCCTCAGAGGAAGTGCCCTGTCGCTGCTCGTCCCGTTGACTCGTGTTTGTTTTGGGGACGCTGCAGATGTCCGCTCACTCAGATCATCATCGCCAACGCGGCAAACGTTAGCATTTTACATTTTTACGAGACAGGTTTAACTTTTCAGTACATCTCCAGATCATACAAAGCTCCAGTTTGCAGAAATATTATCTTGTCATTTTGTGAAATAAGCATTTATTTTTGTGAGTAAAATCAAGTGCTCTTTCTAGCGAAGTAATTCAGTGATAAATAAAATAACGAGCTTTATAATGGAGGTGAACGTCGCCTCTTTCTCATGTCGTGCTGCAGGTTTTGTCTGGTGGTGTCTAAAAATAATGTAAGAGTCATAAATTCAAAAATCCCTCTGATCTCGTTCAAGGACAACTTTTCATGTCAGAAGTCGGGATTTCCGAATTTTTTCTAACTTCACTTTAGTAGAGGAAAAATGGCAGGATAGTACTAGCGTGCGTTTAGCGTTAGCATCATAAAGATGATTAATAAGAGCTTCATTTCACTTCATATAAGTCAAATGTATCAGGAACATTATACTGAGTCATACTGTGCTTAAAAAATACACTGCCACTTGGAATTAACTAATAGGTAAAACAGCTATTTAGCACGGCTATTAGCAACATGAGGCTAACAGATAAATGAGCTGACTGCTTCATAGTGACGGAGGTTTAAGGCTGAAATGATCAGAGTGAGTCCGGTGACGGTGTATGAGCTTTAGAAACGCGCAGAAGAAGAAGAAGTCTACAAAGAGCCATGAGACCGAGCGTTTTCAGCTTTTGAGAAGGACAGCGCCTCAGCATACAGGATTACTCAGTGTGAATGAAACAAAATGAAAAAGCTCTGTTTTTGAAGAGGAAACATCATTATAACATGGTTAAAAGCTCAAAAAAAGTTGATTTATCAGAATAGGGGACCTTTAAGAATACCTCTTTTTATTCTGGTGTTTAAACCAATTCAAAACGTCTTGTAAAAATTAATGTAACCTTTTATGCTTATTTCACAAAAAGCCAGGTTTAAAAATCACACTGACTTGAATGACATGAATAATTGGAACCATGTATTTTTAAACTCCCTTCATTGAAAAGGCTAAAAGCAGATTTCACCCGTTAAACTCTCTGCATAAACGAACCCATCGCTCACAAAAGCCTGAATACAACTTTAAATTTGAATATTACAGAGAGTTATTATGTGAGCAGCAGCCGGGTCCCTTTGTCACCGCGACACAAAGGTGAGAAGTTACAAGAAGACGTGAATTTTTTACAGCTCGGTGGACTGCGAAACCTTTTATAATCAGTTTAAATTAGTCTTATAGCTTTATTCAACACACAACACAGAATGTCCATAATGTTCTGGAGCCAAGACCATGAGAAATAAAAATGGAAAAGGTTTTACAGTGGGAAGAACTTGGTCATGTTAGAAATAAAGAAAAAGAAAAATTGTCCCAGTGTATTAGACTACAGTGTGTGGACCTCATTGTCAGAGTGGTCCTCTTCAGATCTGGCATTAAAATGGGTTTTCAGAGATCCAGCCACAATATAATACTTTACTTTATAATCTGAGGTATGGAAAATATAAAAAGAAGCTGGGTTTAAAGGTGCAGTGTGTGTAGTTTGTAACAAAGAGCGTTGGTCATGTTTCATTGAGGAAAAATGTAAAATCTCCAATTTTAAAAGATGGGAATGCTCGGTGTGTGGCGGTAAACTTCGGCCAATCACATGCGCAGATACAAAGTAGGTGTGGTCTATTTTGAATAAGGGATGCTCTCATTGGCTGTTGGTCTACACGGCTTGTCAGCATTAAATCAGTGGAAAGCTACTGGTCTCTATTTCGGTCTGCGTACACAGAGAAACAATCCCCAAAGATATGATAATAATAATTACACACTGAACTCAGAGCAAGAAGTTTAAAGTGATATCTAATCTGTCATCTAATATCTGTCGAGTCCATACTAAAGATGGCTCCCCATTGGGGCTGGGCAATGTGGCTAAACAATAAAATGTTTCTTTTTTTAAAAAAAATTCTCAGCCAATTTATGATTTTAATTGATTTTTTTCTATTGTTTGCATAAAAAAGCTATTTAAATGTAGATTTATTATTTTCAAATTAGATTTTTGTATGGTTATATATATTTTTCATTTTAGCTAAATATATGCTAAATGGCTGTACAAAAAAGCAGCATGGCAGCAGCAGCAGCAGTGTGCATTACTCTAACAGTGACATAAATGTCTTTTTAGTTTCTAGTTTTAGTTCTCTCTGCTTCTAAAGACCAGGTCTATTATAATTTATACACCATAAGAGGCCTGTGAAAAGAGGCTAACTCCACAGCATGTGGCTAATTAGCACATAAGCAAAGACAAAGTGTTGCTGCTGCTGAACATCGCACTATGTTGTTCATTTTGGCCAAACTGCTGCCACATCTCAATGAGGACATTACAGAGGTAAAACGAATCCTTTCTTTGTGATTATCAGAGTTTTTAGCGTCCGCAGAGTTTCCACAGTCAGTATTTAAGCTGCTCTGGGGTTAGCAGTAGCATTAGCCACAACACGGAAAACAGTGCGACGCTTGGAGGATGCTAGTTTTCCGCAAAATGGAGCCAAAAACCACAACATCTGCTGTTCCCGAATCGAATAAATGGAGAAGGGTTGCATCGAAAATGGGCAACTGGCTTAAAAACCTGCTTAAGTACACATCCCGAAAGAAACAAGCTTACAACTCAAGTGATACAAAGAATTTAACAGGCAACAGAACAAACTGAGCCTAGAGTGGACAAACTGAGCACTGTTGGAGAAGCGCATTCATGTTTTTGTTTTTGCACAAACGTTTGGATTTTATTTCTCAGTTTTATAAGATACGTTGATAGTCTGACCCTACACATCCACTGGGTTTGTTCAGAGACAACGGCATGTCCCTGCAAGGCTACCGTAGCTGCTCACAGGCTGTAGAAAGACAGGTTTGTGCTGCCTTATAGCTCAGTTGGAAGACAATACCACAAACAGCCAAAGATATGTTTAAGAAAAAGAAAGGCAAGGTCCGTGGTGTTAAATAAAAAATTACGATATCGCCACTGGTTGCTTCCAAAACCCACACACTGCGCCTTTAACCCCAGATGTGAACGTAACATTTAGCACTGGCCACTTGTGACTGGATCTCCTTAAACCGCATTAAAAACTCTGAATCCAGGTTAAGTTGACTGTATTTGGTGCTACAGACACTCCTTGCAGCCGCACTCCACCGGCTTCTCCACGTCCTGGGTCACCGTCGTCCCGTCCTCGCACTCGAATGTCAGTTTTCGCCGCCGGACCCTCAGAGGGGAGCAGCAGTATGAGGTGTTGTTTAGGCTCAGCTCTGTCCCGGCCTGGCAGCGCCCCCTACAGTCCACCCAGGAGAAGGGCTTGGCGGTCTGACAGCGGACGCCTCCTCGCTGCAGTCGGTGGAAGTCCCGCACAGGTTCGCCCCGACACGGAGACTCTGCACACAAAACACAGACACGATGTACAAGAAATCTATAATAAGACCTTTCTGTGTTTACATTACAGAGCTGTGTTTCTTGGACAGCACTGAATGTAGGAGTGAACAAGATTATTATTAAGGATATTAATAGATGAGACATGAAAGTCACATTAACCCTTGTGCCCCATGAGGACAAACCTTTCCCTTTAAAACTGTATTTTATTGATAACTTTGCAACCTTTTCTATGAAACGTGTCTCAGGTGTGTATTTTATCACTAATGTTGATTTTCTAAACACAAATCTAATATTACTTCATGTTTACTCTCTCGAAAAAAATGTGTTAGACTGCTGCTGTTCAGCAACAAAAGTGTCCTCATCAAAAAACATGATAAAAAAATTCTATATTCATATTTTTTTCTATTTTTTTTGCATAAATCTTTTAATCAACTTGCCCTGACAATAAATATCAAAAATTTCATTATTTTCAGAATTGTAAGCCTTTTATGCTAGGGTATGTAATAGAATCCATATTTTTTGTGCATAAAAAACACACAAAAACTGAAACATTTTTATTTTATATTTTATTATTTTTTTATTTTATTTTAATATTTTATATTTTCTCAAAGCAAAATGGATTTTCCTAGCCTTGGGTATCTCAAAGATTACCAACAAAAATGGTTTAGATGGATTTGGAAGTTTTTGGTAGTAACAAAAAGTCACAGCCAGTTTAATAGATTTTAATAGGAGTTTGATTTTAGATTCTACAAAGCACATAAAAATTATCCCTAAAAATAAAGGCTGTAATAACCCCCCCTAAAAAAAAGCCACTTTTTATTGAGAGTATTCAAAATTTTTAATTTTTTTGTGTTTTTACCAAAAAATGTAGATGCTATTACATACACTGGCACAAAAAGGGTTTTGAAAATAATTAAATATTTGGTATTTATGCTCAGGGCAGAAGTTGATAAAAAGAATTATGCAAAAATTAAGGCATACATTTTTTATTATTATTACTTTTTTTTTTTAGATCAATTCTTTAATGTTACATTTTGTTGACAGTATACAATACAACACTGTTATATATAATTCCCCTCCCTACCCTCAAAACACAACAACAACAAGAAAAAAAAAAAAGGACCCAGGTGTCTCTGTCCCACTTCATATGAAAGTATACCATACACAATTAATTCCCAATATTGCACTAACCGGTAAACCTTACACTACACAGTGCATATTGTATGAGTCATTTGCAATTCAATTTCCGAACGGGAGAAATGAACAACCAACTCCCCTCAAAGCCATGTTCTAATTCTGCTAGCGAGGGTCTGCCATGCTGTAATTGTTCCAGAGGTTGCTCCATGTATTTTAACCACCGAGAGCTCCAAATTCACTATGTCCAAAAAAGTTATAATCCATTGCTGTTTCGAAAGGGAATGTGGTGGTTTCCATCATAGTGCCACCATCTTTTTGGCTGCTGTAATACCTGACAAGGGGAGACGAGTGTGTAATCTAGTAAGCTTAAGTGAGGAAGTGTCAGTTAGTAGCAATACAGAGGGTAAACAAGGTACCGTGGCACCGACCGCCTCCGACAATGCAGCACAGACCATTTCCCAGAAAGATTTAACATTCTTACAGTCCCAGTACATACGCATGAATAAGCCTATAAGATTTTCATTACACAAGGTACAGACTGGAGATGATATCAGTTTCATCAAATAAGCCTTCTTTGGAGTGAGATAAGTCCTGTGACTATAATTAAAATGTATTAATTGATGATTAGGATTTTTGGAAGCAATCACCACCGCTGCCCAAATTTCCTCCCAGCCCAGCCCCCTGTCTATACCACACCAAGTCTTCTGTCCAGACCAGCGTAATAGGAAGGGTTCTATAGGTTGAAGATAGCAACAAGTTATAAAGCAACGTCACCACCCTTCTTTTCTTTGCCCTATCTGCCAGTGTGGAATGCAGAGGATGAGTGGTGAGACTTAAGTTCCAAGGAACTCCATTTGCCTTCATAGAAGCCCGTAGCTGCAGGTACAAGAAGAAAGAAGATGACGGCAAATCATATCGGCGCCTTAATTCATTAAAATCACACAGCCCTCTCTCATTAAAGATATCAAACAAGGTGTAAACACCTTTGTTACACCACGTGGTGTTTGTAAATGGGAACCCCCCTGTAAGTAATCGATGATTGTTGAATATTGGACTTTTAAGGTGCCATTTACAATGGATATTGGAGCTCTCTTCTACCCGTTGCCATACAGCTAATGTGTGACTCATTATAGGACCCAGCTTAAGTTTAGCTCGTTTCAAAGAAACTGATGAATATACTAGGTCCTCCAACCTATAAGGTAATGCTAGATTTTCTTCAATGATTCTCCAAGAAGATACAGAATTAGGATTTAGCCATATTACTACCGGTCTTAAGACAAATGCCCAAAAATAGTACTCAAAGTTGGGAACAGAGAGGCCTCCCTTCATTCTGTGCCGTTGCAATGTCTTAAGCCTAACACGAGGACGCTTTCCACCCCACATAAATTATTATTATTACTTTTTTGACAGGGACACTTTGGTCACTGAACAGGAGCAACGTAACTTTTTAAAATTGGGGAATAAGGGTTAAAAGTGCAGTGTGTATATTTTGGCGTCCTCTGGTGGCAACATTGGAGATTACATTTTGGCAGGATGAACAAATCTGGTAGAAATAGGTCACACAGTAAGTTGAGCTCAAAAATTTAGACTGGCTAATAAATACTGTACACTTCTTGTGTGCTTCTCTTCCAGCAGTGCTCAGTTTGTCTGGACAGCTGTTGGATGATCACCGTGACTTCTTTCAATGGGTTCAATGGCGCATTATATGTTTTATTTTAATCTTAGGCAAATGCAAGAGTTGTTATTTTAATTTGATTATGCTCTCCAGTCCCAACCCGTTTCTAGCTTTGTGGCTGCCCTATGCAAGATGCTTTTTGGGGGCCCCTAGTTCACCAAACTACGATGAGAGATTTGATTTCTTTTAGTTGATCCAAGAATATGCCACAATCTGTTAGACTTTACAGACTTCAACAGACACGCAAATATTAAAATTAAACATCTCAAGCAAGAGAACTGATCCAAATGATGACGCAAGGAAAACAAAGAGCAATAATCCACTGCCACTAGAGTCCAAAATAATAAAAAATAATAATAATAGTCACTTTGGGGCCCCCTAATGGCTTGTGGGGCCCTGTGGATGTGCCTAGTCCGCATACAAGTAAGAACAGTCCTGCCTGGATAAACAGCAATCTCCTTAAACTCCTTATGACAAACACATGATTTGTTGTGGCGATCCAAAACGAGAAAAGCTGAAAGGAACGAAGACTAAAATAAAACTATAGAAATTGTAGTTTAAACCAGAAACTATGGCCCTTAAACTTCCTTCACATTCTCTGTACAGGGACAAGTGACTCTGCATAATCCAACTTTTTAAGAAACAGTCAGTACCAGAGTTATTTTATATTTAGACAGCAGCTGTTTCTTAACTTTAATAACTAGAGCCAACATTTTTGTGTGAGATAGACCTGGCTCCACGGAAGCAAAGAATGAAAATTAGTGGTTGGTGGAGAAAAAAAAAAAAAAGTCAGATGTACTATTACTTTTCTACGCAAGCCTGGATAAATCTGTGCTTGAGTATCTACAGTATGTGAAAAGTTTAGTGTGAAGACCTCTGAAAAAGGCAGCAGCTGTGGGACTTTCTTTAATGGTAAACTGAAATCTGTTATCTCTACTCTGTGGCCCTCCTCCTCATAAATATTTTTTTGTATGTGGTCCTCAATAAAAAAGTTTGGACACTCCTAGTTCTAACCAATGTGTTTCTTTTAATTATACTAAAGTGAACACAATGCACCTTCACAGCCATGATGCAACAATAGGAACTAAAACAATTACTAATCCTTATTTTTATATAAGAAACAGATTTTTTAAGAGTGATTTATTTGTTTTTTATACGTATGAAATTTTAAACAGTGTGTGTAACTTTATTTAGACCAATTTGTTACACAATGCACCTTTAAAACCCTTTAAACAAATGATTAAGTCTGCAATTATAAACACTTAAATGTGCCATGAGCAGTATATATTTTTTATATTTCATAAAAAATACCCACCCCAGTTGAGTTATTAACAATTAAAAATATATTTTACATTATGCCAAGTTGTTTTTGTTTACATTTTTTGTTTTGGTTTTAAAACTGCAACACCGAACGTCCAATCAGAAAAGAGATCATTGTTTTGATTTACACTGCAGTACAGTTTTCTGCTTTCAGTACCTTTAATATAAGATTATAACTGTATAAACGTAAATAAATTAGTAAAAACGACTCTGATCAAAAAACTGACTGCTCAAACTACAATGAATTATTATTTTTTTACACACATTTTCTAAGTTTTTTGTTTAAATTGCAGAAAAAAAGTGTAAATACTGGAAAATAAAAATATAACGCCTGATATCAATTTTGGTAATTTGTTGTGACATATAAAAGTTAGTTAGATCTACACTGCATTATTTTAAATCTCTTTAATCACTACCTGAGAAGTAACACCGACACTTGCCAGGTTGAAAGCCCATAAACACAGAAATAAAGATGGTAAAAAGACGTTCTGATTGCCTGACTTTTGGAGGAGACCCTGAAGGCGGCACGCGTCCCGGGGCAGCAGCTCTCACCGATGTCGCAGCTCTGTCCCGTGAAGCCCTGGTCGCAGGTGCAGCTCTCTCCTCTCTCCGTCTGCTCGCACACGCCGTTCACGCAGGGCACGCCTTGGCACAGGGGAGCCGGCGCCCCCTTCTGGTTACACAGGACGCCGTGAAAGCCGGGCTCGCACTCGCAGCGGTACATCTGGGAGTCCAGGACGACACAGCGCCCCCTAACACACCTGAGAGAAGACAGACATGACTGTTAAAAGATGCAGGATGCAAATGGCACTGCTCTTTACTGTGGCTGCACGGTTTATGTTTTGGCTTTAGCTTTATTGTTGCACTGCTGCACTGCTCTGGTCTCACTGGGCCTCATTCAGGAACCCGTCTTAAGCCCTTCTTAGCAGGATTTTTGGCATTCACAATTTTTTTTCTTAACTGAAAAATGTCTGAGGACTCTTACGCATGGAAATTCTATGATCAGACCTCTAATGAAATTGCCTGGAAATTCCAGACTCACCGCTGTACCAGTGGATGAGTCTGGTCGCCTTAGAATCAATTCGATTTCTAGGGCGGAGCAAACCCGAGTTAACGAACAGCGGAGTTAGCCAATCAGAAAATGGCGGACGTGACGTTAACAAAGCGACAATAACGTGAGAAAGTAAACAAACGGAGTAGTGAAGCCACGAGGGAGGAACGAGAGAGTTATTTCAACATTACCGTACCATACCACTGAATGAAACTAACTCTCGGCTCCTCGGTGCGCCATCTTGATTGTTGTCGGTGAGGAAACGCGTACGACTGACGCTGCTCGCGAAGAACACGTGACTTAAATAAACCAATCAAAATGCACGGTACGGTTGGGATTTGAGTAAACCACTGCAGGACGGCGTGGTGACCAGACTGATATTTCTCTGTAGAATAACACAGAGACATATCAGTCTGGATTTTCCAGGCAACTAATGAAACCCCTAATGTTTTAAAAAAGGTGCCTAAAAAAATTGTCACACCTTTACCCCTAAGACATCTTTCTGTGCCATTGACTCCCATTCAAATGACATTTTTATAACTCACTGTCACTGCAATATAATTTCACATTTTTATCAAGTATTTCATGGATTCATGATAGTGAGTGATTGGAATTTTTGTTTTTATTGTTTTTTACTAGGTGAGAGAGGCCTGTAAGGTTTACCTCAACTATGAGAGACAAAATGAGAAAAAAAAAATCCAGAAAATCACATTGTCTGATTTTTAAAGAATTTATTTGCAAATTATGGTGGAAAATAAGTATTTGGTCAATAACAAAAGTTCATCTCAATACTTTGTTATATACCCTTTGTTGGCAATGACAGAGGTCAAACTGTTTTCTGTCTTCACAAGGTTTTCACAAACTGTTGCTGGTATTTTGGCCCATTCCTCCTGCAGATCTCCTCTAGAGCAGTGATGTTTTGGGGCTGTCGCTGGGCAACATGGACTTTCAACTCCCTCCAAAGATTTTCTATGGGGTTGAGATCTGGAGACTGGCTAGGCCACTCCAGGACCTTGAAATGCTTCTTACGAAGCCACTCCTTCGTTACCCGGGCGATGTGTTTGTGATCATTGTCATGCTGAAAGACCCAGCCACGTTTCATCTTCAATGCCCTTGCTGATGGAAGGAGGTTTTCACTCAAAATCTGACGATACATGGCCCCATTCATTCTTTCCTTTACACGGATCAGTCGTCCTGGTCCCTTTGCTGAAAAACAGCCCCAAAGCATGATGTTCCCACCCCCATGCTTTACAGTAGGTATGGTGTTCTTTGGATGCAACTCAGCATTCTTTCTCCTCCAAACACCACGAGTAGAGTTTTTACAAAAAAGTTCTATTTTGGTTTCATCTGACCATATGACATTCTCCCAATCCTCTTCTGGATCATCCAAATGCTCTCTAGCAAACTTCAGACGCCTGCACATGTACTGGCTTTAGCAGGGGACACGTCTGGCACTGCAGGATTTGAGTCCCTGGCAGCGTAGTGTGTTACTGATGGTAGCCTTTGTTACTTTGGTCCCAGCTCTCTGCAGGTCATTCACTAGGTCCCCCGTGTGGTTCTGGGATTTTTGCTCACCGTTCTTGTGATCATTTTGACCACGGGGTGAGATCTTGCGGGGAGCCCCAGATCGAGGGAGATTATCAGTGGTCTTGTATGTCTTCCTTTTCCTAATAATTGCTCCCACAGTTGATTTCTTCACACCAAGCTGCTTACCTATTGCAGATTCAGTCTTCCCAGCCTGGTGCAGGTCTACAATTTTGTTTCTGGTGTCCTTTGACAGCTCTTTGGTATTGGCCATAGTGGAGTTTGGAGTGGGACTGTTTGAGGTTGTGGACAGGTGTCTTTTATATAGATAACCAGTTCAAACAGGTGCCATTAATACAGGTAACGAGTGGAGGTCAGAGGAGCCTCTTACAGAAGAAGTTACAGCTCTGTGAGAGACACAAATCTTGCTTGTTTGTAGGTGACCAAATACTTATTTTCCACCATAATTTGCGTGACTAAAAAGTGAGGGGTTCAGGAGGGTTAAGTACATAAGAAAAAATTTAGTTTGAAATAAATTACACTTATATACCTGTTTAAAAATATGAATTTAAAACAATTTTTAGCCAAAAGTCTGTGTTATTTGTAATGTTTTTATAAAAATATAGGCTAGAGAAAAGCCTGATACAACCTTTTGAAAAAAGGGAAGTTGTATAGTTGAGGATCCGCGTGGGATTTGGCTTTGGAAATAGCTGCACTCCTGTATTACTCTGTATACACTCCTGTATTACTCTGTATACGCTCCTGTATTACTCTGTATACACTCCTGTATTACTCTGTATACACTCCTGTATTACTCTGTATACTCTCCTGTATTACTCTGTATACGCTCCTGTATTACTCTGTATACACTCCTGTATTACTCTGTATACACTCCTGTATTACTCTGTATACTCTCCTGTATTACTCTGTATACGCTCCTGTATTACTCTGTATACGCTCCTGTATTACTCTGTATACGCTCCCGTATTACTCTGTATACACTCCCGTATTACTCTGTATACACTCCCGTATTACTCTGTATACACTCCCGTATTACTCTGTATACACTCCCGTATTACTCTGTATACACTCCTGTATTACTCTGTATACACTCCCGTATTACTCTGTATACACTCCTGTATTACCCCCCCCCCCCAGCTGTCAGAGTGATGCTTCCCTGTGAGTCTGCTGTAGACACCTTTCATGACCATATATGGAGTTTAGAGGGCATTTCCTGTCCTAGTACATAGTTAATTCTATGCAAATGCCATGTTAATGAGGAGTGTGGTGTTTGTGGAGTCCCTGGAGTTAAGTGCTCCACTGAGAAGAATCTGGGAGCTGAGAACGTGGCATGAATCCAACGCAGACTTCACTTAAGCACGGGGTACTTGGGAAACCTTTCTAAGATCTGTTATACTCCTTATGTTGTATTTATTCTTTGTACTTTTAATATAGCTTACTTTTTGCATGCTCTTATTTGTATTTTTTATACTGTATCTATAGTGTTTACTTAGTGTTCTTTGTTTGCAGCAATGGTTTGAGAGTAATGCAATTTCAGTTCCCTGTGTGTTCCTGTACATGTGGCAGAACTGACAATATACAGCAGATTTTTACTTTGAAACATATAATAAATGTTTGCAAGTTGAAAAATACATATAAACACCCGCTCAAGTCGGAAAACGAACTCTTATTTAAACCATTAGACTTTCATTTAGACGTCTTAATTCGTGTATTAAACAGTAATGACCAAGAACACAGTTCGGTCTGTTTGTAGTAACGTCAGTATCCAGACTTTCTGAGATGAAAGCACATACACACAAAATCTGAAAATCGGCTTCTCATCTCAGAAACACAAGCATCCAAGGACCATATCAATGCAGAATGAAACTCACTTGCTGTTCTCACACGGGTTGGGCTCTGTTGCCTTGGTGACAGCATCACTTCCTGTGAGGCCGGCCGTCATTGGCTGATCGCAGTGCTCCCCGCTCCAGCCCTGGTGGCACACACACTGAGGGCCCTGAGGAGAAACCGTTAGTCCATAAACTGTAAAGCAGAGTCAATATTTGAAACTACAACATTATTTAAAAAGAATTGGTTGATTTGAGGATTTTGATGAAGCGTGTCTCATACAGACACAGTCAGTTAGTGGTAGTAAAGCTAAACACATAACACTGAACATAGTGTATTTGTTAAAGTCTGATTGAAGACTTGGCTGCCTGTAACAATAGTTCAGTCAGACCTAGTCACTTTGTTAGGAAAAGAAAAGTGGGTTTGGTATCCCTCCCAGTCAAACCTATTTCCAATCGACTGTATTTGAGTCGCACATTTTTTCATAGTTTCACTGGTCCTGCGACTTATAGTCAGGTACGACTTATATATCAAATTTAACATGAACCAATGAGTAAACATTACCGTCTACAGCCACAAGAGGGCACTCTAGGCTTGTGACAACTACTGTCAGTAGTATTCAGTGATGCAGAATGAGATCAGGAGCTTGGTGAACTTGCTTACAGGTAACTTTCTTGTTGGACTCTGGCTTGTTTTGTTAATTTATCCTCTTCAGTCCTCCCAGGTTTGTTCTTTATGCTGTTGTGTAGCTGAATAACTGTTAATGTGTTACGTTAACATACTGGACACCTGTTCAGTCTGTTGTTCTGTGTGCTATTAGTGTAGCTGAATAACTTGCCTTTCCAGATTAAATGTCTGTTCTTGGTCTTGGATTTTGTGAAATAAATATTTAAATAAATAGTCCAGTGCGACTTATATATGTTTTTTTTTTTCTTTACTTTTCATGTTGCATTTTTTGACCGATGCAACTTATACTTCGGAGCCACTTATAGTACAGAAAATATGGTAAACTCAAGCAGAACTACGCAACTTTGCTCATTTCTTCGCTGTTTTGGTTGCATTTTTCTTTGTAGAGCTCCCCCTACATTTCGGAGTAAAGCACTATGGTAAAAACTCATGACCTCTGCGTGACCCTTCACTCGGCTTGACTCTTCAGGGCTCTTAAACATTTTTAAAGATCAAATTCAACCACTTTCATGCAATACTTTCAGTTTTTTTCCCAGCACCTCACAAGTGGATGAAACTATATAATTACAGCCAAAAGCCTTACACATCCTCACCCAGTGCCTCTGGGTCCCTCCCACAGTCTGTGAAATGTCCAATAACAAATCACAACACCTGAACATGCCATGCGCTCCAAGAAGCTGAATATCAGAACAGCCGGTACCTCGAAGCTAGGTTTACAATTTCAAGAATTTTCAAGCACTTCATCCCAAATTCAAGCACTTTTCAAATCTTGAAAACACATTCATTAATTAATTTCAATCATTTTCAAGGATTTTAAGCACCCGAACAAACCCTGACTCTCGTGTTCTCCTCCTCGTATCCTAACAAAGGTTTCCTCTGTCATGAAAAATGCTCAAGAAATAAAGCCATCTCTAAATTGTTTTTAGAGCTAACCGGGACATGATGCTTTCTCTCGAAACTTCAGGGACAAAGAGTTGGTGCTCCCAATCTTGCAAGGCTGTTTTTTGCCAAGATACACCAGGGGGAGGTGCAGGGCTTTATTCATTCTGCAACAACTCATTTTGTCATCATACTGACTACAAAACTGTTTAATTAAGGTCAAAAAGTTGCTTAGTTCCCCTTTAACGCTTTCAGACAAACCTTAAAAATTTACCTAAAATGGGTTTTATGTCCATCCAGTTGCATTCAGACCTAGTTTAATCAATGTCTATTATCTCTCAAATCGACAGAGATCAGGGAAACTCTTAATATTGCGTTGAAAAACAAAGATACCTGGGCAGAGTTGGGCTGACAGACGCCGTTCACACACTGGACTTTGGCGCAGGCCTCACATCCCGGGACCACCCCGGCCTTCATGTGCGTCCTGGTGAAGTCCTGCAGCTCGTGGTTGATGTAGAGGTTCCTGATGCAGCCGTGGAAACTGGAGACGTTCAGAGACGGAGAGGAGAGGCCCAGCGAGGGGGGCAGGACCTCCTCTGGCATCCCTACATGGGACAGGACACACAGGGGGTTATCATCAGAGAACAGGTGCAGGGGGCCTACTTATATTTGCTAATCAATTGCCTCTTTGTGTGAAGTCTGTATGTTCTTCCCGTGTTCCTGTGGGTTCTCTCCTCTTCCTCTTCTTACCCAGCCCTCTCATATTTTCTTTTTGAAAGCAGGACAGTCTGGTTCCTCTCTCAGGGGAAAGCGTTTCTCTCCGGATGATTTGGAACTGGCCTATCACAGCCGTTTATCTGCACTCCGTCTTACAAATATGGAAGCTAACCAACTGGCTACCGAGCTAATTTAATAACTTCTCATCTGATTAACGGCGTTTAGTGCTTTCCTTCGCCACCTCTTTGTTCTGCTGAAGTTTGTGTTGTTGTCCAGTCCTCTGTGGGATTTTTGTCTTTGTCCTGTTTCCATTTTAACAACAGTAAAGTCCCATTGACGTCCGGCGTAACGATTCAAACAAACCCACTTTCTCCCACAACTCTTTGTTGGCTTCTGCTGCTGTCCCCGTTCAAAAATAAGTACAGAGCTGCTCATAATACGCTGTGTTCTGGTGTTTTATGACAAAAACAGCAAGAATCCACCATGTTTGTTTTGGATACAGGTCAGCGGTGCACTGCTTACAGGAACCAGACAAACTTCTTTGTATAGAATAGGAAAAGACTTTGACCAAGAGCACCAAAAGGATATAATTTTAACAAACTTCTTACATCTGAGTAGCTAGGGAAAGAGTTTGTCTGGCCGGCCAGTGGTGCTGTAGCGCCCGAGACCGGTCCTTTTTTTGCAGTCTTGGTCTCCTGCAGTTTTACTCAGTCTTGTCTCAGTCTCGGATGTGGCGCTTTTTGAGATTTTAATTACCAAAAATTATACGATAAAACTATTCTTCATCATTTTTTGTGCATTAGGAAAAAAAACAGGAAAATTATCGGCTTCTGTTTATGGAGTCTGTTGCATTAGATCATTATAATAATAATGAATGTATTTCTTTACTTTCCCCCTTTATTTAGTGTTAGTTCACAGGGTTTGGTCTCAGTCTGGTCTCGGTTTGCCTTGGTCGTGGTCCTTAAAAGTCTCAGTCTCCAACCCTGAAAGTCTCGGTTTTGTCTTGGCCTCGGTTCACTTTAGACTCGAACTGGTCTGGAGTCCTAACTACAACACTACCAACCAGGCGGCTCCTCACCTCCCACATACAGAGGAGCGTCCCCCGTCCCGGTCCCAGTCCCGGTCTCGCTCCTGCCCTGGCTGTCCAGCGTCTGGGGCTCCCCTCCGTCCACAGAGAGGTTGACCATGTGGTTGAAGGTCACCAGCTCGACCGTGTGGAAGCGCCCGTCGTTCACCGTCTCCGAGCTGCCCACAGAGGGACGGACAGGGCGCAGATGTGAAATACTGTGGGGTTTATAAGTGTGGGATGGGGTAATTAGGGGTCCTGACCTGTAGATGGTGCTGGCGGGCTGGTTGCCAGGGTCGTAGGTCACCCGCACTCGGCCCTGGTGAAGCTCCACGGCGATGGGTTCGTCGTCGCCGTTGTACAGCAGTATACCGTTATCTTCAGCTGTGGACACCTGGAGCAGAGAGGGCTTACTGTGAGACCTGAACCAGGACTAAACCAGGACTAAACCGGGACTAAACCGGGACTAAACCAGGACTAAACCGGGACTAAACCAGGACTAAACCAGGACTAAACCAGGACTAAACCAGGGGTAGAATAAGGACTAAACCAGGGGTAGAACAAGGACTAAACCAGGACTAAACCAGGACTAAACCAGGACTAAACCAGGGGTAGAATAAGGACTAAACCAGGATTAAACCAGGACTAAACCGGGACTAAACCAGGACTAAACCAGGACTAAACCAGGACTAAACCGGTACTAAACCAGGACTAAACCAAGCCTAGAACAAGGACTAAACCAGGACTAAACCGGGACTAAACCAGGACTAAACCAGGACTAAACCAGGACTAAACCGGGACTAAACCAGGACTAAACCAGGACTAAACCAGGGGTAGAACAAGGACTAAACTAGGACTAGACCAGGGGTAGAACAAGGACTAAACCTGGACTAAACCAGGACTAAACCGGGGGTAGAACAAGGACTAAACCAGGACTAAACCGGGACTAAACCAAGGCTAGAACAAGGACTAAACCAGGACTAAACCAGGGGTAGAACAAGGACTAAACCAGGGCTAAACCAGAGCTAGAACAAGGACTAAACCAGGACTAAACCAGGGGTAGAACAAGGACTAAACCAGGACTAAGCAAGGACTAAGCCAAGACAACACCAGGACTAAACCAGATCTATCAGGTTTACACCTAAACAAGTCCAGGACTAAACCCAGGTCTAAACTAGGTCTAAACCCAAACCACGACTAAACTAGGTCTATCGGGTCTGGAGAGTCTGGAGAGTCTGCCGAGTCTGGAGAGTCTGGAGAGTCTGGAGAGTCTGCCGAGTCTGGAGAGTCTGGAGAGTCTGGAGAGTCTGGAGAGTCTGCCGAGTCTGGAGAGTCTGGAGAGTCTGCCGAGTCTGGAGAGTCTGGAGAGTCTGGAGAGTCTGATGAGTCTGGAGAGTCTGGAGAGTCTGGAGAGTCTGGAGAGTCTGCCGAGTCTGGAGAGTCTGGAGAGTCTGGAGAGTCTGCCGAGTCTGCCGAGTCTGGAGAGTCTGGAGAGTCTGGAGAGTCTGGAGAGTCTGCCGAGTCTGGAGAGTCTGGAGAGTCTGCCGAGTCTGCCGAGTCTGCCGAGTCTGCCGAGTCTGGAGAGTCTGGAGAGTCTGGAGAGTCGATGAGTCTGATGAGTCTTGAGAGTCTGGAGAGTCTGGAGAGTCTGGAGAGTCTGCCGAGTCTGGAGAGTCTGGAGAGTCTGCCGAGTCTGGAGAGTCTGGAGAGTCTGCCGAGTCTGGAGAGTCTGGAGAGTCTGGAGAGTCTGCCGAGTCTGGAGAGTCTGGAGAGTCTGGAGAGTCTGGAGAGTCTGGAGAGTCTGATGAGTCTGGAGAGTCTGGAGAGTCTGCCGAGTCTGGAGAGTCTGGAGAGTCTGCCGAGTCTGGAGAGTCTGGAGAGTCTGGAGAGTCTGCCGAGTCTGGAGAGTCTGGAGAGTCTGGAGAGTCTGGAGAGTCTGGAGAGTCTGGAGAGTCTGGAGAGTCTGATGAGTCTGATGAGTCTGATGAGTCTGGAGAGTCTGGAGAGTCTGGAGAGTCTGGAGAGTCTGCCGAGTCTGGAGAGTCTGGAGAGTCTGGAGAGTCTGGAGAGTCTGCCGAGTCTGGAGAGTCTGGAGAGTCTGGAGAGTCTGGAGAGTCTGGAGAGTCTGGAGAGTCTGGAGAGTCGATGAGTCTGATGAGTCTTGAGAGTCTGGAGAGTCTGGAGAGTCTGGAGAGTCTGGAGAGTCTGCCGAGTCTGGAGAGTCTGGAGAGTCTGCCGAGTCTGGAGAGTCTGGAGAGTCTGGAGAGTCTGCCGAGTCTGGAGAGTCTGGAGAGTCTGGAGAGTCTGGAGAGTCTGGAGAGTCTGGAGAGTCTGATGAGTCTGGAGAGTCTGGAGAGTCTGCCGAGTCTGGAGAGTCTGGAGAGTCTGCCGAGTCTGGAGAGTCTGGAGAGTCTGGAGAGTCTGCCGAGTCTGGAGAGTCTGGAGAGTCTGGAGAGTCTGGAGAGTCTGGAGAGTCTGGAGAGTCTGATGAGTCTGGAGAGTCTGGAGAGTCTGGAGAGTCTGCCGAGTCTGGAGAGTCTGGAGAGTCTGGAGAGTCTGGAGAGTCTGGAGAGTCTGGAGAGTCTGGAGAGTCTGGAGAGTCTGATGAGTCTGGAGAGTCTGGAGAGTCTGGAGAGTCTGCCGAGTCTGGAGAGTCTGGAGAGTCTGGAGAGTCTGGAGAGTCTGGAGAGTCTGGAGAGTCTGGAGAGTCTGGAGAGTCTGGAGAGTCTGATGAGTCTGGAGAGTCTGGAGAGTCTGGAGAGTCTGATGAGTCTGATGAGTCTGGAGAGTCTGGAGAGTCTGGAGAGTCTGCCGAGTCTGGAGAGTCTGGAGAGTCTGGAGAGTCTGCCGAGTCTGGAGAGTCTGGAGAGTCTGGAGAGTCTGGAGAGTCTGCCGAGTCTGGAGAGTCTGGAGAGTCTGGAGAGTCTGGAGAGTCTGATGAGTCTGGAGAGTCTGGAGAGTCTGGAGAGTCTGCCGAGTCTGGAGAGTCTGGAGAGTCTGGAGAGTCTGGAGAGTCTGGAGAGTCTGATGAGTCTGGAGAGTCTGGAGAGTCTGGAGAGTCTGATGAGTCTGATGAGTCTGGAGAGTCTGGAGAGTCTGCCGAGTCTGGAGAGTCTGGAGAGTCTGGAGAGTCCAGGTCCTGACCTGCAGACTGATGTTGGCCTGGTTCCAGTTCTTCACGTCCTGCAGCTGGACGTACGAGTCTCGGTCCACGAAGTTCACGCTGACCAGCCTCTCGCAGCTCGGACCCTCGAACCCCGGGGGGCACCGGCACTGAGGCGCGCCCGAGGTCTCCACGCAGTCTGCCCCGTTCTGACACAGGACGGTCCCGCACGGGGAGGGGCCAGGAGGGGGGCACTTCACACAGGTCTCCACTGAACGAATTGTACGACACAAGAGGTTAAATGAAATCAGGATGGGACATTTATGGCTCTTTTCCACCAACACTACTTGGTTTTACTCAGTTTGGGGACAGGGCTGCAGATGTCACGTCCTGCATCTCCTGCAGACGCAATGTTGCATTTTGTTCTGATTTTGTGTTTTTTTGTTACCCGCAAAGCCAAAGAAAAGAAAGGCTACAAGCAGCGAATACTGTTGAGAAGTACAAGAGAGTTTGGGAAGCCACACAACAACTTCAAGCTGAAGATGACGAAGCTGCGAGCCGCTAAGAAACAACGTTTGAGGCTAAGTCAAGGCAACTTTGTAAGTGGTGGAAAGCAATAAAGTAATATTTTCACACTTACAAAATAAAAGCATTTCATTACTTTACTCTGTGTTTTACGTTAGCTGCCATCGGTTGGGACATTTCCTGAAAAACCCTCTCATTTCGGGTCGCTCCGTCCCTCCCATTTTTTGCCAATTTTATAATTTTTACTGCCACAAACATAAAATCACAGCAGCTTAAATTGTAAAAATGTTTTTGCAAGTATTGTAAAATACACCAATAATGCTGAGAGTCAATCATCTAAGTTTGGGTGATTTGGTTTGGCTGGAAGCAAACCCGTTCTGCTCGTCGATCTCGCTAGTGTAGGCTACAAAAATGGTAAATTACATGAAGGTAAAAATCTCAAAGACACTTGATATTTTGTTTAAAATTAAAGATTTGCTTAGTTATAAAACTTTGCATATAACTTATTATACCCTGATACTGCCATACATGACCTATTGTGTAGAACTGTGGGGGTCCACCATTGTAAATAATATTGCTACTGCAAAAAAAAAGAAAAAAAAAAAGGGCCACACGCCTCATAAATAAGGCAGTCTATTAAGTCTATGATGATCAAAGGTTATGAAATTTAAAGACATAGTTTATTATAAAATAATTCAGTTAATGTTTAAAGCTACATCAAAGACGCTCCCTGATGTATCCAAAAATATTTTATATTTCAGAAAATCAAATATAATTTAAGAGATGATTGTAAGTTTATTGTACCTAAGGCAAGAAAAGGTTTAAAACAGAGATACTTGTCAGTGTGAATGTGAGTGAGTGAGAGGGGACTACGGATGGAAATTAGCTCTGAGCTATAATCCGGTGTATTTACGGCACTAGCTGCTGTTCATTAATACACGCTGTCCAATAAAAAATAATAAAAAAAAAAAAAAAGTGCTTGATGCTCAGTAATGGAACAATGTTAGCACTGAAATAAAATGATGTAATTCATTATATCTGTTCAAAAAGAAAATGTCTCAATATATTTTCCGTGTATTATGAAAGAATGAATGTGTTATTGAAGGTTATCTTTTCATTTCCTCATCTTCTGTCTTTTCTCCTCCTTCTGGGAATGGTATTTACACAGCGCTTTACCTATGACACAAGTGACCCACAGCACTTTACACAGAAGGGAAGTGGTATTTCATTCACTCCATACTCGGTGGTGGTGCCCTGGGGCAGATTGACAGAAGTGCGGCTGCACACATCTGCGCCAACACAGCCTCCGACCACCACCAACCACTCACTCACTCACTCACTCACACCGGCTTCCTGGTGTTCCCCAGCGGTCTCCCAGTCCAGGCACTGACCAGGCCCTACCCTGCTCCACTTCTGACAGGATCAGGCATCCACAAGGCCAGCCTGGATTATAATTATTATGCTTCTGCCTGTTTTGGTCCCAACAACTGTAAACTGTGTTGTGTTTTTTGTGACTGAAACAAATAAACTAAATAAACAAAAAAATAAATAAATAAATAAAAATAAAAAACTAAATTATTATTGTTATACATATACATATATATGTGAATGTGAGTGAGTGGGGACTACGGATGGAAATTAGCTCTGAGCTATAATCCGGTGTATTTATGGCACTAGCTGCTGTTCATTAATACACGCTGTCCCCATATAAAAAAATCAAAAATAAAATAAATTAAAAATATTTATATGTAACAATTTCACTTCAAAACTATTTTAATTTTTAATGCCTGTTAGAAACAAATTTAATGCCATTTAATGCCTCAGTTTTCTCAAAATGAATTTAATAACTTTTATTGCTTTTTAATGCCGTGCGGGAACCCTGCTCTGAACTGTCGTGACCCATCAGGCAGAGAAATGTACTTTTAAAATGTTGGTTTGTTTTTGTGCCTATGTCGCTCAGGACTGACGTCATTCTCTGACAATCAATAACCTGTCAGCGTCACATGTTAGCACTGGTTTGGCTCGGGTGTAGTGATGGGAATTTCGGCTCATTTCAGTCGGATCATTTGGCTTGGCTCTTTTGGCTCTCAAATGGCTCTTCATTTTACCGCCTATATCTTTTATATTTCAGCCAAATTTAGCTCATTTTGACTAATGTTTGTGTTGTGTACTCATATATAACTCAAATACATGGATTATGATGACGTTTTCAAAGATTCTGATGCTTTGAAACTACTCAGTGAACAGACTTGATTACAGAACCACAATCTGTGTTTATATGCTATGTGTAGTAGAATGGTTCTGTGTATATTATATATATATATATATATATATATATATATATATATATATATATATATATATATATATATATATATATATATATATATATATATATATATATAGTCTGGAAGTACCGAGGTCAAGATGGGAAACACCTCCAAAGGTGATAGAGAATGACCGAGCTAAGATCCTGTGGGACTTCCAGATCCAGACAGACAAAATGGTAGTGGCGAACCAACCGGACATTGTGGTGATGGACAAACAGCAGAGGAAAGCCGTTGTGGTTGACATCGCAATACCAAGCGATTGTAACATCAGGAAAAAGGAACACGAGAAACTGGAGAAGTACCAAGGCCTCAAAGAAGAACTTGAGAAGGCCTGGAAAGTGAAGGCAACAGTGGTGCCCGTGGTCATCGGAGCACTCGGGGCAGTAACCCCCAAACTGGAAGAGTGGCTACAGCAGATCCCAGGAAAAACATCAGACATCTCAGTCCAGAAGAGCGCAGTCCTAGGAACAGCAAAGATACTGCGCAGAACCCTCAAGCTCCCAGGTCTCTGGTAGAGGACCCGAGCTTGGATGGATGAAACCGCCCACGGAGGGCGAGAGGACAATTTTTTATATATATATATATATATATATATATATATATATATACTCACACAGAAACACCTTTAACAAAGAGCAGGACTTTATTTAGTATTGAAAAGTAAAAACAGCAGCAACAGCTAACTTCAAAACTTAAAAAAACTAAAAAAATATATACTCTAATAATGTGCATTGTGCAAGCTTCAGGTGTCTCTCTCTGAACTAAGCACCATCAACTATCAAACTGTAACTTTTAACTTTTATTTTTCAGAGCAGATTGAGAAAGACCCAGTGCCTCAGCTCAGAGGCTGATCTGGTTTCTTCTCTCTGTTATTATCTGCCCTGTTTTAGAAAGATCCTTTCAGAAAAAAAAAGGCTGATGGATGGGAGCCGGCTCTCACTGTTCACTTTAAAGAGCCGGCTCTCGTTCATGACTGACCCATCACTACTCGGGTGGAACCTCAGCCGAGCAGGTACCAAAAAAGTACCTGGTAGTAACGGTTGCCCGATGTTAAAGCTAACAAAGCGAGTAGAACCGAGCAGAGTAAAACCAAGTAGTGCTGCTAGAAAAGGGCCAGCAACAACAACATCTTTACACAAATAAACTAAGCTGACCGATCATTTTTATTCCTAGTTATATTCAGGGATCCTCCTCGCTCCTGCCTCACCTGTATCCCGGTGCACAGAGGCAGCTGTATCCGTCCAGTTTGTCCACGCACTGAGCTCCGTTCTGACAGCGGTGCTTCAGACACTCGTCATAGTCGACCCCACAGTCGGGCCCCACCCAACCAGGGAGACACACACACCTGCAGCACACAAAAACAACCTGTCACATGTTAAACCACAACATATCGCTATTAATTATTGAGCAATGTGGTGTCATGTGTGTGTTTTTGTGTGTGTGTGTTGACATTATATTTAAAAGAATCCTGTAAACATTTCCTTTTTGTTGCATATTTGAAAAAAAAGGGTAACTTGTTTGTGAAATGCAGTTGCAGTACGCTGGCCAGGAAAACACAACAGTCAACGCTGAGGTGTGAAGAAAACGAGAGTTAGTGTAATCAAACTGTAGTACCTGAATTTGTCCAGCAAACAGCGCTGTGGGCCCTGTAAATGCTCTACACCAGCACTTTGCAGGGGGTACTCGCAATTATTTCATAATTTATTTCCAAGACGATAAGAAAATATTTGCAATTCTTTCATAATGAACTATTTAAATGTATGACTGATTAAAAGGAAGTGAAAGTGCGAAAGAATATTATTTGAATATTATATATAAAGTCAAAGTCAAAGTTTATTTATATAGCACATTTAAAAACAGACACTACTGCCCCAAAGTGCTGTTAATAAAATAGAATAACAGTAAAAACACAACAATAGCTACAAATAAAACAACAGAATTGAGCTAAAACAATAAAAACTAAAATAAAATAAAAAAAAACAATAAAACAACGTTAAAAATATTAAACAGTAAAAAAAAAAGTCCAGCTCAGCATGTGTTAAAAGCCAGGGGAAAAAAAGTTTGTTTTTAGCAGTGATATATTGATATTGATGATTTGATATATTGTTATATATTTTTTAGGTTTTGATGAAGAGTTATTCAGATTATTTTAATTTTAGATTATATATTTTTTTTTTCTTTTTTGTACATAAAATATATAGTAAATAAATAAATAAAAATATTAAAATAACTTAATGTAACAGAAGTATATTTTATTTTTATTTTAAAGGCATTTGAGTTTAAAAGAAAAATGCTGGAGAGTTAGCATTAACAATAAAGTTGAAATATGTTTTTGTTGTTGTTTTGTGTGTGCGTGTTTTTCCTTTGTAATAATTATCAACACACGAATGAGGAGGTACTCGCGCTGTAACAAAAAGCCCAGGGGGTACATGAGGTTAGATTAGGACACCACACAGAGAGGAACCAGCAGAGGAAATGACAGCAACTTCCCAACTACTTTAAGATCTTGTGGTTTTGTGGAGCCGTGCTGATAAAGCCTCTCATAAAGTACGTACTTATACAGATATTACTCGCTAAATATCAGGTTTTGACACAGGAAAGCCTTGTATTTTGTCCTCAGGGGTCAGCTGACTGGCAAAACAGCCAATCACAGCTCAGGTTGGGGCTGTTACGTCACGGTTTAAAGTGGGTTTGCGGAAAACAAAAACCCCGTCCTCGTGTAAACAAAAGGCCAAACCGCAATCAAACCTTTATGGGTTCAGCAAAATGCGCTGTCGTCTAAACGGCGCCTTAGTCTGATCTAATGTAGACGTGTTGATGATTCTTCAAAAAGTGCTCATATAAAACATATGTGTTTATAAGAACAAAGATATTTTAAAGTTACACTGTGTAACTTTTCTCCTAAATATGTGGGGCATACTGACTTGTTTTTGTGATTTTTTGAGCGATTATAAGGCCTGAGGCGCGATCTGTTGCTCCAAGCGGGGCTTCTGTACTGAGAAACCGCCCTCGCAACTTGGCCGGGAGCGCTCCGCTGTTGAGGAAGAGTCACGTGACAGGGAACGACTTGCTTTACGGCATTCTCTTCATGCTCTTATACCTGAGGCGCAGTATAACCATGAAGCTACTTTTGGCGTTGTTATTTTCGCCAGTTCGTCAGGGCCGAAGGACACAAGAAGATGAAGACAATGTTGGACGAGGCAAAAAAAAGAAAATGTGAAAGGGACCGCACCAGATCGCAGACAAGAGTCAACATCGGACAGACTTTTGCTCGCTGGCGTCAGATGAGAGACAGAGAAGGCTGCATCTTTATTGTTGGGCAGGTAAATTAGCCTCTTTATTTTTTCTTTAGAACGTGCTTTTTCATACAGTTATTAGTTGTTTTTACTGCGACCATTGCGCGATATTTGTTGATAAGCTAACGCTAGCGCTAACTCTATAGAAGATCCAGTCCAAACTTCCAAAGGTAGCAGCAGGTCAACTAAAGTTGAAACAATGATGGAAATAGACGCACGCTCGCACAGTTTCAGAAGGAGGAGGGGCCCTAGTGTTTACGTTTTGCGACGGTGCAGTGGCATCTGTGGCCTCTAGAGGCGCAAGACCGGGAATCTTACACAGTGTAACTTTAAACCTACTTTTTTGTAAATACTAATTCTCCAGCATTTTTTCCCTTTTAAACTCAAATTCAAAATTAAAATATAAAATACATACATAACAATACAAACCCCCATTACATTACCTAATTTACTATATATTTTCTGATCAAAATAAACAAAAATAAAAAACATTTAAAAAATTAAGAAAAAAAACCCCAACTGATAATAAAGCAAATAAAATTATTTGAATCTACAAATATGTAACAAAAAATAATTCTCAGTAGATATTGAGCTTGTCATTCAGAAGTTTCAGTTTGAAAAGAATAAAAATGTTTTCATATCATCCTGGAAATAAATTATGAAATAATTCCATGTACCCCTGGGGGTCCCTGTACCCCTGGTTGGGAAACACCCTGCATGACTATATGAAGCTTACAGATTAGTTTTTGTTAACAGAGGTGTGTATATGTGAAGTACCTGGGTCCTGTGGGTCCGCTGACGCAGGTGGACAGGTGTAGACAGGGGTTTCTGCCTGGAGCGCACACGTCCTCGTCCTCCTCACAGAACAGGCCTGACCACAGGAGCACCACAAAGAAATACAACACATTACTGCACCATCATTTCATTTTTTCATTGTCTCTGACGCTTACTGGTTCCTGGTTTAGTCCTAGTTTAGTCCTGGTTTAGTCCTGGTTTAGACCTAGTTTAGTCCTGGTTTAGTACTGATTTAGTCCTGGTTTAGTCCTGGTTTAGACCTAGTTTAGTCCTGGTTTAGTACTGGTTTAGTACTGGTTTAGACCTGGTTTAGTCCTGGTTTAGTACTGATTTAGTCCTGGTTTAGTACTGGTTTAGTACTGATTTAGTCCTGGTTTAGACCTGGTTTAGTCCTGGTTTAGTACTGATTTAGTCCTGGTTTAGTACTGGTTTTGTCCTGGTTTAGACCTGGTTTAGTCCTGGTTTAGTACTGGTTTAGTACTGGTTTTGTCCTGGTTTAGACCTGGTTTAGTCCTGATTTAGTCCTGGTTTAGTACTGGTTTTGTCCTGGTTTAGACCTGGTTTAGTCCTGGTTTAGTACTGATTTAGTCCTGGTTTAGTACTGGTTTTGTCCTGGTTTAGACCTGGTTTAGTCCTGATTTAGTACTGGTTTAGTACTGGTTTTGTCCTGGTTTAGACCTGGTTTAGTCCTGATTTAGTCCTGGTTTAGTACTGGTTTTGTCCTGGTTTAGACCTGGTTTAGTCCTGGTTTAGTACTGGTTTAGTACTGGTTTTGTCCTGGTTTAGACCTGGTTTAGTCCTGATTTAGTCCTGGTTTAGTACTGGTTTTGTCCTGGTTTAGACCTGGTTTAGTCCTGGTTTAGTACTGATTTAGTCCTGGTTTAGTACTGGTTTAGTACTGATTTAGTCCTGGTTTAGACCTGGTTTAGTACTGATTTAGTCCTGGTTTAGTACTGGTTTTGTCCTGGTTTAGACCTGGTTTAGTCCTGGTTTAGTACTGATTTAGTCCTGGTTTAGTACTGGTTTAGTACTGATTTAGTCCTGGTTTAGTCCTGGTTTAGTCCTGGTTTTGTCCTGGTTTAGACCTGGTTTAGTCCTGGTTTAGTACTGGTTTTGTCCTGGTTTAGTACTGGTTTTGTCCTGGTTTAGTCCTGGTTTAGTACTGGTTTAGTACTGGTTTTGTCCTGGTTTAGTCCTGGTTTAGTACTGATTTAGCCCTGGTTTAGGTTTATTTTAGTATTTTGAAGCCAAATATAAAGGTCCTATAAATGATCAGATAACTCCATGTACTCCCTGCAGTGTGCTTACGTACCACTAGGGGTCCCCGTACCCCTGGTTGAGAAACAGCGTTTTCATTGTCTCTGACGCTTACAGAAGGATTTCCTTTGCCAGTGCATTTATATGGCACTTAGCCCTCATAATGCACAATATCAAACATAAAATCACCTCATGGTCCAAAAACCTGTGTAGTGGACAATTATCAACAATCTTTTTAAACAATGCATCGTGGGAAACTTTGAGTGCCCCACATTTGGACACCACTTCCGAATTTTAAATAAAGTGCAGTATTTAGTGAGTGCAGGGCGTGGTCTGGGACACTGCCACTGTTACCTGTGTAGTTGGGGGGACAGAGGCAGGTGTAGTTGCCCACTCCGTCCACACAGGTGGCGCCGTTCTCACAGCCGTGGTCTTCACAGTCGTCCACGTTCACTTCGCAGAACGCACCGTGGAAACCGAAGGCGCACGCACAACTGAGAAAGAAAAAAACAGAGATTTAAACTAAAAAAAATATGAGTTTGTATTAGTTTGCACGATAGCGAACGAACTAGAAACCATTTTAAAAGCTTTAAACGGAGAAAAAAAACAACACGTGCATTTACAGTCAGGGCTGAATTCTTGATATTTCACGCTTCATGCTTCATTTCTTAATTTGGGACAAACCGTAGCTGAACCAGAAGCCACACTCTGTCCCAGATTTTACTGTCATAGATTTTCTGGCATTTGAGATGAAATATAGAAATGCACAGTTAGCCAATGATAGAACATTCAACCAACAGCCTGTGCTCTGCAGGAGGTCGCTGTGCGGTCAGAGACTCTGACGATTTAGGGATGAAGTTTGAGTTTTTCTGGTCTTTGAATCCATGCTCACACTAGTAAATCATGTTGACAGCCTAATCACATTTAAAGGGGTTATCTTATGCAACTTTTATTTGTTTTCTGCCATGTTATACTGTTCCCTCATCAGAAACAGTTGTGTTTTGCTTCATTCACGCCTTTTTGAGTAATCCTGTATTCTCTGGCGCTGAGTTTCGGAGGCCTCAGAACACTTGAGACTTGAGAAACAAAACAAAAATATAAAAAAAAATTGCTAAAACATGTTCTTCATCTTGTACATGTGATCTAAACAAGTGGTCCTCAACTGGTCTGGCTTCAGGGGCCCACTGTACCAAATAAAAGAGATATTTCAGGAAAATTACGAGATATTGAGGAAAACTAAACAGCGCTCACTAACCTCAGGTGTAACAGTAACATTACAGAACTGGATTTTTAGCTTGTGTATCCCTTATATCCCTTACTGCCAACATTTATTCATTTATTTTAATAAAGGTTTTTTTTTTTTACTCTGACAAAGTTCTGCGACCCACTTTTGGGTACCCACCACCTGAAAACCACTGCTCTAGACCAGCGGTTTCGTGTACCCCAGGACCTGACTTAGTCCTGGTTTGGACCCAGTTTAGTCATAGCTTAGTCTTAGTTTCATTCTGGTTTTAGGTATGGTTTGGTTCTAGTTTAATCTTAATTTAGTCTTTCTTCAGACTTGGTTTAGACCTATTTTAGTTCTGGTTTAGCCCTGTTTTTTTCCCTGGCTTAGTCCTAGTTTAGACCTGGTTTAGACCTGGTTTAGTCCTGGTTTAGACCTGGTTTAGACCTGGTTTAGACCTGGTTTAGTCCTGGTTTAGACCTGGTTTAGACCTGGCTTAGACCTGGTTTAGTCCTGGTTTAGACCTGGTTTAGACCTGGTTTAGTCCTGGTTTAGACCTGGTTTAGTCCTGGTTTAGTCCTGGTTTAGACCTGGTTTAGACCTGGCTTAGACCTGGTTTAGTCCTGGTTTAGACCTGGTTTAGACCTGGCTTAGACCTGGTTTAGTCCTGGTTTAGACCTGGTTTAGACCTGGTTTAGTCCTGGTTTAGACCTGGTTTAGACCTGGTTTAGTCCTGGTTTAGACCTGGTTTAGACCTGGTTTAGACCTGGTTTAGTCCTGGTTTAGACCTGGTTTAGACCTGGTTTAGACCTGGTTTAGACCTGGCTTAGACCTGGTTTAGTCCTGGTTTAGACCTGGTTTAGACCTGGCTTAGACCTGGTTTAGTCCTGGTTTAGACCTGGTTTAGACCTGGTTTAGTCCTGGTTTAGACCTGGTTTAGTCCTGGTTTAGTCCTGGTTTGGACCTGGTTTAGACCTGGTTTAGTCCTGGTTTAGTCCTGGTTTGGACCTGGTTTAGACCTGGTTTAGTCCTGGTTTAGACCTGGTTTAGACCTGGTTTAGTCCTGGTTTAGTTCTGGTTTAGACCTGGTTTAGTCCTGGTTTAGACCTGGTTTAGTCCTGGTTTAGACCTGGTTTAGTCCTGGTTTAGTCCTGGTTTAGACCTGGTTTAGACCTGGTTTAGTCCTGGTTTAGTCCTGGTTTAGACCTGGTTTAGACCTGGTTTAGTCCTGGTTTAGTCCTGGTTTAGTTCTGGTTTAGACCTGGTTTAGTCCTGGTTTAGACCTGGTTTAGTCCTGGTTTAGTCCTGGTTTAGACCTGGTTTAGTCCTGGTTTAGACCTGGTTTAGTCCTGGTTTAGTCCTGGTTTAGACCTGGTTTAGTCCTGGTTTAGACCTGGTTTAGTCCTGGTTTAGACCTGGTTTAGACCTGGTTTAGTCCTGGTTTAGACCTGGTTTAGTCCTGGTTTAGACCTGGTTTAGACCTGGTTTAGTCCTGGTTTAGACCTGGTTTAGTCCTGGTTTAGACCTGGTTTAGTCCTGGTTTAGTCCTGGTTTAGACCTGGTTTAGACCTGGTTTAGTCCTGGTTTAGTCCTGGTTTAGACCTGGTTTAGACCTGGTTTAGTCCTGGTTTAGTTCTGGTTTAGACCTGGTTTAGTCCTGGTTTAGACCTGGTTTAGTCCTGGTTTAGTCCTGGTTTAGACCTGGTTTAGTCCTGGTTTAGACCTGGTTTAGTCCTGGTTTAGTCCTGGTTTAGACCTGGTTTAGTCCTGGTTTAGTCCTGGTTTAGACCTGGTTTAGTCCTGGTTTAGTCCTGGTTTAGTCCTGGTTTAGACCTGGTTTAGACCTGGTTTAGTCCTGGTTTAGTTCTGGTTTAGACCTGGTTTAGTCCTGGTTTAGACCTGGTTTAGTCCTGGTTTAGACCTGGTTTAGTCCTGGTTTAGTCCTGGTTTAGACCTGGTTTAGACCTGGTTTAGTCCTGGTTTAGACCTGGTTTAGTCCTGGTTTAGTCCTGGTTTAGACCTGGTTTAGTCCTGGTTTAGTCCTGGTTTAGACCTGGTTTAGTCCTGGTTTAGTCCTGGTTTAGACCTGTACCCCGTACCCCTGGTTGAGAAACAGCGTTGTTACCTGAATCCTCCGGTCTGTTCGTCGCTGATACACGTCCCTCCGTTTGTGCAGGGCTCACTCACACAGGGGTCCACCGGCGTCTCACAGTGTTTTCCCTGGGACACACCCAAAATAAATCTGTCACATTTATAGTTACGCAAAAATATTACAGTCCGGACGAACGATGGGACTCTCGCAGACGTCCGGACTCAAACTGTTAATACTTTTGATGACAATGTTTTGTGTCGTCACCGTGAATCCGTTGGGACAGGAGCAGGTGTACTCCTGAGTGTGGTCGTCCCGACACTGCCCCTGGTTCAGACAGGGAGAGGACACACAGGGGCTGCACTTCATCTGCACCCACTCCTCCACCGGACCTACACACACCAAAACACAAATATACCACATTATCAGTCAGAATAACACACCAAAACACAAATATACCACATTATCAGTCAGAATAACACAATATAACACAAATATACCACATTATCAGTCAGAATAACACAATATAACACAAGTATACCACATTATCGGTCAGAATAACACAATATAACACAAATATACAACATTATCGGTCAGAATAACACAATATAACACAAATATACCACATTATCGGTCAGAATAACACAATATAACACAAATATACCACATTATCGGTCAGAATAACACACCAAAACACAAATATACCACATTATCGGTCAGAATAACACAATATAACACAAATATACCACATTATCGGTCAGAATAACACAATATAACACAAATATACAACATTATCGGTCAGAATAACACAATATAACACAAATATACCACATTATCGGTCAGAATAACACACCAAAACACAAATATACCACATTATCGGTCAGAATAACACAATATAACACAAATATACCACATTATCGGTCAGAATAACACAATATAACACAAATATACAACATTATCGGTCAGAATAACACAATATAACACAAATATACCACATTATCGGTCAGAATAACACACCAAAACACAAATATACCACATTATCGGTCAGAATAACACAATATAACACAAATATACCACATTATCGGTCAGAATAACACAATATAACACAAATATACAACATTATCAGTCAGAATAACACAATATAACACAAATATACCACATTATCAGTCAGAATAACACAATATAACACAAATATACAACATTATCAGTCAGATTAACACAATATAACACAAATATACCACATTATAGATCAGAATAACACAATATAACACAAATATACCACATTATAGGTCAGAATAACACAATATAACACAAATATACCACATTATCAGTCAGAATAACACACCAAAACACAAATATACCACATCATAGGTCAGAATAACACAATATAACACAAATATACCACATTATAGATCAGAATAACACAATATAACACAAATATACCACATTATAGGTCAGAATAACACAATATAACACAAATATACCACATTATAGGTCAGAATAACACAATATAACACAAATATACCACATTATAGGTCAGAATAACACAATATAACACAAATATACAACATTATAGGTCAGAATAACACAATATAACCACTCCTCATGGGCCTTTATATATAAACATAAACAAAACACCAACACTATTTAAACACATGTATTTGGTATTAGTCGCATGTTAATAGAAAGTTTACCTTCTGCTGCAGCAATAATTATAAACAAATATATTAAATATTTGCATCTGTAAACCAGTCTTTCACCTTGCCAGTTCAATAATGTACAAATATCAGCTGTTAGAAGTCAGACCTACTAATTTTTTTAAATTGAAGAAGGTCTAGGAAGCCCCTCCCATTCAAGCTGTCTACCAATCATAACCGTTTATCTAAAATGGGCGGGGCTTAATGCGCTCCTTTGCGTCTCCGATTGGCCGTATCTTTTTCTATTTGCATATTTCCAGAGGCAGTTTATTCTGTGTTTATTCTGTTTAGTTTTATTTTGCTTCTAAAAGTGTGTGTTTTCTCAGTTAAAAGACACGCACAGCACGGACCCTGTGTCGTTGCTCCTGTCTGCTCCTCCGAACCTGTGAGGGCAATTCTTGAGCGTGCAGGGGATAATTTACTGCAATCTTACGGCAGAAAATTGCTATGTATCACAGAGGTTTCACAGAGCCTTGTTTACAAAATACTGGACTATTTCTTGGAGGTTGAACGTACGTCTTTATGGAGCCAATAACATAAACTACTACAGCAAACGTCAACTGGTGGTCCTGGGGCCAAATCCGGCCGCCAGAGCTTTCCATATGGCCCCCAGAATATTACTGAATTCAGGAAAAGCCTAGTGAAAAGAAAAATATGGGTGTTTAGATACTTTTTTGTCTGAAAGTAGCTTATGCCATAGCCTGTCTCTAATAAAAAAATGCAATAAAATCACTCTAATTAAATGTTTATTTTATTTTTTTACTAATACATACAAATGCCAAATAAATGTGACAGGCTTCAGTTATTATAAATGTTACTCTTTACATCAAAGTAAGAAGGACTGTGATCTAAAACATAAATAAAAAACCTAAAAAACTTTGGTCAAGACTGAAAAACTCACATTTGGTTAATGGGAGAAATTACAGTTCAGTTTGTATGTGAGTTCTTTTTAATAACCTATGTATTGAGGAAATTTTGGAGGGAGATATAAACACAGATATGCAAATCTAGAAATGGTGCTATTTGAATGATAATCAATATAATTTATAAGGAGTGGGTTGAACGATAGAAGAAGCTCATGAGGTGATTGTGTGGAGAGTGAGGTTATTTATAACGCGGCAATGTGTGTTACAAGGTATGTTATGTTAGAAATCCTATTATTATGTACTCTAATGTGTTTGTCCCCTCGAGACCTTAAGAGGAAAAGAGCTGCAATAATCCAGTCTGTTTTATTCATTAACGTCATTATTCATGGTAAACAGAAGAGGGATTATTATTTTTTATCTTTCACACACTTAAATACCACCCAGGGCCACTCGTTTCTCGGCTGATGACTTCCTGAGACTAGTCCTGACTGTTACAGACTAAGCTATGAATCGTGGTAAAATTGGGCAAAAAAAATCCCCAGCTTAACCTCAAAAAGTACCAAAAGTGGGACAAGCGCGATTTGTTGGAACACAGTGGGACGTACTCAAATAAATCTTTTGATACACAAATCTAGCTTTACCAACGTACTGAGACAAAAGTTAGTTCAGTTTAGGGCCTATAACATATTTGACGTAGAGCCCGACCGATATGGAATTTTTTTTTTTTTTAGGCCGATGACAATACCGATATTAGGTGACAAAATAAATACCGATATCTGATACATGGGCTGACACAGTTATATATTGGGACAAAAGTATTTTAAAGCATTTTTCTTTCTGCTCGTTTACATGAATATGACGTGTACACCCCAGGCCACTTTATTAGACTAAACATCTTTTTAAAATGTTGTAGAAAGCTGCTTATTGTTCTTTATGCTGATTGTTATGTAGGTTGTAGTGGGCATTGGTGTGGGGAGTATTATTATATATTTTATGTATTATATTTATTTATTTTATTTAGCTTTAACTAAATTTAACTTAAATTTAATTTGAACTTGCCCTGCAAGTAGAGCATGAGGAGAACTACAAAATGCATTTTGAATTTTTGTTCTATGAGGTTTTATGGCAGAGAAATGAGCAAAATATTTTTATTGCCTTTTTGAGCTTTTCAGACCATGAGAGTTTCCTATGAACTGCAGAGTAAAAGCCCAACTGTTTGGAAACACCAGCGCCCTCTGCTGCACAAATAGCAGAAGGTCATTATTTGCAAGTAAACAGGTATTCCAGCGTTCCAGCACACAGTAAAAATAGCACGGTATATATCAGCAGATATCGGCCAGATTCCAGCCGATAACTCATAATTTTCGAATGGGCTATATTGGCTGATAATATTGGCAGGCCGATATATTGGTCGGGCTCTAATTTAATGTGCTGTTATTATCCCAAAAACATACATATTGCAAAGTTATGTCTTTACTGAAATAAAAAAGGTGAAACAAAAAAATCAAAGCTCTCAGTCTGTATTTTCCCAAAACAATCCAGCACCAGCTCACAGCGCCATGGAGAGTCCTGCCCTGAAACACAGAGGCACCAACAACACCAACTACGGTATATCTGCAACCTATCACGGACGCCCACATACATTTATTCTACATTTTACAACAGGAACACTGACCTTACCTTGCTGTTTTTAACTTGAATCTCACGTTTTTTTAATAAGATCCACTCAGCACCAATGCAAAAGTCAAACATTATCTTAATAACGGACGGTGGGACAGATGCCTAAATGGCTGCGCAGTACAACCAAAAGAGGGACAGGTGGTCACCCTAAGCTTAACTCGCCTTAAAAAG
Organism: Bostrychus sinensis; assembly: GCA_020698575.1. Classification (NCBI taxonomy): domain Eukaryota; kingdom Metazoa; phylum Chordata; class Actinopteri; order Gobiiformes; family Eleotridae; genus Bostrychus; species Bostrychus sinensis. The sequence goes on along the minus strand of CM036243.1, from coordinate 34,209,108 downwards.
CCTTTTGCCATTAAAAACTCTGAGATGTTTTTTTTTTTTGTTTTTTTTTACAGCATGGACACCAACGCATTTTGACACAGAGTCTTCTTCAGGGCAGCGTGCCACAGTTGCCAAATGAATTCTGCAAAAGTTGTTATCTTTTTCCACTAACAGTAAAAAAGTATTTGGTGTAAAAACTGTCAAGTACTTAAAAAAAGTAGTTCGGAAACGCATTACTACCACATCTGCTGGTCTAAAAGTAAATGTGTGTCTGTAAAATCTCTAAAACACTTTCTTCTCTCTGTTATTGTCACACCTTTAATTCTCCCAGTGTCAGTGTGAATCAGGCCCCACGGCGTTTTCCTCCGATCGGCGCCAGCTCCGTTTTAAACAAACGCTAAAGAAGTGACGACGACCCGCTGCGAAACCTCTGCCTTAATAAAAAAAACTCCCCCTCCTTAAAACGAGCCAGACCCCGGCGTTCTCACAGTGAATTTATTTAACACTATTTTAACGTTTAAAAAAAATACGACAATTAGCGCCTGGATGGTTTCAGATCACCGCGGGCTCATGAAGCAGACTCCTAATAAAGACTTTGCACCAATTCACAGTCAAACCGAGTGAGAGGAGACAGGACAGGAGACAGTATTTTAGTGTTTCTGACTGAACGCAGAGGTCTGAGCCGCAGGTAACGTGGTACCTGACTGTTTCACACAATATGTTCAAATACTCACCTTCTGGGGTCAGAGCAATTGTTCATTTGCAAGTCTGTGAATGCAATTAGCAGCCTACGTACTGAATATAGAATCATTTTAATTAAAAGCAACCTTATGTCTAAATGTGTCTTGTCAAGAAACTGTCAAAATTAATTTGAATGCTCATCAAGTCACAGTGGGGCCACAAGCCAGTGTACATTCTAGTGTTGTAGCGCCCGAGACCGGTCTTGAGACTTTTTTTTTACAGTCTTGGCCTCGTTTTGGTCTTGGCAGCAGTTTTACTTGGTCTTGGTCTTAGTGTCGGATCCAATTTTACTCGGTCTTGGATGTGGTGGTCACTGAGATTTTTTTAAAACAAACATTATAAGAAAATACTATACTTTTGAATGTGTATAATTTTATGTATTTAATTCATTTTCAGCATGAAAAGAGACAGTAAAATGTCTGTTGGCATCATTAAAATGACCAATTATGTATTTAAACCACTTCTTTTTTTTTTTTTACTTTTTCCCTAATTAAGTGTTAGTTCACAAGGTTTGGTCTCGACCTGGTCTCGGTTTGCCTTGGTCTTGATCTCGTCTTGGTCCAAGCAAAAAATCTCGGTCTTGAATTGGTCTCGAACCCCAAAAGTCTCAGCCTTGTCTTAGTCTGGTCTTGGACTGGTCTCAGTCTCGTTTAGTACGGTCTTGACTACAACACTGGTACATTCCAGTATGTGCGAGTCCCAAGCCCGGATAAATAGAGAGGGTTATGAGGAAGGTAATCAGTTGTAAAACCAAAACCAAATCGATACATGCACAAGAGAAAGGAGAGGTTCAGAGAAAAGAGGATTTTATGGTTGGCGTTATGTTAAATCCTTAAAGGGCCTACATTCTGAAAAACAAAACAAAAAACAAAACAAACAAAAAAAACAGAAAAACAACATGCACACCCAGAACAAATAAGCTTGTGGGCTGGAAACAAGAGACCATAGGTAAAAATCCAAAATTAAGCTCATCAGGAATCAGACATGTCTGATGAAGGGCATGTGCCCAAAACGTCACATTTGTGTGAAAAAAATCTTAAAGCTTAAAAATGGTAAATGGTCACATTTATATAGCACTTTTCCACCTTCATGGGTACTCAAAGTGCTTTACATCAAGGAACCGTTCACCCATTCACACTCACATTCATACACCAGTGTGCGCAGACACCGGAGGCAAGGTGGGTTAAGTGTCTTGCCCAAGGACACAATGACAGTATGCAATGGTGGGAGTGGGGTTTGAACCGCCAACCTTCTGGTTATTGGACAAGTGGCTCTACCAACTGAGCTACTGGGGGCGACAGCTTCATTTGTTTTGCAGAGCCTAATTTAGATTTTTTTTTTAACCTATTTTCTGCAAAATATTTTTATTTTTGATTAATTTTTTAAGCTTTCTACCATGTTTGAATGTTGTTCCCACATCAAAAACAGACCTGGAGCTGTGTTTTGTTTCATTCACACCTGTTTGAGTAATCCTGTATTCTCTGGCACTGAGTTCCTGAGACCTCAGAACGCTCTGTTCCACGAACCTCCGCCTCTCCCACGAAGCCCCGCCCACTCCAGGAAGCACTGACCAATCAACAATCCCTCTACATCCAGTCTGCTCTCATTCATTTATCAAAAAAAACAAAACAAAACAGTGTGCAGCTCTGTTTCCACTGATTCCTCACAGACATTTTTCATTTTGTAGTAAAATGGCATCAGACAAAAAGTTAAAGGAAGTGAAGAACTCTTTTTCTTTGATTGTAAAAGACACTCTGTACGCTCTACTGCCCTCTGCTGGTTTCTTCACCTGTTTCTTTATGGACACCAGTAGAGTACTTATTAAAAACTCTCTTTTTAATGTTTTTAAAGGTTGTGAAATGCGCAGCTGTTCTAGAGGTGACCAAGTTTGATTTAAAAATATGAATAAAAGCAGAATATAGCCGCTTTAAACAAGAGGCAGGTTGAGGTAGCAGACATTTATCGTTGGTTGGGTTGGTCTAGCACGTCTGTTTTATTCACTCTCCCTCACACACTGCGTCTCTATCTGTGGTCTCTATAGGATCCATGGAGACCAGCCGACCTCCGCTGGACCCCGGCCTTGGACTGCGAGGGTCAGATCCTGGTCTAAGGAGTCTCTGGGTGGGTGTTTGTGGAGACGAGCTGAAGACGTCTCTGTGTGTGTGTGTGACAGGTGTGTAGGCCTGGGGACCAAGGTCAGAGCCAACAATATGAATAGACGCTTTTATTAAACGTCTCCGGTCGTGAAGAAAAGAGAGAAGATGAGAGAGAGAGAGAGTGGGAGACTTTTGGATCACTTTATACGCTGAAGGCACATTTTCTAAACCATATTATGAAGCCGTATGCGTAAATTCAACCTGGAAAACTGTGATTTTCCCTCCCCAGCCACCTCTCAAGCCATTCACAACTCCAACTCCACCGCAGCAGCAGAACCATCAGCCCCCTCAGCGTCCAAGCTTGCTCCAAAGTTTATTCTTTCAATAAATCATCCATTACACTAATTTGTCTGTTTGTTTTAAGCAGGGTTGCCAGATCTCACTGACTTTTCCAGCCCCAAACACAAGTTAAAACACAGCTAACACAATAAAAACTAGGGCTGCACGACATGGAAAAACATGTGCAATGTTGCGAAAATGATACTATTGCGATATTTTAAAATAGGGCCTACTTTTCTGACACAGTAAGTTAAATTCACTTAAAATTGTAAGTCTCTGTATCCACAAGTCAAAACGGCGTCAAAATTAGGCCTGCACAATATGGAGAAAACATGCAATATTCGATAATTATTTTGAAAATTACGATAACGATTATTGCAATATTTGAAAATAGAGCCTACTTTTCGAACATAGTAAGGTAAATTCACCACATTTTACAAAAATGTAAGTTTCTGTATTTCCAAGTCAAAACAGCGACAAAATCAAAACTTAACACAGACTAAACCAGGAATAAAACAAGGCTAAGCTGTGACTAAATTAATTAAATTACCACTAAAACTGGACTTTTTACACATTTTTATTTAGTCACAACACATGTTCTTTAAGGCTCTGGTGGAAAATGATTCTTCAGCATAAATCTCTGTCAGATGGAAGACCACAGCGTTATTGCAATATATTTAGATTCTTGCGATACGGCTATTGCATTTGCTGATATTGTGATAACGATAATTTTGCAATATATTGTGCAGCCCTAGTCAAAATCTAAACTCAACACAGATTAAACCAGGAATAAAACAAAGCTAAATTTTGAAAAAATGAAGGAAAGCTCTGACCAACAGGGGCTGTGTTTGTGTGGCGCTCTCACCGTTGCACTGGAACTTGTCGGCCGGCGTGGTGAGCAGCAGTTTTCCCTCCATGCCTTTGGGTCCGGCGCAGCGAGCGATTCCTGGTTCTTTGTATCCGCTCTTCACCCAGTCAGAGAGCCAGAGCAGGCGGCAGTCGCAGTACAGCGGGTTGGCTCCGATCGCACTGCGGAGAAAAACAACAACCTTACAACCTAACAATAACATCACAAAGGTTATCGCTTTCTATTGGTCACATATAGATATTAGTACTCGTGTGTGTATGTAGTGGGAGGCCAGTAACTATTTCCATATTCTACACAACTACTTGGATGACAAAGAACCTTAAAAAATATGTTTGCATGTTTCTTTTTTACTTTTGTAGTCCTAATCCTCATTTAGATTGATTTAGAGCCAGTTATATTCATGTTTTACCTGGGGTTTAATTCAAAATGTCGACCACTGCATAGTCCTGGTTTAGTCCGGGTTTAGTTCTAGTTTAGTCCGGGTTTAGTCCTTATTTAGTAATGCATGTTTTTGTGTTTCTCACACTTTTATCCCTTGGTTTATAAAGATGGTACTCTTGTTGGTCTTGGTCTTGAAAATTTTTTTTACAGTCTTGGTCTCTTCTCGGTCTTGGCTGCAGGTTCGTCTTGGTCTCGGTCTCGACTGTGACGGTCTCTGAGATTTTATTTACCAAACATTATAAGAAAAGCTGTTCTTCCTAATTTTGGATTATTTAGTTTTCCACATCAGAAGAACCAGGAACATGATCTGTCTCTGTTTGTGGAGTCTGTTGCTTTAAATCATTAAAACAATCTTTAATGTATATGAACCACTTTTATTTGACTTTTCCTCTTTATTATTGGTCCTTAAAAGCCTTGGTCTCGGTTCATTCAGGACTTGGACTGATTCTTGGTCTCGATTATTCCGGCCTTGACTACAACACTAGGTACTTGTAAAGCCAAATATTTTCTGAGGCAGTACTGAGAGTGAAATGTTTGAGAATCGGTCCCTCCTCTGTTCATGTCCAAACCATCTCAGTCTGACCTCCCTCTGTTGCGTGTGTTGTGTTTTTGGTCTTTTTATTTGGACGGCTCTGACAGCGCACTGACATAACACTAGCGGAGCACAATAAATATTTTGATCCAATAACTAGTCATGTCTTCATATTTTGATGTGTTGTGACAAATGCATTTTTTTAGTTTAGAGAAATGTTTGACTGTTTAAAAAATGAGCTAAAAACCCATGGAACTGCATGCTTCTACCATAGGCTGTGATATCAAGTGTGACCACATGAGGGAGCTCTGCCTCTACTACACTGCTGACAATGTTATCTTATGGGAATAATATCTCAAAACATCTCAAATAACACCACATTTAACACTGGTTTCGAGCTAATTGCTAAGCCTCTAACCCTGTGGTTCACAAACTTTTCTTTTATTAATTCCATGTTTTAAAAATACCAAAAAAAGCAACCAAAATGTACTAATCTATAGGCCACAATGTGATTTTTTTATTGACAAAGCCAAGCCATTTAAGTGTCATTTGATTTTTATAGTCATTATCTTGCTTCTGACTTTAAAAAGCAACATTATTTTCTTATTACCTGTTTATGGATTTTGGAACTTATTATTTTTCACTGAAAGATTTTTTGACCCAGGTACATTCATTGGGTGGCCGTGAAAAGTAATTCAGCAAAATACCCTCCACCACAGGGTACCACAGGCGGTACTCAGGACTCTTTTACAGTTCAAGTCTTGATTTAGTTTAACTTATAGCCAGTGATATTATTGTTTTAGTCCTGCTCTGGTTGCTTAATCCTGGCTTAGTCCTGGCTTGGTCATGGTTTATTCCTAAATTAGTCCTGGTTTTGCCCTGGTTTTGCCCTGGTTTACACCTGGTTCAATCCTGGTTTAGTCCTGGTATAAACCTGTTTTAGTTCTGGTTTAGTCCCTGTTTTGTCTTTATTGGATGAGGCTCCTTTGAGTCCATTGAAGGCGATACTATTTTCTGAGCTGGCTGTAAACTCAGCTCTGGTAATGATTGAGCTAGACCTCTACTCCTTGTGTTGGCCCTGATGCAGGTCACAGGGTTCACTCTGAGTCACATGACCTCTGGTACTATTTAAGGAAACAGTTCATGTTCACAGTGAGGTGAGTTACAGGAGATCATTTAGGTTTGTTTTTCATTATCGACCCAGATCTGGATCCTAATACAAGGTCAAAATGCAGATGGCACATATATTATTAATATTAAAATATGAAGTGAGCAGAGGTCATCTCTGTGTCGGTAATTCTCTGTTCACATTTGTTCAGTTTTCCTAATTACTGCACTATGCACATTTAAAAAGCCCAGCTTTCCCTAAACTTAACTAAATATCAGCCAAACACCACAGACATCATTCAAGAGGGTTTGAAGAAGCAATGGTCATTATCAGAGGTGAGTAGTTATGAGTTACATTTAATTAAGTTTTTGAATTCAATTCAATTCAGATTTATTTGTATAGCCCAGTATCACAACAAAAGTCGCCTCAAAGGGCTTCACAACAGTTGATCAAACATAAACACACAATCAGCAAAAACAATAACTACACTAAACAGACCCAGGACACTCCTGTCCTTAAACTCCTAAAAAAAAACAGCTGCGGGAAAAAAGAAGAAACCTTATGGAGCCCATACTGAAGGAGAGATCCTCTCCCAGGACGGACAGGCAATGCATCTAGGAGTTAGTCCCTTAGTTCATCTATAGGATCATAGATCACTCTGTAAGGATTCATCCAGACGAGAGTGGGTGAGATAGGTTGAGGAAGTCCATAGGATGCAGCAGGTGGCCTCATCCAAGTTTTTGAATACAAGCATTATATAAATAAAATGTAACTGAAGTAATACTCTTAATTCAGTGATAATTACTCCAGCAGAAGTACAAAGTACAGTATGCTGCCATAAAACTACTCTTAGAAGTACATTTTATTCACAAAGTATCCCGGATACAAGCAACCGAAATGAGTTTCCTCAGACTGGAGGAGCTCGGAGTAGAGCTGCTGCTCCTCCACATCAAGAGGAGCCAGCTGAGGGTCGGGCATCTGCTTTAGATGCTTCCCACCAGGCCTGTGAATGCCTTGGGATCCCCTGGTAGAGCTGAAGGAAGTGTCCAGGGAGAGGAAAGTCTGGTCATCTCTACTAAGTGGTAGAAGATGGATGCAGTGTTTACTATGCACGCAGTACCATTTGAGTGTAGGTAAAGAGTATTTCCCACTGGGTTTTACATGTGGAGTAAAGACACCATGTTGTTTTTGACAGCGTTTACCTAAAGACGGCTCCTGAGACTGAGACTGAACTGGAGCTGATTACAGAGCCACGCAGATCGATACAGCTCTGGGGAAACCATGGATCTACTGTTAATTCAATCAGAGCCGAGGCCACTTGGATCCACACAGTCTCTCACAGAATAAAGCAGCGAAAACTGACCAATGACAGGAGACGTTACTCTGTCAGAGCCCACTGTTCCTGTGTCTGGATTCATACAGAACAGATAGAGCTATAATACCAGAGGAGCACTGCTGAAGGCTCTCATCTCATAATCAAATGCATTTCCACTTAGTCTGGTTTTGGTCTTGGACGTTATAGCAAGAAGGATATAAGGAACTGCAGTCAATATGAACAGTGAGTGAATGAGTGAGTGATGGAAGCAGAGAAACACTCACAGATGAGAGAGTGAGGCCACGTCACTGAAGATGCCCTGCTGCAGCTCCGAGATCTCATTTCCATGGAGAGAGCTGAAACACACGGAGACAAATATAAACGGTCAACGGTTTTTGTTTTTTTTTACTCTACAGTAGATTTTAATACTGCGCAATTGTAGTGTTTTAAACGTTTTTAGACAAATGAACATCAAATTTGGTGAAAAAAAATATTTGTAGCTAAAAAACTTCAGATTTTGAGTTGGCCCCAACACTCAAAAATCTTGAGGGATTTGAGATTTTGCAGCATTTTTTTCACAGTGTATGCCAAGCCAAGACTCAAAAAGAGTCCCGGGAGGCTTCTCATCACTTTGTATCAATAAATGAGGTAATAATAAATCTCTGTGTAGGACAGGACAGATATCAGACTGCGCTGACACATTTTTTTAACCCAAATGTTGAAAATAAAATTGTGCCTTTTGTTCATTTGTATATAATGTACATTTTTATCGTCCCTGTTAACCCTCATTCCCCAATTTTAAAAAGTTATGTATCAAAAAAGTAGTATACATTCATATTTTTTTTTACTTTTTGGGCATAGCAGTCAGGACACACGTTAATTAAAAGATTTATGTAGGAAAAAATATTAACGTATACTATTATTATGTATTCTTTTGTTGTGGGGACACAGGAGCAGTGTAAACATGAAATAATATTAGATTTGTGTTTAGAAAATCAATTTTAGTTATCAAGTTAGCAAAGTTATCAACAAAATAAAGCTTGAAGAAGACATTTTGTCCTCTTTGGGGTTAACGACATTAAATTAGCCTGGACAGAACAGAGCAGAGTCTTACAGCAGCCTGAGAGAGCGCAGTCCTCCCAGAGCCTGAGGAGGGATGCACCGCAGAGAGTTGTAGCTCAGGATCCTGCGACAGACAATAAATACATCAATAAAAAATAAAGAAGGAGTCCTAACATTTAGTGAGGAGCACTCGGTGGGCTCAGGTGTGGACTCACAGAGTGGTGAGCTGGCTCATGTTGGAGAAGGAGTCGTCGGACAGAGAGCTGATCTTATTGTTGCTCAAGTCTCTGAGGAAAAAACAACGTTCAAATCATTAATATACGACATTTACAAAGCAAACAGCTTTAATGTAATGGAATAAAAAACACACAGTATGAAGGTAAAGGTGCAACCAGGGTTTAGTGCACAGTCCACAGCTCCCCCTGCTGGATTACTGCAGAACTGCACACAGGGCCAAGACTAAAGCAGGCCTAACCCTACATCAGACTAAAAACTAAACCAAGGCTGGATCAGTTCAAAACCAGGATAAAACCAGGACTAAATCACGTCTAAACTAGAACAAAATAATTCATCTATCCTTATAATTCTTTTGCACTTTTATTTTTATTTTTTTATTTTATATATATATATATATTTTTTAATTTTTTTATTTTTTTTTTATGGTACTTTTTTATTTATTTTTTTATTTTATTTTATTTTATTTATTTTTTGATGGTTGTTTTGATTTGCTTCACTATGGGTGGGGAAAAAAAAAACCAGTATAAATATTGTATATAAATGTGGTTAATTATAAGTGTGTGTAAAATGATGACTGAAAATGAGACACAATAAAGTAAAAAATAAATAAATAAATAAAATTAAAAAAAATAATTATTTTGCATTTATAGTGGGGAAAGAAGATGACCTAAAATGGCACAAAATACAACACAGGCACAATTGCCATAAGTCATAGCAGACACATTTTCAAGATTCAATAACTAAAATTGATTTGTGGATTGCAAATTAGGCAGAAAAGGTAAAAGTCTCATTAAAAATGAATGGGTCAGAATTATAGGTTAAAAGTAGCAGAAGCAGAATAAGTAGAATGACAAAAAAGGGCAGAATTTGCAAAAGGAAAGGCAGAAAATATGAATAGTAAGACTAAACCAGAACTAAAGTATGTCTTAACCAGGATTAAATCAAGTCTAATTTAAAACTAAACCAGGATAAAACAAAAATGTTATAAAACCAGGTCTAGAACCAGGACTATACCAGGCCTAAACTAGGTCTGAACCAGAACTAAACCAGGATTAAACCAGGATTAAACCAGAACCAGAAGACTCCTGAAGCCCACGTCCCACCAGTAGTACATGTCCCACAGTGTGAGAACCACTAAGCAACACTGTCCAAAAAATACAAGAAACACAACTTTACAGCCATTTAAGAAACGAGAAAAAAATAAATGTGAGTTTCCTGACTCACACGAGCTGCAGGTGTTTGAGCGAGGCCAGTTCTTTGGGGACACTGGTGAACTGGTTTCCATCCAGGTATCTGCAAACACACATTCACTACATTACATTTTCATAAACCGAACACTCAGGGCTGATAAAATGTGATAAAATGTGGCAAAAATGGCAAATAAACACAGATGTAGGGCAGATTTTCTTTATTTTAGAAAGAAATCAATTTAATATAGCCATTTGTTTTAGTAATGCTTATAAAACAGGCACAAGTGTGGAACAGTTAAAGATAAGTTTTTGAGAAAACTGTGAAGGCAATCAGACAAAATCGTTTTATTGTCATTTTAGGCTTTTCACTCTGAGGTAAAGCTGTTTTTGGTGTTTCCTATGAACTGCAGAGTAAGAGCCCAAACTGCAACAAAATCCCGGACATGTGCCTGATCAAAAATCTTTATTAAAATGCAAAAATCATCCCAATATATCAGCCGACCTGGGATAAGCAACAGGAAAATAGGAACATTGCAGTTTTATCCTTCAGTGTGTTGAGTGTGACATAAACAGACTAAAAGATTAAATAAATGAGTGAGGGTTAGGGAGGGGAGGGGCCCTTAAAAAGCCTAGGATATGTGTGAGAGATATCGCTAAAGTGAGCAAAGGGGCCCACCGAGATGTTTTATACAAAGGGCCCAGATATTTGTGCTGGAAGTGAAAACAAAGCAGATGAAGTTAAAGTCGACACTAAACCTGCCGTGTCTTAGTAAGACTCACAGTTCTGTGACGTTTCGGGGCAGGCCTTTGGGCAGAGCCTGGAGGTGTTTGTTGCTGCAGCGGACCACAGTGTCCACACAGGTGCACTGAGAGGGGCACAGGGGCCCGGGGCCACACAAGCTGTCGTCCACCCAGCCTGAAGACACAATAACAAGGAGGTCTGAGTTAAAGTACAGGAACATCTGTAACTTTTCTTAAGTGTAAAGTTATAGACCAAAAATACCCTGAATCTTGAATAAATCAGGACTAAACCTGAACTAAACCTGGACTAAACCTGGACTAAACCTGGACTAAACCTGGTCTACATCACTGCTACATCACGACAAAACAAAACCAGGACTAAACCAGGTTTAAACCCAGACTAAGCTAGGTCTAAATCACAGCTACATCACAACAAAACTAACTTAATCAGTTCAAAACCAGGATAAAACTGGGACTAAATCATGTCTAGACTAGAACTCAGTCTAAACCAGGTCTAAACCAGGTCTAAACCAGGTCTAAACCAGGTTTAAACCCAGACAAAGCTAGGTCTAAATCACCAGATAAACCAGATCTAAGCCAGGTCTAAACCAGGATTAAACAAGAACTAAACCAACACTAAACTGGGAGTAAATCAGTACTAAACCAGAACTAAACCAGGTCTAAACCAAAACCTAACCAAGTCTAAACCAGGACTAAACTAGGTATAAACAGATCTAAACCAGGTCTATACCAGGACTAAACCAGCACTAAACCAGAACTAAACTAGGTCTAAACCAAAACTTAACCAGGACTAAACCAGTAACCAGGTCTGAACAAGGTCTAAACCAAGACAAAACCAGGACTAAACTAGGTATAAACAGATCTAAACCAGGTCTAAACCAGGATTAAACTAGGTCTTAACCAGGACTAAACCAGAACTAAGCTAGATCTAAACTAGGTCGACACTATTGTAACCAGAAGCCTGTTTATAAAAATGTGGCCTGATTCAGAGAGAGATGTACATTTTCTTAAGCTGCTTGAGGCCAGGACTAAACCAGGTCTAAACCAGGTCTAAACCAGGTCTAAACCAGATCTAAACCAGGTCTAAACCAGATCTAAACCAGATCTAAACCAGGTCTAAACCAGATCTAAACCAGGTCTAAACCAGGTCTAAACCAGGTCTAAACCAGGTCTAAACCAGATCTAAACCAGGTCTAAACCAGGTCTAAACCAGGTCTAAACCAGGTCTAAACCAGATCTATCTCTTGGTCATGTTAGATTCTATACCGTCTTCACATCTGAAGTCCGGAGTGGCCACGTCCTGCAGGGGGATCTCTCGGAGGAAGGCGGGGCTCTGGCAGCGGGGGTTTCCTGTCACGATCCTGCGACTCCGGAGCCACGCCCCGAACCAGGACAGGCGGCAGTCGCACTTAAACGGATTCGCCAACAGGTTTCTGTGGAGAGAAAAGTTCATGAGCTGACCTTTCGGCGCAGATTTAAAGGATGAGTGTTGTCGTACAGCGTGGAGAGGTTGGGCAGAGCGTCGAAGGCCCCCGGCAGGATGGTGCTGAGCTGGTTGTCGTACAGAGACAGGAGCCGGACGTGAGGAAGTCCAGTGAAGCTGCCGTTGTGGATGCAGCTGATCTTGTTGTTCCTCAGCATCCTACAAACAAATACATTAAATACACAATCAGTAAATCTGTAAACACTGCTGCTATACACGTTGTACAGAAGGGAAACCTATAAAAAAACACAAGAGCTTCTTCTTTTGGCTTTCCACAGTGAACCATCTGCCTCCCATTTCATTTATAGTTCTGGCTGAATGCACCTCTCCATTTATCCAGGCTTGGTACTGACACAAAGCGTACACTAGCAACTACAACTACAAACTCAAGTGGCAAAACAAAAACAAAAAAACTGTATGTCCCCATTCCAGTGGCGTAACTTGGTAATGTGGGGCCCCAGTGCAGGATTTCAGAATGGGCCCTAAAGTTATATCATATTTAGTACAAGAGGTTCATGCATTAAGCTTTTTAATTTATACAATGTTTCTGTTTGCTGTTTTACCGGAGTTTGATGCTTATTCATTTGTGTTAAGGGGCTATTTTGTACTACTTTATTCTTTTGTCTTACAACATTTTTTATCTTGAGGAAAAAAAACAAAACAACGTGTTTTACAATAGAATTTATGGTAAAAACTCCGTTCTGCTCCTAATTATTATGAATATTTTAAACACAGACTTGATCATAGAAGAACAGAGGACCACTCTAAGGGGGCCCCTAAACCTCTTGGGCCCCAGTGCAGTTGCCCTGGCTGCACTGCCTGATGTTACGCCCCTGCCCCATTCAGAAATAAGTACATAACACACTGTATTCTGGTGTTTTATGGTAAAAACAACAAACCACCATGTTTGTTTGGGTCAGCAAATTCTCTGATTGGTTACTTTGCCTGTGATTGTTCCGCCATCAAAACGAAATTTAGGAACTTTAGGAGTGCCAGAGGATTTGGAGTGCGTGCCTTACTAGTCCACGACCGACTTTACTGCTGTGTATGTAGCGTATACTCTCTTTGTGCCTGTCCCGAGCTCTGATAAAAGCAGAGGGTTGCTTCAAAAAAAAGGACATCCGGCGTAAAAACCAAAGCCAAATCCATGAACGAATCTCTGCGCACGAGGAGGCAGTGGATTTGCAGTGGCGACCCAGAAGGAAAAAGCCAAATTGAAAAGAATATATAGGTATTATAAGTATTTGGGGTCAGTGCTTACAGCATGCGCAGCCCCTCCATGCCTCTGAACATGGCTCCCCTCACAGACTCCAGGTGGTTGGCCGTGAGGTGCAGCTCCACCACCGAGGAGGCGCCATCGAACGCCCCGTCCTCTATCTCCGAGATTTATTGTTACTCAGGTTTCTGCAACAGTCACAAAATAAATGCATATAGTGAGCATTAGGTTACACAGACAGAAATCAAAACAAGGACCGTGCAGACCGTCCTGGGACAAAATGTATTTATTATAAACCCATGTTTTTAGTAAAAAGTGGTTATAACAAGAAGCCTGTGAAAAAAAAATGTGGCTGGGTTTAGTGAGAGATGTACATTTTTTCAAGCTGCTTGAGGCCAGGACTAAACTAGGTCTAAACCAGGATTAAACTAGGTCTAAACCAGGACTAAACTAGGTCTAAACCAGGATTAAACTAGGTCTAAACCAGGACTAAACTAGGACTTAACCAGGTCTAAAGCAGGACTAAACCAGGTCTAAACCAGGACTTAACCAGGATTAAACTAGGTCTAAACTAAGTCTAAACCAGGACTAAACTAGGTCTAAACCAGGACTTAACCAGGATTAAACTAGGTCTAAACTAAGTCTAAACCAGGATTAAACTAGGTCTAAACCAGGACTTAACCAGGATTAAACTAGGTCTAAACTAAGTCTAAACCAGGATTAAACTAGGTCTAAACCAGGACTAAACTAGGTCTAAACCAGGATTAAACTAGGTCTAAACCAGGACTAAACTAGGACTTAACCAGGTCTAAAGCAGGACTAAACCAGGTCTAAACCAGGACTTAACCAGGATTAAACTAGGTCTAAACTAAGTCTAAACCAGGACTAAACTAGGTCTAAACCAGGACTTAACCAGGATTAAACTAGGTCTAAACTAAGTCTAAACCAGGATTAAACTAGGTCTAAACCAGGACTTAACCAGGATTAAACTAGGTCTAAACTAAGTCTAAACCAGGACTAAACTAGGTCTAAACCAGGACTAAACTAGGTCTAAACCAGGATTAAACTAGGTCTAAACCAGGACTAAACTAGGTCTAAACCAGGATTAAACTAAGTCTAAACCAGGATTAAACTAGGTCTAAACCAAGATTAAACTAGGTCTAAACCAGGACTAAACTAGGTCTAAACCAGGATTAAACTAGGTCTAAACCAGGACTTAACCAGGTCTAAACCAGGATTAAACTAGGTCTAAACCAGGACTTAACCAGGTCTAAACCAGAATTAAACTAAGTCTAAACCAGGACTAAACTAGGTCTAAACCAGGACTTAACCAGGATTAAACTAGGTCTAAACTAAGTCTAAACCAGGACTAAACTAGGTCTAAACCAGGACTAAACTAGGTCTAAACCAGGATTAAACTAGGTCTAAACCAGGATTAAACTAGGTCTAAACCAGGATTAAACTAGGTCTAAACCAGGATTAAACTAGGACTTAACCAGGTCTAAAGCAGGACTAAACCAGGTCTAAACCAGGATTAAACTAGGTCTAAACCAGGATTAAACTAGGTCTAAACCAGGATTAAACTAGGACTTAACCAGGTCTAAAGCAGGACTAAACCAGGTCTAAACCAGGACTTAACCAGGATTAAACTAGGTCTAAACTAAGTCTAAACCAGGACTAAACTAGGTCTAAACCAGGACTTAACCAGGATTAAACTAGGTCTAAACTAAGTCTAAACCAGGATTAAACTAGGTCTAAACCAGGACTTAACCAGGATTAAACTAGGTCTAAACTAAGTCTAAACCAGGACTAAACTAGGTCTAAACCAGGATTAAACTAGGTCTAAACCAGGATTAAACTAGGTCTAAACCAGGACTAAACTAGGTCTAAACCAGGATTAAACTAAGTCTAAACCAGGATTAAACTATGGCTAAACCAGGACTTAACCAGGTCTAAACCAGGATTAAACTAGGTCTAAACCAAGATTAAACTAGGTCTAAACCAGGACTAAACTAGGTCTAAACCAGGATTAAACTAGGTCTAAACCAGGACTTAACCAGGTCTAAACCAGGATTAAACTAGGTCTAAACCAGGATTAAACTAGGTCTAAACCAGGACTTAACCAGGTCTAAACCAGAATTAAACTAAGTCTAAACCAGGACTAAACTAGGTCTAAACCAGGACTTAACCAGGATTAAACTAGGTCTAAACTAAGTCTAAACCAGGACTAAACTAGGTCTAAACCAGGACTAAACTAGGTCTAAACCAGGATTAAACTAGGTCTAAACCAGGATTAAACTAGGTCTAAACCAGGACTAAACTAGGTCTAAACCAGGATTAAACTAAGTCTAAACCAGGATTAAACTATGGCTAAACCAGGACTTAACCAGGTCTAAACCAGGATTAAACTAGGTCTAAACCAGGATTAAACTAGGTCTAAACCAAGATTAAACTAGGTCTAAACCAGGACTAAACTAGGTCTAAACCAGGATTAAACTAGGTCTAAACCAGGACTTAACCAGGTCTAAACCAGGATTAAACTAGGTCTAAACCAGGATTAAACTAGGTCTAAACCAGGACTTAACCAGGTCTAAACCAGGATTAAACTAAGTCTAAACCAGGATTAAACTAGGTCTAAACCAGGACTTAACCAGGATTAAACTATGGCTAAACCAGGACTTAACCAGGTCTAAACCAGGATTAAACCAGATCTAAACCAGATCTAAACCAGGATTAAACCAGGTCTAAACCAGGACTTAACCAGGTCTAAACCAGGATTAAACTAGGTCTAAACCAAGACTAAACTAGGTCTAAACCAGATCTAAACCAGATCTAAACCAGGATTAAACCAGGTCTAAACCAGATCTAAACCAGATCTAAACCAGGATTAAACTAGGTCTAAACCAAGACTAAACTAGGTCTAAACCAGATCTAAACCAGATCTAAACCAGGATTAAACCAGGTCTAAACCAGGACTTAACCAGGTCTAAACCAGGATTAAACCAGGTCTAAACCAGGACTTAACCAGGTCTAAACCAGGATTAAACTAGGTCTAAACCAAGACTAAACTAGGTCTAAACCAGATCTAAACCAGGTCTAAACCAGGATTAAACTAGGCCTAAACCAGATCTAAACCAGGATTAAACCAGGTCTAAACCAGGATTAAACTAGGCCTAAACCAGATCTAAACCAGGATTAAACAAGAACTAAACCAACACTAAACCAGGAGTAAATCAGTACTAAACCAGAACTAAACCAGGCCTAATCCAAAACTTAACCAGGTCTAAACCAGGACTAAACTAGATATAAACAGATCTAAACCAGGTCTAAACCAGGATTAAACTAGGTCTAAACTAGGTCTTAACCAGGACTAAACCAGGCCTAAATCAGGTCTAAACCAAAACTAAACCAGAACTAAGCTAGATCTAAACTAGGTCGACACTATTGTAACCGGAAGCCTGTTTATAAAAATGTGGCCTGATTCAGAGAGAGACGTACATTTTCTTAAGCTGCTTGAGGCCAGGACTTAACCAGGTCTAAACCAGATCTAAACCAGGTCTAAACCAGATCTAAACCAGGTCTAAACCAGGTCTAAACCAGGACTTAACCAGGCTAGCTTTAATGAGAGACGTACATTTTCTTGAGCTGCTTGAGGCCCTTGAACGCACCAGTGGCTTCCAGCACCGAGAGGTCATTGTTGTTCAGACGTCTTGAAAAAACACAACGGAAATATCAGAAAAAAACAAGTATTAAAAATGGAGCTAGTCCGGACAAGTTAAATAAAAGTTTGTGTATGTTTCTCACAGCTCCTCGGTGGCAGGAGGCAGGTGCTCCGGGAACTTGGTGAGCCTCAGGTTGGAACAGTCCACGACGTTGGCTTCACATCGACATTTGGCCGGACACACGGGTTTGCTGTTGCACTCGTAACTCAGACGTTTGTCCTCTGCTCCTGAACGCAACACGCACACAAGCAACAAATGTAAGCAATGAATTTAGATCAAAAACATAACTTAACACTTTGACATTATCAGTTTAGTTAAAGAGGTGACTGTCTTACCTGGGATGTAATACTGCTCCTTGGCTGTTGAGAAGACAAACAAAAGATAAAAAGATAAAAACAAGTGTTAGCTTATATACGCCAGGTCTAGGCTAGGTCAAAACCAGGTCTAAACAAGGTCAAAACCAGGTCTAAACAAGGTCAAAACCAGGTCTAAACTAGGTCAAAACCAGGTCTAAACAAGGTCAAAACCAGGTCTAAACAAGGTCAAAACCAGGTCTAAACTAGGTCAAAACCAGGTCTAAACAAGGTCAAAACCAGGTCTAAACTAGGTCAAAACCAGGTCTAAACAAGGTCAAAACCAGGTCTAAACAAGGTCAAAACCAGGTCTAAACTAGGTCAAAACCAGGTCTAAACAAGGTCAAAACCAGGTCTAAACAAGGTCAAAACCAGGTCTAAACTAGGTCAAAACCAGGTCTAAACAAGGTCAAAACCAGGTCTAAACAAGGTCAAAACCAGGTCTAAACTAGGTCAAAACCAGGTCTAAACAAGGTCAAAACCAGGTCTAAACTAGGTCAAAACCAGGTCTAAACAAGGTCAAAACCAGGTCTAAACAAGGTCAAAACCAGGTCTAAACTAGGTCAAAACCAGGTCTAAACTAGGTCAAAACCAGGTCTAAACAAGGTCAAAACCAGGTCTAAACAAGGTCAAAACCAGGTCTAAACTAGGTCAAAACCAGGTCTAAACAAGGTCAAAACCAGGTCTAAACTAGGTCAAAACCAGGTCTAAACAAGGTCAAAACCAGGTCTAAACAAGGTCAAAACCAGGTCTAAACTAGGTCAAAACCAGGTCTAAACTAGGTCAAAACCAGGTCTAAACAAGGTCAAAACCTGGTCTAAACTAGGTCAAAACCAGGTCTAAACAAGGTCAAAACCAGGTCTAAACTAGGTCAAAACCAGGTCTAAACAAGGTCAAAACCAGGTCTAAACAAGGTCAAAACCAGGTCTAAACTAGGTCAAAACCAGGTCTAAACAAGGTCAAAACCAGGTCTAAACTAGGTCAAAACCAGGTCTAAACTAGGTCAAAACCAGGTCTAGGCTAGGTCAAAACCAGGTCTAAACTAGGTCAAAACCAGGTCTAGGCTAGGTCAAAACCAGGTCTAAACTAGATCAAAACCAGGTCTAAACTAGGTCAAAACCAAGTCTAAACTAGGTCAAAACCCGTACTAAACAAGGTCAAAACCAGGTCTAAACAAGGTCAAAACCAGGTCTAAACTAGGTCAAAACCAGGTCTAAACAAGGTCAAAACCAGGTCTAGGCTAGGTCAAAACCAGGTCAAAACCAGGTCTAAAGTAGGTCAAAACCAGGTCTAAAGTAGGTCAAAACCAGGTCTAAACTAGGTCAAAACCAGGTCTAAACTAGGTCAAAACCAGGTCTAAACAAGGTCAAAACCAGGTCTAAACAAGGTCAAAACCAGGTCTAAACTAGGTCAAAACCAGGTCTAAACAAGGTCAAAACCAGGTCTAGGCTAGGTCAAAACCAGGTCAAAACCAGGTCTAAAGTAGGTCAAAACCAGGTCTAAACTAGGTCAAAACCAGGTCTAAACTAGGTCAAAACCAGGTCTAAACTAGGTCAAAACCAGGTCTAAACTAGGTCAAAACCAGGTCTAAACAAGGTCAAAACCAGGTCTAAACTAGGTCAAAACCAGGTCTAAACAAGGTCAAAACCAGGTCTAAACAAGGTCAAAACCAGGTCTAAACTAGGTCAAAACCAGGTCTAAACAAGGTCAAAACCAGGTCTAAACTAGGTCAAAACCAGGTCTAAACAAGGTCAAAACCAGGTCTAAACAAGGTCAAAACCAGGTCTAAACTAGGTCAAAACCAGGTCTAAACAAGGTCAAAACCAGGTCTAAACAAGGTCAAAACCAGGTCTAAACTAGGTCAAAACCAGGTCTAAACAAGGTCAAAACCAGGTCTAAACAAGGTCAAAACCAGGTCTAAACTAGGTCAAAACCAGGTCTAAACAAGGTCAAAACCAGGTCTAAACTAGGTCAAAACCAGGTCTAAACAAGGTCAAAACCAGGTCTAAACAAGGTCAAAACCAGGTCTAAACTAGGTCAAAACCAGGTCTAAACTAGGTCAAAACCAGGTCTAAACAAGGTCAAAACCAGGTCTAAACAAGGTCAAAACCAGGTCTAAACTAGGTCAAAACCAGGTCTAAACAAGGTCAAAACCAGGTCTAAACTAGGTCAAAACCAGGTCTAAACAAGGTCAAAACCAGGTCTAAACAAGGTCAAAACCAGGTCTAAACTAGGTCAAAACCAGGTCTAAACTAGGTCAAAACCAGGTCTAAACAAGGTCAAAACCTGGTCTAAACTAGGTCAAAACCAGGTCTAAACAAGGTCAAAACCAGGTCTAAACTAGGTCAAAACCAGGTCTAAACAAGGTCAAAACCAGGTCTAAACAAGGTCAAAACCAGGTCTAAACTAGGTCAAAACCAGGTCTAAACAAGGTCAAAACCAGGTCTAAACTAGGTCAAAACCAGGTCTAAACTAGGTCAAAACCAGGTCTAGGCTAGGTCAAAACCAGGTCTAAACTAGGTCAAAACCAGGTCTAGGCTAGGTCAAAACCAGGTCTAAACTAGATCAAAACCAGGTCTAAACTAGGTCAAAACCAAGTCTAAACTAGGTCAAAACCCGTACTAAACAAGGTCAAAACCAGGTCTAAACAAGGTCAAAACCAGGTCTAAACTAGGTCAAAACCAGGTCTAAACAAGGTCAAAACCAGGTCTAGGCTAGGTCAAAACCAGGTCAAAACCAGGTCTAAAGTAGGTCAAAACCAGGTCTAAAGTAGGTCAAAACCAGGTCTAAACTAGGTCAAAACCAGGTCTAAACTAGGTCAAAACCAGGTCTAAACAAGGTCAAAACCAGGTCTAAACAAGGTCAAAACCAGGTCTAAACTAGGTCAAAACCAGGTCTAAACAAGGTCAAAACCAGGTCTAGGCTAGGTCAAAACCAGGTCAAAACCAGGTCTAAAGTAGGTCAAAACCAGGTCTAAACTAGGTCAAAACCAGGTCTAAACTAGGTCAAAACCAGGTCTAAACTAGGTCAAAACCAGGTCTAAACTAGGTCAAAACCAGGTCTAAACTAGGTCAAAACCAGGTCTAAACTAGGTCAAAACCAGGTCTAAACTAGGTCAAAACCAGGTCTAAACTAGGTCAAAACCAAGTCTAAACTAGGTCAAAACCCGTACTAAACAAGGTCAAAACCAGGTCTAAACAAGGTCAAAACCAGGTCTAAACTAGGTCAAAACCAGGTCTAAACAAGGTCAAAACCAGGTCTAGGCTAGGTCAAAACCAGGTCAAAACCAGGTCTAAAGTAGGTCAAAACCAGGTCTAAAGTAGGTCAAAACCAGGTCTAAAGTAGGTCAAAACCAGGTCTAAACTAGGTCAAAACCAGGTCTAAAGTAGGTCAAAACCAGGTCTAAACAAGGTCAAAACCAGGTCTAAACAAGGTCAAAACCAGGTCTAAAGTAGGTCAAAACCAGGTCTAAAGTAGGTCAAAACCAGGTCTAAACTAGGTCAAAACCAGGTCTAAACTAGGTCAAAACCAGGTCTAAACTAGGTCAAAACCAGGTCTAGGCTAGGTCAAAACCAGGTCTAAACTAGGTCAAAACCAGGTCTAGGCTAGGTCAAAACCAGGTCTAAACTAGGTCAAAACCAGGTCTAAACTAGGTCAAAACCAGGTCTAAACTAGGTCAAAACCAGGTCTAAACTAGGTCAAAACCAAGTCTAAACTAGGTCAAAACCCGTACTAACCAGGGTCAAAACCAGGTCAAAACTTGGACTAACCTAGGTCAAAACTGGGTCAAAACCTGGGCTAACCCAGGTCAAAATGAGGTCAAAACCTGGGCAAACCCAGATCAAAACTAGGTAAAAAACAGGACTAACCCAGGATAAATCCAGTTCCAAAATAGGTCTAAACCAGGACAAAACCAGGACTATAGGACATACCCCTTAACCAGAACTAAACGAGGATTAAACCAGGTCAAAACCAGGGCTAAACCAAGACTAAATGGGGTCTTAACCAGGACTAAACCAGGATTAAACCAGGTCTAAACCAGTATTTTACCCAGGACTATGTGATGGATGTATTTTGTTGTGGTGGCCCTCGTACCTGAGCACCTGAACTTGCTGCTCTTGATCTGAGCGATGCGTTTGTTGGTGAGTCTCCGAGGACTGGCACAGCGAGCTCCGCTGGTCTCGATCGGGTTGGACCTCAGGAAGTCCGCCAGCCATTTCACATTACAGTCACACACAAAGGGGTTCTGGGCCAGGTGGCTT
The DNA here is from genome assembly GCA_020698575.1 of Bostrychus sinensis. NCBI lineage: Eukaryota > Metazoa > Chordata > Actinopteri > Gobiiformes > Eleotridae > Bostrychus > Bostrychus sinensis. Next base: position 34,187,402 of record CM036243.1, on the reverse strand, counting down.
ATGGGAAAAAATACAGAGAATAAGGCATAAAGGAAATGACTTTGGCAAAGCAATAGAAGAGAGTAAACCAGGACTAAGACAGGTCTAAATTGGTTTAGACTAGTTTAGAGTCAGTCTTAAGTAGGTCTACAATTGGACTAAACAAGGACTACAACCAGGACTATACCAGGATTAAAAACCAGGTCTAAACCAGGACTGAGCCAGGACTGACCCATGATCAAACCAGCACTAAACCAGAAATGAATCAAGTCTAAACCAGGACCATCCCAGGACTAAACTAGGCCGAAATCATGACTGTACCAGGACAAAATCAGGCAGGACTACACCAGAACTAAACCAGGTCGAAGCCAGAACTAAACCAGGACTTAAACAGGTCAAACCCATGATTAAACCAGGTCTAAACCAAGACTTAACCCAGGTCTAAACCAGGATTAAACCAGGTCTAAACTAACACAAATCTAAAAAAGGCCTATAGCTGGAAAAACCCAAGACTTACCCAGATCTAAACCAGGATTTACCCAGGACTAAACCAGAACTACATTCCAGGTCTACACCAGCACTACACTAGGCTTAAACCAGGTCTAAACCAGGTCCTGTCAGGTGTAGTACTCACAGAGTCTGAATACTGTGCAGGGCGTTGAAGGTCCCTTTGGCCAGACTCTGGATCTTGTTGTCGTACAGAGAGAGCAGGGCCAGGTTCTCCAGGTCTTTGAAGGCCGTGGCCCGGACACAGTGGATCTTATTGGCGTTCAGTAACCTGCAGAAAATAAAAACCATAACAACAACACGCGGGGTCAGGACACTTTAACTCGTGAGAGGGCAGCCTGAGCAGGAACACTTCTTAGTCTGGACTCATGGCAAGAAGGTCCTGGGTTTGAATCCAGGACTGAGTTGGGACGCAAATTCCTCTCTGTGTGGAGTTTGTGGCCTCTCTCTGATTTTCCCCATCAGCCTAAAACATGCACAACAGGCTAATTCTCCTCTGCCAGGACCAGGATCCTGATTTCAAAGGCTGTTTTCTGAAAATGAGTTTTTCTCTGAGGCAGACATCTCCACTGCAGCAGGTCATGTCCTTAACTATGTTCTGAAGGCTTTTACAGAAGGATTTGTTTGTGTATAATTCCTTGCCTGATTTATTGGTCATTTTACTGCAAAAAATCAATATCAACATTAGATAAAATTACTTGAATCCAGATAATTAATCTCAATTTGAGCAATAATTCAGAAAAAAAACAAAAAAACAACTAGGTTAGATTTATTAAATTATTAGGTAACTTATTACTAGAAGATTTGCCTTGTTTCAAAGTATTTTTTCTCCGTTTCAAGCGTTTTTTATTCTTCTTCTTTTATTATTCGTCTTATTTTATTCTTATTTCAAGCAAAATTATCTTATGGACAGAAAATTATCCTTGAAATAAGTAAAAAAAAATGGCTTGAAACAGGGAAAAAATAACAAGGCAAATAATCTAGTAATAAGTTAAAATAAATAAATCTAATCTAATGAAAATTCCTCAAATCAAGATTAATAATCTGAATCAAGTAATTTTATCTAATGTAGATAGTGAAAATTAGCAGTGCAGATCTCAGTAATCCTCTCTGTAAAAACTTTTTATGGAACATGTCACAAAATGAACAAAGAATTGTAAACCTGGCTCTGTCTAATATTCAGATTAAGTTTTTTGAAAAGTGCAAATGTGTGCATTTTTACATATATATTGCCTCATTTGAAAAGTGACTCAAATCAAATCAAATTTTTACCTATATTGAAGTCAGTGATCTACAGAGAGAGTTTCACATTTACATCTGTAATTGGCAACTGTTTGATAAAACTACTTCCACTGGACGATGACATAGCGCACATCTGCACAACAACAGCAGCTCTCCTCAGGTGAGGCTGAACATTCAGCAGTGTGCCCCCTGGTGACGTGTGGGCCCTGTGCATGTGCAGAGTGTGCATTTAGCGAGAAACAGCCCTGTCCCCTAACAATAAATCCAAACTGAAATATTGTAAACATGAGTGGTGTAAACTCACAGCAGCTCGAGAGAAGACAGTCCATCGAACACACCGTCAGGCAGCTCCGTGATCTTGTTCCCGTACAAAACACTGCACAAAAAATTATTTCAATTATACGCATTGGTAAGTGATGTTTAGTACAAATGTCAGAGTTTAAAATCTTAAAGTCTATTTTTATGGGACAGTTTTATGATAACCTTATAAATACAAAATAATTCATCATTGTTTTACTTGTTCTGTGTGAGTACTTTATTTCAAGTGATTTTATAAATTGTCTAAATAAGTAGAAGTATTTGTGGTAAGTATTAATAGGAGCAGCAGTAGTAGCAGTAGTACATCCATCAGTTTATAAAAAAGCCTTTATATTAGTTCCTCACAGTGAGTTGAGCGCTCTCAGTCCATGGAAAGCATCAGGGGCGATCTCTGAAATCTGGTTGTTACTGAGGTCTCTGAGGACAAAAGCGCATTGTTAGACACTAGAACTGTTCAATATTTATCCTTTTCATTACAGATGTTTAGGTTTAAACAATGCCAGTGACAGTTTAAAACAGTTCGTGTAAAGTTCCTGAGTGCACTCACATCCTGCGCAGTTTCTTGTAGGAGGTGAAGGCTCCGGGAGGAACTGACTTGATGCCGTTCTGCTCCAAACGACTGTAAAAAAAAAAAACACATTAACTTGCATCACAAAGTTTTCTGCATACCCAGTAAAAGTATTTGGACTCACATCTCGGTCATGGCCTCGGGCAGATGGGCCGGGATGGCGGTCAGACCTCGGCCTCTGCAGTCCACGATGTTGTTGGCGCAGGAGCACATGGGAGGACAGGAGCCCGAGGCCAGGCTGCAGGGCTGGACGAACGCACTCACGCCCTGTCCTGTGAATATGCATTGGCTAAATAATAAAACGCAGACAGAAAAGAACAGAAGAAAGGCAGTCCGGGCGGTACCTGAACAGGCGAAGTCACTCTTGCGCAGCTCGGCGAGGTTGAGTCCCCTGAGAGCCGGCGGAGAGCTGCACTGAGTGAACAGGCCCAGAGCCGGACGCTGCCTCAGCCAGGGAGACAGCCAGGTCATGTGACAGTCACAGCGGAGCGAGTTAGAGTGGAGGCGGCTGGGGGAGAGGGAAGAAGATAGGTCAGCAGTAACGGTAAAGATGAAAACTAGAAGATATCTCAACTTTAGTGGCGTTTAGTTGTAGATATTGTAGTTCCCAGGGTTTCTGTGGGGTCTTAAAAAGTCTAAAAAAGTCTTAAATTTGCCAAAATGCAGACTGTTAGATCCTAGTTACGTTTAAACAGGTCTCAAATATGTCTCGTACATTTGATGCAGCTGCCTAAAATGTCCACTTAAATGCTCAAAGGCATATAACCATTGTCAATACGAGAACTTAGACCTTTTCTTACCATGACCAAGACCAAAAAAATAAATAAAACACACTGCTTGCTTACAAAATAGGTCTTCATTTTGTTGGTCTTGGTCTTAAAAAGGTAAAAAAAGTCTTGAATTAAACTTATTAAAGCCTGCAGAAACCCTGAGTAACAGTGAAGCAGCTACTAGTACTTCTTCAAAGTTCTTTGTTTCCTACACGTTAGCCACAAAGCCCTTATATTTCCAAATAAATAAACTACTAAACCTAATATTTTCTTCATTTACTGACCCCATGTGGGTGGAGCTGGTATATTTGGCCCTATCTCACAATGACACAGAATCCTGTAAAAGATCTACACAGTGTTCCTTGTTTACTTTCCTCCTTGTCCCATTACTGACCTTTCCTAAAACTCACCCGGGCTGTACCACACAATTTAATGGCAACAAATTATAATTCCTGAATTTCCTTTTGAATCAATTAAAGGTCATATACTGTGCTTTTTTCAGGCTTCTTGAAATAGTTTTGGACACCTTTGCATTCGTATTTTATGTTTATAACTTAAAATAATGTACCATATTTTCCGGATTATAAGCCGCTACTTTTTTCCCACGCTTTGAACTGTGCGGCTTTTACAAAAATGCGGCTTTTCTATGGATTTTTCTTAACTTAGTGGGTGCGACTTATATTGAGGTGCGCTCTTTAGTCTGTAAAATACGGTATGTGTGGAAAACATCTTATTTTGTAGAGCTGTTACTTTAACTTTGCAGAGAACGCTTGGATTAGGTGTCTGTCGCCCCCTGCTGGCAACGGTGGGGACTGGACACAGCATAAAATACCAAATTAGCACAACTATTAGCAACATGATGCTAACAGATAGATAAATGAGCTTCGTAGCACTGAAATGATCAGAATGAGTCCAGTGACGGTGTATGGGTTTTAGAAACGCGCAGGAGCACTTCCTGGTTTCTCGTGTCTACGTAGCGCTCTGAGACCGAGCGTTTTCAGCTCTTGAGAAAGGGACGGCCTCAGCATACAGCATACAGAATAAAACAATACTACTCCAGGTCTGTTTTTGAGGTGGAAACAACATTATAACACGGTGAAAAGCTCAAAAAAGTCAATTTAGCAGGAGAGCTTTAAGCATTTATCTACTCTAATCCGATAAAGTAGGAAGAAGTAAAGTTCAGTGACTCACAAAGTGCGTAGTTTGGGCATGTGGTTAAAGCTGGACACAGGGATTGTCGTGATGTTGTTGTTGTTCAGCGTCCTGAGGAGAAATTACACATATGTAAAACAACAAAAAACAAAACGCAAAACAAACACTGTATCTACTCACAGTACTTCCAGAGATCTGAGCGCTCTGAAGGCCCCCTCCTCGATGCAGCTGATGTGGTTCTTGTCCAGCTGTCTGCAGAGGAGAAAGGAGAGGTCAGAGGTCATGTGTGCACTTCTTCAGATAAAGCGTCTCAGCGTGTCAGTCTCCAGGTTGATGCATTAGCACTTCTGAACACACTCACAGGTTTTTGAGGTCAGTGGCTCCTCTGAACGCTCTCCGGGGAACGGCCTGGATGCCATTTTCACTCAAGTCTCTGAAAAACACACAATACACATGAGGTTAGAAAGGTTTTAGAGTTAAAGACGTTTCCGCTCTCATCCATGAGTCAATGAAGGAATGACGTCTGAAGGAAGATTTTATTTTTTAACACAGAATCTCCCACACTTCATCTGCATAAAAATACCACTACTCTCTACAGGTGTGTCCAGCTTTTTTTCACTGAGGGCCACATACTGAAAAATAAATACAGAGGAGGCACACGCTAGAGATAATAATTAAAGGATTAAAGAACATTTTTAAGAACTTGTGTACCATATTTTCCGCACTATAAGGCACACCTAAAAGCCTTTAATTTTCTCAAAAACCGACAGTGCGCCTTATAATCCGATGCGCCTTATATATGGATCAATGTTGGTTAATTATGGCTACCGTATTAAGGGGGTGTCGCCGAAGTGACAGCGGTAAAAACGGTAAAGGGGAATTCCAGTCCCAGCTGTTCATGTGTGCCATAGGCGTGTTTATGGATCCTGCCGCAAAAGAACAAGGAGGCGCGACCTTTGCTCCATCTCAGTAGAAGAGTTGCGACATTGAGGGGACAGAAAACTGAGCGCTCGAACGCTGTTCATGTAGCTTTGAACTGCGACAAATGGAGTTGGAAATACATTGTTTTCAACGAGGGAGTTGTAAGAACGCTGGTTTGTATTCTATTAATAAAGTTTGACTGACTGACTTATCTGACTGTTTTATTGACATTCCCTTTAGCGCAGCGCCATCTAATGGATGCGCCTTATAATGTGGTGCGCCCTATATATGAAAACAGTTTTAAAATAGGCCATTAATTGAAGGTGAGCCTTATAATCCGATGCGCCTTATAGTGCGGAAAATACGGTAAATGTTTTACTAATAAACAAAAGTTGAATGTCTTCTTGTATATGTGTACAGTTTATGTCTGCTCCCCTCTTCCTTTTCCCATCAAGTGTTCTCTAGCACTTCCAGGTCAACACTGTAAAAAACTATTTGTTAATAATGTTCTACCTGGTAAACTAAAGGTTAATACCTACATAGGTTTAACTCTGGAGGCCCTTCCGCAACCACACATTTATCCAGGCTTGGGGCGGCACACTGCATACCTGAAATATTTGTCGCCACCAAACACTAATTTGTGTGTTTTTGTCCTTAATGCCAGGTCCATCTCACACAGAAATGTTTGTTATAGCTCTATTGCTAACTCCTGAGTGAATATATGATAATTTAGAACTGGCTACAAGCAGGAATTACTGTCACTGCAGTGTCACTAGGGGGCAGCAGCTGCAGCATGAGAAGAGGTCAAAGAAATCTATGGTAATGTCAGCTTCTTAAAAAGTGGGGTTTAGTAGATGGCAGCTTTTTTCAAACAAACTCTTTTCCTCTTCTTTACAAAGAAGTTAGTCTGGTGCCATCGCTTAAATTTAGTTTCTATGGCGGAGCGATCAAAAAGGCGGAGTAACCAATCAGAGAAGGACAGGACGTAAGCAGTGCACCGCTTACCTGTGTCCAAAACAAATATGATGGTTTGCCGTTTTACCATAAAACACCAGAATATGGCGTATTGTGAGCAGCTCTATTATTATTTCAGCAGCAGAAGCCAGTTGTAGAAAGACTTGTGGAAAAAGTGGGTTTGTTTGAATGTGGTCATTACGTCGGACGTCAACAGGACTTTACTGTTAAAATGGAAACAAGAGTGAAAACACAGGACTGACCAACAACACAACCTTCGGCAGAACCAACAGGTGATGAAGGAAAGCACTAAACGCTGTTAATCAGGTCAGAGAGGTTATTAAATTAGCTTGGTATTAGCCAGTGCTATCTTTGTTAGCTCTTCTTGTATTTGTAAGAAGCGCTGCAGATAATCTGACTCAAAGTGTCAGCCCTGCGACTAACTGAGCCCTGATCAGGATGAACTCCACCGCCTAAAGCCCAAAGTTACTGAAACAGGCTCCAGTACCCATGACCCCAAACAGGAATAAGCAGAAGAAGATGAAACAATGCATGAAAGCCTTTGTATTCAGGAACATTAAAGCACTTTCCTATACATTCAAAGCGCAAAACATTAGTCCATTTTTCCCTTTGTCACACACTGGAGCAGACTGACAGAGACGTGGCAGCCATACTGTGCCACACAATCACAACAACACATTATGAAACGAGTGCCACACACACTAGAGCCAAAACAAGGCCACAATGGCAGAATGAACCATGGAGAGTTCATTATTAATCCTTTAAACTCTCCTCGCCAGTGAACCGTCTTCCTTTTGTAACAACCTGCATTTCCTTTGACAAAATTGTGCAAATTGGAGAGACCATTACAACTTTCTGTCCACAAAGTTTGTCTCTTCAGCACAAGCTCCTATATCATCACTTTGCCCTTATAAGAAAAACAACGCCACGAGTCCAGGGTGAACGAAATGCACAGACTGTAATGAGGAGGCCGTTATCTCTGGGGAGTCTGTTGTGGACCATTAACTCTGAGATCTGGACTTCCTCGGAGTCTTAATGTGGAGTTTCCTTCCTTTGAATCCACTGAGACAACAATCACAGATCAACACACAGCGCAGAGGAGATAATGGGAATCACTGAGGTCTAATTTAGGCAGATTTAGGACTTGCGCAGGCTTGTGGGAGTCAAAAGTATGAGTTATGGGTAAGGCACCTTCTTGAGTCCACTAATGCTGCGTTCATGCGCTGCTCAGTTGCTCATCTTTCTGAGGTGAGAAGTTGTTTTTCCGACTTTATGTGTTTTCATCTCAGAAAGTCAGAAAAATGGCGTCACTACTCCGTCAGTAATGTTATTAAGGAGAGATTTAATGTTAGCCTTCTCATAAAAAAGGTGAGTGTTAATAAATTTACAAAAGCTTCGGCAAAAGAACTTGGCTGTTGTGGTAAAATAAATTAAGTAGTAGTATCGATTTCATCAATACTGTACCGATCCAATACCGATACTAACCACCAGCCTCACACAGACACACACAGACACACACTAGCCTCACACAGACACACACCGGCCTCACACAGACACACACAGACACACACTAGCCTCACACAGACACACGCAGACACACACTAGCCTCACACAGACACACACCGGCCTCACACAGATACACGCAGACACACACCGGCCTCACACAGATACACGCAGACACACACTAGCCTCACACAGATGCACACAGACACACACTAGCCTTACACAGACGCACACAGACACACACAAGCCTCACACAGACACACACTAGCCTCACACAGATGCACACAGACACACACTAGCCTCACACAGATGCACACAGACACACACTAGCCTCACACAGATGCACACAGACACACACTAGCCTCACACAGACACACACCGGCCTCACACAGACACACGCAGACACACACCGGCCTCACACAGACACACGCAGACACACACAAGCCTCACACAGACACACACTAGCCTCACACAGATGCACACAGAAACACTAGCCTCACACAGACACACACCGGCCTCACACAGACACACGCAGACACACACAAGCCTCACACAGACACACACTAGCCTCACACAGATGCACACAGAAACACTAGCCTCACACAGACACACATCGGCCTCACACAGACACACACTAGCCTCACACAGATGCACACAGACACACACTAGCCTCACACAGACACACACAGAAACACTAGCCTCACACAGACACACACTAGCTTCATACAGACACACACCGGCCTCACACAGACACACACCGGCCTCACACAGACACACACTAGCCTCACACAGACACACACCAGGCTCACACAGACACACACCAGCCTCACACAGACACACACAAGCCTCACACAGACACACACAGGTTCACATAATAAGGCATTTGCTTTGGTCCTTGGTGCAAACATAAAAACATAAATAAATAAAAAATAAGATCAATAACATATAATAACAATATTATTATACATACCGGAAACAATACTAAAAAGTAAAATAAAACATGCTGTAAATGAACTAATCTAAATTTACAAAATATACAGATATCAACAAAACAATGTGTTAAAGTTATGTGTATTCACAAAATGATATAAAGTATAAAATCTAAACAGAGACTAAGACTGTGCAGATGAAAATGAACAGGGACCAGATCTGGTTATGTTCATTATAGCCTGGCTTCCATTGTGCACCTACACCTGACACAGTCACACAGGCGTGGTCGCTCAAATGTCTTGCCCAAGGACACAACAACAGTATGCAATCCTGGTTTTCAAGTTCTTTTTCTGACTTTTTTAACTTAAGTGTCCAAGAACCACATGAGCGCTGCATAAATCTCCACCCTGCGAGTGAGGACCAATGCCTCGATGGTGTCTCCTCTCTCAGGACATCCTCGTTTCAGGATGAGTCAGTTTTTACCCAAATCCTCACACAATCTCCTCTCCGCCGCTGTTTCTCGTCTCCTCTCTCTCAAATATTCGCGCAGTTATTAAAAATGCCTTTCCTCCCGGGTCGCCGTGTTTCTGGTCCCTGGGGAAACGGGGCAGTTGACTTCATGTTTACGGAGGAGCCTCTCTGCGGTCACAGCTGGACCTGTCTCTGTCCGTGTCGTCTCTCTCTCTCTGGGATCCCCCCAAAGCTCACAGTCAGCGCTGAGAAAGGTAAACGTTCCCACTGTTCTCACTCCTTCTTCTACAGTTCACCCGCGTCCACAAAAGGGTCAAACTTTGAGCTCAAATACAGGCTTCAAATGAAATGTATCTGTGGGGGAACTGGTGCTGAAATCCAGACTGAGTGAGTGGGTTTTAAACGGACAGTGTCTTGGGAAAAACCAAAAGGAACTGGAGAAAGGTGGACTTAGCACTGTCGTTATTGGAAATACATAGAGCACAATGACTTCAGCTGTATTTCTGACAGAAGAAAAGCTGCTAATTGTTGTTACTATAATAATTTACAAAATAGGGATAGTGCATAGTGTATTTTTTCAGTTATTTCATTCATTTATTATATAGGAAAAATAAAAAATAAAGGGGAAAAAATCATGTTAATCAGGCCTAACCCTGTCTAAAACTGCATCGTCTATCAGAAAAGAGATCATTGTTTAGATTGAGACTGCAGTATCGCTTTAAACCAGTAGAGCACATGCTGCTTACAGGACCTTTAATATCACTGTATATTTAGTTCTGGTTAAGTCCTTGTGTAGTCCCTGATGTAGAGCTCGTTTAGACTTGGATTAGTCATGGCTTAGTTTTGGTTTCGTTCTGGTTTAGACCTGGTTTAGTCCTTGATTTGTCCTTGTTTAGTCCAATTTGTGACCTGGTTTGGTCCTGGTTTAAACCTGGTTAAATCCTTGTTCAGTCTTGGTTTAGACTTGGTTAGTCCTGGTTTAATTTTGATATGAACCTGGTTAAGTACTAGTTTGGACCTGGTTTAATCCCAATTTTTCCCCACAGTTTAGTCCTATCTACTTTAGTCCTGGTTTAGTTCTGGTGAAGTCCTTGCTTAAACCTGGTTAAGTCTGTGTTTTAGTCCTGGTTTAGATCTGGTTTTGTCCTATTTCTGATCTGGTTTGCTCCTGGTTTAATTTTGGTATGAACCTGGTTTAGTCCTATTTTGTGTGACTGAGGAGTGTATGAATAATGCAATGTAAAGTGCTTTGTGTATCTAGAAAGGCGCTATATAAATCCAAGGCATTATTATTATTTTCCAGCAGTTTCCTGTTCTGCAGCAAAAGGACGGACCACATCTGCACAGAAACCTCACTTTTAACCTTTTATCTATTATCTGTATATGTTTAGCTATATATATCTATCTATGTTGCTTATGCGCAGAGAGTAATTGTTGACATTTCATCATGCAACAACAATGTGCAATATGCAACAATTTTTGTTTGCAAAAAGCAATATAATAAATATTAGCATTAGTAATAGAGGTAAGATCGGGCCTAAAAAATCCAGCCCGACCCGACCCAGGCCCGCAGGTATTAAAGCCCAACCCAGCCCGAGCCCAACCAATTAACTTGATTTGCAGGCCCGAGCTCGAAGCAAACCCGAAATTTCAATTTATCCCATAGTATTTTTGGCAGAAAAAAACGCAAGATTTCTTAAGGTTAAAATAATCTACATATTTTTTATGATCATGATAAATGCATTTGCACAACGAAATAACGCTGGAACACAGAATAAGAGGCCAGACAAAGAGAGTGAAAGAGAGATCTTGATGCGCACTCGCTTAATTACGCGGAGAAATACTGCAGCCTCACTCTTACCGGCGGTGCGTGTTTGCCTTTTCAGTTCCCTGTCTTAAGTTTATCCTTGACTTCTTGCTGCTCCATATCAGGGAGACCTAAACAAAATAGATGTGGACTTGCGGAGGGAAGATTACATTCACGACACGTGCGCAAAGCGTGGCCTGGCTCTGCGCTTCCTGTTTAGTAGTAGTTATATAGCAATTACCTTACAGCGCCTTCTCTGTTTTAACCAAATTATTTATTTATAACAAGTATTCCTTAGTTTAGTATCCACACATCGTTTTAGTATACATTTTTATAAACATATATTTATTAAAAAAGTCAGCGAGAGAGAAGCCCGGCCCGACCCGAACGTAATGATTGTCATTTTAGTCCGAACCCGACCCGAATTTCGGGCCTGGTCGGGTTCGGACTCGGGCTCGGGCTTAAGATCTTACCTCTAATTAGTAATTAAATTATCATAAATTCTCCAAATTTAAGGTAGATAGTGTAAATTTTCAACTTCTCAGATAAGAACACATCCTGTAAAGTAGCAGCGCCCAGGTTTGTGCAGGTAAACACAATGTGCTGTGAACTCCAGTGACCCTCAAGTGACCCCTGGGAAAAGGTCATGACCTCAGTGACCTCGAGCTTTGTTTCATTTACAAGAGACCCCAGTTAAACAAATCTGTGTTTACTGTTAAAGAGCCAAGTGGTTTCTAATGGTTACACACACACTGATGTACCTTTAACCAGGACTAAACCAGGTCTAAACCAGGTCTAAACCCAGGCTAAACCAGGTCTAAGCCCATGCTAAACCAGGACTAAACCCAGGCTAAACCAGGTCTAAACCAGGTCTAAACCAGGACTAAACCCAGGCTAAACCAGGACTAAACCAGGTCTAAACCAGGACTAAAACAGGTCTAAACCAGGTCTAAGCCCATGCTAAACCAGGACTAAACCCAGGCTAAACTAGGTCTAAACCAGGACTAAAACAGGTCTAAACCAGGTCTAAGCCCAGGCTAAACCAGGTCTAAACCAGGTCTAAACCAGGACTAAACCCAGGCTAAACCAGGACTAAACCAGGACTAAACCAGGATTAAACCCAGGCTAAACCAGGACTAAACCAGGACTAAACCAGGACTAAACCCAGGCTAAACCAGGTCTAAAACAGGTCTAAGCCAGGATGAATCCACGTCTTAAGCAGGACTGAACTTGGGATAAAATCAGGTCTAAACTAGAACAAATCCAGTTGTAAAACCGTGAAAACCAGAGGTGAAGTCAGGTCTAAATCAGATCTAAATCAGGTCTAAGCCAGGACTAAATCAGATCTAAATCAGGTCTAAGCCAGGACAAATTCATGACTAAACCAGGTCTAAAAGAAGGCTAAACCAGGACGAATCCAGGTCTACAGCTGGACTAAACCAGGTCCAAAAGAGAACAAATCCAGGCATAAACCCTGACTAATCAGGGGTTAATTTCCAACCAGCCAAGGACTAAATCAGCAATAAAACTGGACTAAAACTGCAAAAGGCTCCTGAGTACCACTAGAGGAAGCCTGCGTACCACCCTAGGCACCGTCCCACAGTTTGAGAACCCCTGGTCCCTCACTCCTGCAGTAAACATTCACACACAGCCCCAGAATCTCATTAACACATTTGTAAATAAAACCTGAGCAACACTTCAACAAACTCTGAAAACCTCATTACCTCTGCGTCAGTCTCTGTTTGCCTAAACGTGTCGGGACGGGGGGACGGGGGGGCCCTAAACATGTGCACAGCTGCCATTAGCGCGCCGTTAGCTTCACACCTCTAATTATACCCAAGCAAGCGCTAATGAGGACGCCGGCGCTAATGAGACAGCGCTAACAGGAGCTAACATCGTCACATCACGCTGAGAACCGGGAAAATGACAATTAACTTTGAAAGATGAGACGAGGCTCGCACAGTTAGCGCGGCAAGACAGGAAACAGGTTTAAACTCAGTCTGCACGGTTCAGCGTACAACATGCAGAGGAATTAAAGGAGTGACGCGATGTTTTTACAAAGATACAATGCGTATCAGAATTGTTTTGATCCGATTCAAAGATGATATTGACTAATTTAGAACGATATGATTCAACACCTTCATATCCATACAGACGGTACAGCAACGTTTTGCCAAAAATCATAAATATTTACTTCTATTCTTATTGGATTAGTCCTGGTTTAATCCTGGTTTAATCCTGGTTTAGTCCTGGTTTAGTCCTGGTTTCTTATTGGTTTAGTCCTGGTTTAGTCCTGGTTTCTTATTGGTTTAGTCCTGGTTTAGTTTTCGCTTAGTCCTGGTTTAGTCCTGGTTTCTTATTGGTTTAGTCCTGGTTTAGTCCTGGTTTCTTATTGGTTTAGTCCTGGTTTAGTCCTGGTTTAGTTTTGGTTTAGTCCTGGTTTCTTATTGGTTTAGTCCTGGTTTCTTATTGGTTTAGTCCTGGTTTAGTCCTGGTTTAGTCCTGATTTATTATTGGTTTAGTCCTGGTTTCTTATTGGTTTAGTCCTGGTTTAGTCCTGGTTTAGTTTTGGTTTAGTCCTGGTTTAGTCCTGGTTTATTATTGGTTTAGTCCTGGTTTCGTCCTGGTATAATCCTGGTTTAGTCCTGGTTTAGACCTGGTTTCTTATTGATTTAGTCCTTGTTTAGTCCTGGTTTAGTCCTGGTCTAATCCTGGTTTAGTCTTGGTTTAGTCCTGGTTTAGCCCTGGTTTGGTCCTGGTTTAGTCCTGGTTTAGCCCTGGTTTAGCCCTGATTTAGCCCTGGTTTAGTCCTGGTTTAGTCCTGGTTTATTATTGGTTTAGTCCTGGTTTCTTATTGGTTTAGCCCTGGTTTAGTCCTGGTTTAGTCCTGGTTTATTATTGGTTTAGTCCTGGTTTCTTATTGGTTTAGTCCTGGTTTAGTCCTGATTTATTATTGGTTTAGTCCTGGTTTCTTATTGGTTTAGTCCTGGTATAGTCCTGGTTTAGTTTTGGTTTAGTCCTGGTTTAGTCCTGGTTTCGTCCTGGTATAATCCTGGTTTAGTCCTGGTTTAGACCTGGTTTCTTATTGATTTAGTCCTTGTTTAGTCCTGGTTTAGTCCTGGTCTAATCCTGGTTTAGTCTTGGTTTAGTCCTGGTTTAGCCCTGGTTTGGTCCTGGTTTAGTCCTGGTTTAGCCCTGGTTTAGCCCTGGTTTAGCCCTGGTTTAGTCCTGGTTTAGTCCTGGTTTATTATTGGTTTAGTCCTGGTTTAGTCCTGGTTTAGTCCTGGTTTAGCCCAGGTTTAGCCCTGGTTTAGTCCTGATTTAGTCCTGGTTTAGTCCTGGTTTAGTCCTAGTTTAGTCCTGGTTTAGTCCTGGTTTAGTCCTGGTTTAGTCCTGGTTTAGTCCTGGTTTAGCCCAGGTTTAGCCCTGGTTTAGTCCTGATTTAGTCCTGGTTTAGTCCTGGTTTAGTCCTAGTTTAGTCCTGGTTTAGTCTTGGTTTAGTCCTGGTTTAGTCCTGGTTTAGTCTTGGTTTAGTCCTGGTTTAGTCCTAGTTTAGTCCTGGTTTAGTCCTGGTTTAGCCCTGGTTTAGTCCTGGTTCAGTCCTGGTTTAGTCCTGGTTTAGTCTTGGTTTAGTCCTGGTTTAGTCCTAGTTTAGTCCTGGTTCAGTCCTGGTTTAGTCCTGGTTTACACCTGCAGTGTGAACGCAGCTTTAATGCTGCCTTTTATTGAGATTTGTCGTCTGAACACAGAGCACATGTTGTAATTGGAGCCACATCAGATTTGTGAGACTGCAGTGATACAAAAGCCAGAAATATAAAACTGCAGACGGAGGATTGTGGTTGTGTCTTTTTCTCTCTCTCTTTCTCTCTGTTGGCATTTTCACAGTGGTGTCCCGCGGGGGAAGCACACAGAGAGCTTTGGCACGTTCCTCTCTCCTCTCACTCAGACTCACTCAGAGCTATTATCACGTTTGGGTGGAAGTCATTTCTGTGGCTTCCTGCTGCGAGGACGGACCGCACTCTGAGGCAGAAACACAACATTTCATCTAGCAGATTCATCCACTGTTATACTGCTTGTGATCAGCCAATGCTTGCTGAATATTTCCATCTTTTAAAACCTTTGGTAATGTTTTAAGGTCCACTTTTCAAGCTAACTTCACATAAATAGTAGGGCTGCACAATATATCGCAAAATTATCATTATCGCAATGTCAGCAAACGCAATATCCGTATCGCAAGAATCTAAATATATCACAATAACGCTATGGACAGAGATTTACACTGAAGATTCATTTTCCACCAGAGCCTTAAAAGAACATGTGTTGTGACTGAATAAAAAGGTTTAAGTGGTAATTTAATTAATTTAGTCACAGCTTAGCCTTGTTTTATTCCTGGTTTAGTCTGTGTTAAGTTTTGATTTTGTCGCTGTTTTGACTTGTAAATACAGGAACTTACATTTTTATGAAATGTAATGAATTTAACTTACTATGTTCGAAAAGTAGGCTCTATTTTCAAATATCGCAATAATATTATCACAATTTTCAAAATAATTATCGAATATTGTATGTTTTATCCATATCGTGCAGGCCTAATTTTGACGCAGTTTTGACTTGTGGATACAGAGACTTACAATTTTAAGTGAATTTAACTTACTGTGTCAGAAAAGTAGGCCCTATTTTAAAATATCGCAATAGTATCATTATCGCACTTTTCAACATAGTTATCGAATATCGCATGTTTTCTCCAAATGGTGCAGTCCTAATAAATAGCCTGGCCAGCCTGACAAATTTGTTTTCTATCCGATACAAAGATTTAAATCTGGTAACGCGTGATTTGAGTTTGATTTCCAGGGGGCGGGACTTCCAGATGCAGCGTAACCAATCAGAGGAACAAAGGGCGGGAAACAGTGAGTGCTGAGAAGTATCAATAACAAGCATGACGGCGCAATTAGGTCCAGGTCTAATGAAGCTGCAATGCCACCACCCTCCTCTGCCCCCAACTCCACCGCAGCAGCAGAACCATCAGCCTCCTCAGCCTCTCCAACTCCTCCTCTTCACCATCACCATCACTAATCTATCAAACTCTCCTTTTATCTCTGACGTCTCAACCTGCCGGATTGTAAGCAAAGTTCATTCCTTCAGTAAATCCGTTACACTTTACTCATTTGTCTGTTTTAAGTCTCTCCAGGTTGAATTATAGTTTATGCTCCATCCAAAGCCTCGTTAGAAGACACTAAAAGCTCCAGAGAGCACTTACATAAACACAGTAGGCTATGTAAGTTAGCTTATTTTATTAGTTTGTTTTTGCCAAGCTGCTGCCACCTGCTAAATGAAGACATTGCAGGTAACACGACTCCTTTCTCTGTAATTATTAATGTTTTTAGCATCTACAGAGTCTCCACAGTCAGTATTTAAACTGCTCTGGGCGCTAGCAGTAGCATTAGCCACAACACAGTGGAAAGAACAGGCGCATGGAGGATGCTAATTTACTGCTAAATTTGGTTTTACAATAGATAGAGCTATTTTTGATATTGTCCAAAATAAAAAACGCAAATTAATCTTAAACTTACTGGATTTATCGCCCAGTCCTATGTTTAATTAAAGCTTCGTAAATAATCAATGCACTCACTACTAATGCTTAACGAATACTTTATAGTGTGAGTTATTCTTAAGTGTTTTCATCAATTAAAAAAGTGAAAAAATGCTCTCTGCACCTCTAAGATTACCCAAAATGCTGTTCAATCTATTCCCACTTACTTATACAGTGGACTGTTTCAATGACAGTGTTCAAAGTCAAAGTCACTCTCTCCTCTCATTACTCCGGTGCAGTCTGTCGCTCCTGCTGCAGCCTCTGAGTTATCGAACAAAAGCCCTTTTTTTCAGTGAAATAAAAGCTCCGGTGGGACCCACTCAAAGAGCTCTGAGCCTCTGAGGCCAGCGGGACGCTCTCTGCCACTATCTGCACTTCTCGAGGTGACAAAAACAGGACAGTTTTACCTCCAGCCTCACACACAGACACTCAATACCTAAGGCATGCCAACAGTACTGCGCTAAAGTCTTTGGCAGCTTTTTAAGGACAAAGAAAGGTGTATCAAACTCAAAGATCTTCTAGTTCAGGGATAAATGCTCTTGTCATTCAGCCACAAAATCCTTATATTTCACAGTGGTGTAGAATAATTAGTTAGTGAGTGTCGCAAAATGGTAAAAATCAGTCAAAGGTCCCATATCATGTTTTATTTTCAGGCTTTTTGAACTAGTTTTGGACTCCTTTGCATTTGTATTTCAGGTTTTATAACTTAAAATAATGTATACAGGGCTTCACATTGAATTTTTTGCTCACTTGCCACCCTGGCTAGTGTTTTTTAAAAGTTACCAGCCAAATAAGTGCTTTTACTAGCAAGTATTTGTGTACCGTATTTTCTGCACTATAAGGCGCATCGGATTATAAGGCTCACCTTCAATGAATGGCCTATTTTAAAACTGTTTTCATATATAGGGCGCACCGCATTATAAGGCGCATCCACTAGATGGCGCTGCGCTAAAGGGAATGTCAAAACAGTCAGATAAGTCAGTCAGTCAAACTTTATTAATAGAATACAAACCAGCGTTCTTACAACTCCCTCGTTAAAAACAATGTATTTCCAACTCCATTTGTCACAGTTCAAAGCTACATGAACAGCGTTCGAGTGCTCAGTTTTCTGTCCCCTCAATGTCGCAACTCTTCTACTACAACTCTTTTGCGGCAGGATCCATAAACACGTCTATGGCACACATGAACAGCTGGGACTGGAATTCCCCTTTATCGTTTTTACCACTGTCACTTCGGCGACGCCCCCTGAATACGGTAGCCATAATTAACCAACATTGATCCATATATAAGGCGCATCGCATTATAAGGCGCACTGTCAGTTTTTGAGAAAATTAAAGGCTTTTAGGTGCGCCTTATAGTGCGGAAAATACGGTATATTATATGATAAACTTACAAAAATATTTATGCATGGTCAGGGATTTATCAAAGAGTAAAAAACAAGTTTAATTAGACACAATGCTTTGTATCTCAGTGCATGCAGTGTCACTTCTTTCAAAACATGTTATTTAGTTTGAATAATTTTTTATTCTTTAATCATGATTAAATACTACATTAAATTGTATAAACTCGAGCAGAGCAACAGAAATTCAGGCCTGACCTTTAAATTAAAGATATAGATGCACAAAATTAAGCGGCCAAAGTGGTTAATGGGAGTATTTTTGTTACCAGCCAAAATGAAAAGCTACCGTTTGGCCTAATGTTAATGTTAAGCCCTGAATGTGGAGCCTATTTATGGAAAACGTTGTCTTTTAGGAGCTGTTACTTTGACTTTGTAGAGAACACTTGGATTAGGTGTCTGTCTCCCCCTGCTGGCAACAGTGGGGACTGGACAGAGCATAAAATGGCTAATTAGCACAGCTATTAGCAACATGATGCTAACAGATAGAGAAATGAGCTGACTGCCTTATAGCGACGGAGGTTTAAGGCTGAAATGATCAGAGTGAGTCTGGTGACAGTGTATGGGCTTTAGAAACTCGCAGGAGCACTTCCTGGTTTCTACGTCTATGTAGAGCTGTGAGACCGAGCGTTTTCAGCTCTGGAGAAGGGCAGTGCCTCAGCATACAGGATTACTCAAACATGTGCGAAACAAACTACTACTCCAGGTCTGTTTTTGAGGTAGAAACAACATTATAACATGGTTAAAAGCTAAATAAAAATATTGATTCAGCAGAGTAGGGGACCTTTAAAACACTCCTGGGTCTAAACAGTGATTTGGATTGACACCAAAATGAATCATTTTGTTCTTGTCCAATTACTGACCTTTCCAAAAAATTTTAATAACAAAAATATAGCCAATGCTTAGAAAGGGCTGGACTTGAGCTGGTGTTTTAAATGCAAAGCTCTGTGCAAATGAAAACATCTTGCAACTTGTAAACAGTTTTAGATGCAACTTCCTTCAGAGGCGTCCACAATGAATCTTCTGCCTCCATCTTTAACCCTCTCCTCCGTATCCTCTTCTCTCACACCAACTAACGTCATGTTCAAACCATCTCAATCTGGAAGCTTTATCTCCAAAAACATGATCTGTCCCTCTGACGCACTCAATTTTAACCCTATCCATCCTCGTCATGAACAAAGAGAACCTGGACATCTTCAACATCAGCTTGAAACCACAGTAGATGCTGTACAAATGTTACTCACAGTCGCGACAAAGCTTCGTTCTTCTGAAACAGCAGCTCTGGGATCTGAGTGAGACGGTTCTTGTTTATACGACTGGATGAAGAGGCAAAAACAAAACAAAGTTAAGTTAATGATATAAGTGAATATAAATGTTATTCCAGTGTAAGTAAGCGTAGGATCTCACAGTCTCTCCAGCTCCTTGAGGTCGTCGAACGCTCCTCTCTCAACATTGGAGATCTGGTTTTCCATTAAATGTCTGCAAAACAAAAATATAAAACACATGTTAATGATGCACTGTGTAGTTTTTAAAGTGAACATAAAACTATTTTCAAATACAGACAGCTTTATTCCTGTTTTAGTCTTTGATTTGTCGTTGTTTAGTCCTAGTTTGGAGCTGGTTAAGTGCTGGATGCATCCTTGTTTAGTCTTGGTTTAGTCCTGGTTTAGACTGGCCATTGTTTTGTCTTTAGCAATGCATTTCTTTTGTTAATTCCTATTTTCTCCTTTCTTTGTTTAGACCTGTTTTAATTCCAGATTTAAGCTCATTTGACTCATTAAAGATTATACTTAAAAGCCAAATATTTGCCGAGGTGGTACTAGGGGTGAAAAGATTGCAAATGTTTTCCAAAGTGTGTGTTTTACGGAAGAGGGTTAGGGCCATTGTGAAAAAAAATTTTTTTTGAGGGTTAAGTTCTGAGATTAAAGTCAGAACTCTGAGATTAAAGTCAGAAGTATGGGTGCCTGTAAGACTGACGTTGTGCAAGAAAAAGAGTACAAAATCCATACAATAAACTATATAAATGCATTATTATTGATGAGGTTGTGATGTTGTCTTTGTTTGTTTCAGAAAATACATTTTTTATACGTTCTAGAGCACTTTCTCTTGCGCTGTTGCCTCAGTGACAGTAATGGACGGGCCGTCGCTGTGGCAACAATAAACAGAGCAAATTCTTGAGCAGCGAATTAAATGACTAAAAGGTGACTACTTCCCCAATAAGTGTTTAAGTGCATTCTTGTATGTTTCTGTGGGTAAAAATGTTTAATTTTTACATACAATACGTAATATTTCATAGCAGAAGCCTTCCTTACAGGCTACCGTAGTTTCACTACAAGTGCCTGGAGTCATGTTCATCTGTGCAGCGCAGGCGGGAACCACATGTGCAGACACAGTGTAAGAATTCTGACTTTAATCTCAGAACTTAACCCTCAAATATATTTTTTTTACAATGGCCCTAATCCTCTTCCGTAGTGTTTTTGTTTACAGCAAATGGGAAAAACTGAACTGAACCTGTTTTATTTCTCCATCTAATTGGCAGACAGACAGATGGAAATATATTTTTTTTACCTTTTGAAAAATCTGGCTTCATCTTCAGGGATTTCAGACCCCAGTGGGAGCCAATACAAAGGACATTTCCTACATTAATTGAGCAGAGTTGTAAGACACTAAGTAGCTGGAAGCCTAACATTAGCTCCTCACGATCCGCGACAGCTGCCACGTCAAATTAACTCAACAATGAGCCGAGACTAAATGAGACACGACGCAGCGTCCCTCGTCTCTAATTACCCACATTAATCCAATTACTCAAAGACTCTGTGAATAATACACTGACTACTGAAGAAGAGGGGACGACGAACCGCGGCTAATGCTAATCTGAGCCTCCAGATGTGATTTGAGCCTGTGTTTCCAGGTCAAAGGTCACGGGTAAACCCTGTCCCAGATGTAAACGTGAGGGACATCGAGGGAGAACAAGTGCCTCGGGGTCCGGGCTTTACTGAAACTGCCGTGAGGGATTGTGGGAAAGGAAGCTGGCACGAGCCACAGAGAGGCAGAGTATCTTTAGGTCCATTAAACAAACAGTGTAAATGAAAGTCTATTGGTATCATCTTTCTTTAATTCCCTTTTAATGGATTGACACAAGACATTTTTTGATGTTTTGCAACTGTTTTTTGTGGATAACTTTTGCTGTGTTCATTCAAATGCATAGATTTTGCCTCAGGTGAGTGATTATTATTATTATTATTATTATTATTATTATTATTATTATTATTATTATTAAATTCTCTTAAATTGCTCTCTAAAAAAATAGTCACACCTTTACCCCTAAGGCATTTTTTTTGCCATTGACTCCCATTCAAACAACATTTTTATTTTTATAAAACACTGTCACTGCAATATAATTTCACATTTTTATCAAGTATTTAATGGATTCATGATAATGAGGGATTGGAATTTTTGCTTTTATTGTTTTCTACTAGGTGGCGCCATTTACCAAAATATGGTAGTTAGAGGTATAAATGGGCCCATTAGTGTATAAATTATCTAAGTGACTAAAAATGTTTTAACGGTCACTACACAAAAAATTTATCTAATAAAATAAATGATGCCAACTCCTAAGCTCTGATAAAAAAAATAAAATAAAAAAAATCTAATTTGCATTTACAGAAAGGAAAAAATATCTATTTTTTGTGATCTTTGCCATAATTTGAAATAAACTTTTAATCACAAAAACTGTAATTTAAAGGGTTTAAATTTCATAAACAGAATTAATTTTTAGTTGTGTATGATTAGGACTGACGTTAATCATTGTAACCATGAAAAAAAAAATTGAATTATCAACTAATAGCGGTCTTTTTTGGTGCATTTTTGTACCTTAAGGCGAAAGGTAGGTGTTAAGGGTGCTCCGATCAGGGTTTTTGAGGCCGATCACCGATCAGCCTCTGCTGTGATCGGCCGATACCGATCATGGCCGATACCGATCACGTGGTCTTCAATGTAGTAATGTATTGTATGCAGGCTATTATTAGTTCCATTTGAAAAATACTGTAGCCTTTGTAAATATAAAAGAACAACAAAATTCTACTTATTTTTGTTTTAGAAGAGGTTTTGTTGCATTATTGGTCTTTAATGTGAGCCCAGTGTCTGTGGCTTTGTTTGAATGCTCCGCTGATGTAAAAATCAGCTGTTCTTAATTGGTGCCTTTAGTGCGAGTCCGCGGGTGCAGCGCCTGTGTCCGCGTAACGCGCAGCCAAACCAGGTTGAAACACAGTGGACTAAAGAGCAGACAGCTCCTGCTGCCAGTTTTGACAACGTCTGAATGAAGAAAACGTGCAAAGAGAGCAGAGAAGACAACGATGAAAGGTGCTCCTCTCAGACACACGGACACATGGGCTGCCTTTTTACTTTCTCTTTCCATTAGCAGCCATTTGGTGCAGTTTAAGCCACAAAACGCACAGTTTTCTCCGCGCAACAAGACACAGGCAGACTCTGAACTTTCTTAATCCTTTTAACGTAACTGTTAGCGGGTTAGCTGTAGCTCTATTTACGTTGGTGTTTGCAAATACACGCACTGCTGCGCCTCGGTTCTGTCCCGTGCGCTCCTAAAGCAGGCGGGGACACAGCGGGGACACAAAGCAGCGCCTCCAGGGCAGGTTTGTGTTAGTTATAACCAGGGCTTAACTTAAAAACACTGCTAAAATAACGCTACTGCTGTTTAATCAAGCTGGAGTTGCAGGACAGTAAATGTGAGAGCCTCGCGTGTTTGTTGTAATTTGATCGGCCCTTCTGATCGGCCCATTTTACCGATCACCGATCACTCTATTTTTAGCCATGATCGGCCGATCATGATCGGCGGCCGATCGATCGGAGCACCCTTAGTAGGTGTGACAAAAAAGTTAGGGGTGTAGGAGAGTTAGGTTTCTGTCTGTACGACATGTCGATGCCTTCGGACCGTTGCCAGATAAAGGGAAAAATGTATTCAACCAGTAACTCAACACAGAGGTACAGATGACTTACAGGACTCTGAGATGTTTGAGACCGGAGAAGTCGAACTTGGTGATGACTGTCAAGTTGTTCCCATTCAGATCTCTGCAAAACAACAAGAGACAACTTACAGAATTATTCATAAACAAACAAACCAGCAGTTCCAGTGTTTTCGCAGGTTGCCATGTTCAGCGGCTCTCTCTTGCTGACAATGGCAAACAAGCGACGAGTCCTGTGGTGCATTTATGTGGTCCTCGGAAACTCGGCATGCTTTTTTCCGAGTTAAAAGATGCACTTGAACTCCTCGTCGGAGTGGGAAAAAAAAAATGCAGGAACTCGAGTCAAAACTTGCTGCCAGTTTAATAATCAAACAACGGTTGTACGTCTTACAGTGAAACAGGGACAAAGATCACAGATACCTACGATCTCTGTCAGACGTGTTACCAACTCTACGATCTCTGTCAGACGTGTTACCAACTCTACGATCTCTGTCAGACGTGTTACTGAACCTACGATCTCTGTCAGACGTGTTACCAAACCTACGATCTCTGTCAGACGTGTTACCAACTCTACGATCTCTGTCAGACGTGTTACTGAACCTACGATCTCTGTCAGACGTGTTACTGAACCTACGATCTCTGTCAGACGTGTTACCAAACCTACGATCTCTGTCAGACGTGTTACCGAACCTACGATCTCTGTCAGACGTGTTACCGAACCTACGATCTCTGTCAGACGTGTTATCGAACCTACGATCTCTGTCAGACGTGTTACCAAACCTACGATCTCTGTCAGACGTGTTACCAAACCTACGATCTCTGTCAGACGTGTTACCAAACCTACGATCTCTGTCAGACGTGTTACCAAACCTACGCTCTCTGTCAGACGTGTTACCGAACCTACGATCTCTGTCAGACGTGTTACCGAACCTACGATCTCTGTCAGACGTGTTATCGAACCTACGATCTCTGTCAGACGTGTTACCAAACCTACGATCTCTGTCAGACGTGTTACCGAACCTACGATCTCTGTCAGATGTGTTACCAACTCTACGATCTCTGTCAGACGTGTTACCGAACCTACGAGCATTGTCAGACGTGTTACCGAACCTACGATCTCTGTCAGACGTGTTACCGAACCTACGATCTCTGTCAGACGTGTTACCGAACCTACGAGCATTGTCAGACGTGTTACCAAACCTACGATCTCTGTCAGACATGTTACCAAACCTACGATCTCTGTCAGACGTGTTACCGAACCTACGATCTCTGTCAGACGTGTTACCGAACCTACGATCTCTGTCAGATGTGTTACCAACTCTACGATCTCTGTCAGACGTGTTACCAACTCTACGATCTCTGTCAGACGTGTTACCGAACCTACGAGCATTGTCAGACGTGTTACCGAACCTACGATCTCTGTCAGACGTGTTACCGAACCTACGATCTCTGTCAGACGTGTTACCGAACCTACGAGCATTGTCAGACGTGTTACCAAACCTACGATCTCTGTCAGACATGTTACCAAACCTACGATCTCTGTCAGACGTGTTACCGAACCTACGATCTCTGTCAGACGTGTTACCGAACCTACGATCTCTGTCAGATGTGTTACCAACTCTACGATCTCTGTCAGACGTGTTACCAACTCTACGATCTCTGTCAGACGTGTTACCGAACCTACGATCTCTGTCAGACGTGTTACCGAACCTACGATCTCTGTCAGACGTGTTACCGAACCTACGATCTCTGTCAGACGTGTTACCGAACCTACGATCTCTGTCAGACGTGTTACCGAACCTACGATCTCTGTCAGACGTGTTACCGAACCTACGATCTCTGTCAGACGTGTTACCAAACCTACGATCTCTGTCAGACGTGTTACCAAACCTACGATCTCTGTCAGACGTGTTACCAAACCTACGATCTCTGTCAGACGTGTTACCAAACCTACGATCTCTGTCAGACGTGTTACCAAACCTACGATCTCTGTCAGACGTGTTACCAAACCTACGATCTCTGTCAGACGTGTTACCAAACCTACGATCTCTGTCAGACGTGTTACCAAACCTACGATCTCTGTCAGACGTGTTACCGAACCTACGATCTCTGTCAGACGTGTTACCAAACCTACGATCTCTGTCAGACGTGTTACCAAACCTACGATCTCTGTCAGACGTGTTACCGAACCTACGATCTCTGTCAGACGTGTTACCAAACCTACGATCTCTATCAGACGTGTTACCAAACCTACGATCTCTGTCAGACGTGTTACCGAACCTACGATCTCTGTCAGACGTGTTACCGAACCTACGAGCATTGTCAGACGTGTTACCAAACCTACGATCTCTGTCAGACGTGTTACCGAACCTACGATCTCTGTCAGACGTGTTACCGAACCTACGATCTCTGTCAGACGTGTTACCAACTCTACGATCTCTGTCAGACGTGTTACCAACTCTACGATCTCTGTCAGACGTGTTACCGAACCTACGATCTCTGTCAGACGTGTTACCAAACCTACGATCTCTGTCAGACGTGTTACCGAACCTACGATCTCTGTCAGACGTGTTACCAAACCTACAATCTCTGTCAGACGTGTTACCAAACCTACGCTCTCTGTCAGACGTGTTACCAAACCTACGATCTCTGTCAGACGTGTTACCGAGCCTACGATCTCTGTCAGACGTGTTACCAAACCTACGATCTCTGTCAGACGTGTTACCGACTCTACGATCTCTGTCAGACGTGTTACCAAACCTACGATCTCTGTCAGACGTGTTACCGAGCCTACGATCTCTGTCAGACGTGTTACCGAACCTACGATCTCTGTCAGACGTGTTACCGAACCTACGATCTCTGTCAGACGTGTTACCAAACCTACGATCTCTGTCAGACGTGTTACCGAACCTGCGATCTCTGTCAGACGTGTTACCGAACCTACGATCTCTGTCAGACGTGTTACCGAACCTACGATCTCTGTCAGACGTGTTACCGAACCTACGATCTCTGTCAGACGTGTTACCAAACCTACGATCTCTGTCAGACGTGTTACCGAACCTACGATCTCTGTCAGACGTGTTACCAAACCTACAAACTCTGTCAGACGTGTTACCAATAAAAAAACACCAGCACATCCTCATAGTAACAACAACAGTGCACAGCCATGAACGTGATCACATTTCCCATTTTGTCTTTTAATTTTTTTACTTTTTCATTCACATAAATGGCACCAGGGGGGAGTTTGTGATAAAGTTTTTACCTTAAAATAATTTTAGTTTATGTTAAATTTATCCAGAATTGATTTATCAAATTTCGGATCAATCTGTATCATCTGTGAGCAAGTTTATCTTAGGAAATCAATGTGTTTTCTTGAAACAATAATTAGTTTTAAACATAATCAGTATTTTTAATAAAACTCTGCACTGCACTGGTCTTTGAATCCAGTAAAAACAGCTGACCAACATTTTATAAATTACAAACTTAATGCATAAACTTTAAATACTGATTGGCTTTATACCACTAGGGCCCATTCTAAAAATCTGCACTGGGGCCCCTCATTAGTAAGTTACGCCACTGTTTCTGACTCAGTGGCGCTATGTTGACATAAACACACTGCTGCCAGAGCTGACTTCAGACGCAGCCATGAATATTATAATACTGCTGGTATACATCCTATTTCTTCTCTGTAATAAACTTTAAAACAATCTTTTTTCGGTTGCTTTCACTAATTTGTATAAATGTTATGCAAAGTTGAGCCTTAAGTGAACAAATCCTCTGACCTGAGCCCAGAGTTCAGCTGCTGTGTTCCAGGTGATAGAGTGTGTGTGTGTGTGTGTGTGTGTGTGTGTGTGTGTGTGTGTGTGTGTGTGTGTGTGTGTGTGTGTGTGTGTGTGTGTGTGTGTGTGTGTGTGTGTGTGTGTGTGTGTGTGTGTGTGTGTGTGATAGGACAATAATTTAATCCAGCTACAAGGGATCGTACGTCTCCACGGTCTTCTAACTTAACTCTGCACCTCAGTGTTAAAAAGTTACGTTGGTCCTTATAAAAGTGTCCCTGCCACAAAACATCATAAAAAATGTATACATTCATTTTTGTCACTTTTTTTTTTTGCATAAAAAACAAAAAGCGTCCTCATCATAAAACATCATAGAAATAATATACATTCATGATTTTTGTATTTTTTTTTCCATAAATCTTTTAATCAACTTCTGCCAAATATCTGTCAAATATTTTATTATTTTCAGAATTTTAACCCTTTTTATGCCAGTGTGTGTAATATCGTCTTTTTTTTTGTGTGTGTGTGTTAAAAACGCACACATAACTATTATATTAAATATTTTTAATATTCTCAAAGCAAAGTTGATTTTTCTAGGAGGGGTATTACAGCCTTGGGTCTGTCAAAGATTACAAACCACATTTATTTTTAGGATTTTTTTTTCTCCTAAAAAATTCCAAATCCACCTAAATCAGTGTTGTTGGTAATCTTTGACACACCCAAGGCTTTAATAATTTGTACTGAGAATACTGAGATAATTTTCTTTTTTGTGTGTGTTTTTACTAAAAACCACACTACACTAAGGGCCAGATTTATCAGAGGTTAGCTGCACGCTAACTGAATAATATGCGCTAAAATTGGAGCAAACCCAGACGCAGTTGAGATTTGCGTGTCTTACAGGAGCAGAGCGAACGCAGTGCAGATTTTGCTCCTGTGACCTAATGAATCTGTAAACTGAGGCGTTCTTCCCAGAGCGCGCAAAATGGAAGGCGGAGAAAATGCAAATTCATTCATTTACCGCCCACAATATTATTTATCAAGGCTCACCATGACTTTGCGTGCAAAAATAGCGTATAAATTTAGCACGTTGGAGAAGGACGTGCTAATCTTTTGCACAGATGGCTGCTGTGATTCGTGTGAGACGAAGGAGAAGAAATGAACAAATACGTAGGGTTAGAGTGTTTGCAGATCTATTTGCCATGACGGATGAAAAAATTATTCACCAGCACTTTCAGCTCTTCTTGGTTAAATTTTGCTTCCGTTTGTGTTCCACTTCTGCAGCTTCCATGATGCAAAACAATACACGCAATGATGCCGTTTAAATAGCTCTGCCCCCTCTGTTTGCACTGTCACCGCCACGCAGTTTGTCTTAGTAATTCACGCGCAACACGCCCATTAATAGCGGCCGCATATTTTCTCACTGCACTCGCAGTTTAGCACCCGACTTAGTAAATATGGCCCTAAATACATTAAATACACTGGCATAAAAAGGGTTAAAATTCTGAAAATAATAAAATATTTGATATTTATAGCCAGGGCAGAAGTTGATAAAAAGATTTATGCAAAAAAAAAAAAAAACAAAAAAAAACATGAATGTATTCTATTTCTATGATGTTTTGTGACTGGGACACTTTTGTAACTTAACAGGAGCGATGTAACTAGATTTAGTCAGAGAGAGTAAACATGAAGTAATATGAGATTTGTATTTAAAAAAATCAACATCAGTGATAAAATACACACCTGAGACACAGAGAAGAGAAAAGGGAAGAACCACTGCAAAGTTGTCAAAAAATTCAACTTGAAAGAGGCACTTTTGTCCTCACTGGGGCACAAGGGTTCATCTCTGCGTAGTTTCCTCAATAAACAATAATATTTTTTAAACTCTTCCTCATTGATTCTTCTATTTAGGTCCTGACAGAGGCACAACCCCGGCCCGTGTGTGCGTGTGGTGTC
Organism: Bostrychus sinensis; assembly: GCA_020698575.1. Lineage (NCBI taxonomy): Eukaryota > Metazoa > Chordata > Actinopteri > Gobiiformes > Eleotridae > Bostrychus > Bostrychus sinensis. The sequence continues at coordinate 34,158,565 of CM036243.1, read as the reverse complement.
AGGTTGCGGGATACTGTAAAGGGTGGAGCTCTCTCTGACCTTGTGGTGTCCTCAGTTAAAGAAAAGGCAGTGAAAGCAGAGGTTTGGTCTGAGGAAGCCAGCGGTCACACATCTGCAGCGCCTATTGTTGTCATTGTTCACACATTTGAAAAAGTCCGACTAAAAACACAGAAGAAAGTCATTAGTTCACGTCTGTGAGGGGACAAAAGCCACCTGGGAGTCTCCCGAGGGTAAAAAGTGTAAGTCACAGTCACATATCCATCGTTTAAACTGTGGACCGAGGCAAGTCATCACCAAAACAAGACCAAAGTTTGTTCAGATGGTGACATTTAACTCTTAACTCTTCTTATATATTCATGTTCTGAACGTTAAGAGCTTAAAATGCACTTTTCATTTTGTTCTCTTTTTCATCATCTACATCTGTGCTAATTATTGATACCAAATATTACGATATAACGATATAACGATATTATTGTGATATTTGAAAATAGAGCCTGCTTTTTGAACATAGTAAGTTAAATTCACTACATTTCACAAAAATGTAGGTTCCTGTATTTACAAGTCAAAACAGCGACAAAATCAAAACTTAACACAGACTAAACCAGGAATAAAACAAGGCTAAGCTGTGACTAAATTAATTAAATTACCACTAAAACTGGACTTTTTACACATTTTTATTTAGTCACAGCACATGTTCTTTTAAGGCTCTGGTGGAAAATGATTCTTCAGTGTAAATCTCTGTCAGATGGAAGACCACAGCGTTATTGCGATATATTTAGATTCTTGCGATACGGATATTGCGTTTCCTGATATTCCGATAACGATAATTTCGCGATATATTGTGCAGCCCTAATAAAAAAGTATAAAAACAGAGGAACAAACACTGCAGAAAGTACAATACAACTGACAGAACACCTGAGACCATAAAACCACACTGTGACAATGGCAATATATTTAGATTCTAGCCTCTTTTTAATCCCAGGTTTTTGAAAAGTATGATCATATTTCTGTTTACGTCTTGTTTCTTGATAATCCAGTCTGAAGTTGGTCTTTTCTCTAAAGTTCACCACAATAATCTAACCTTTAATAATCTGCGATGTCACATTTTGGCGACCTCGCTTCAGGCTTTAGCCCAAACCTTCAGAACAAGTAGTTTTATATTTAACCAACATTATAATTAGAAATAGAGTCGCCTAATTTTCATGTTTAATTGATCAATATATGGAGTAAATACTTTTCCTCTACATCAGGCTGTACTTTTTGTGCCAGTGGGTGCTGCAGCATATATTTGTATTTCAGTTTTCAGTGATTAACATTATTCCTTGTATTCTGGCAGCAACACAACATGAAGACAATTAAAGTCGTCACCAAATAATTCACTTTATGGAAGCTCAAGTGAGTAAAAATTGCTTCCTGCAGACTATTAATATAGACTAGAAGCACTGGTATATTATACAAACATCTGTAAATTGCTAAGAGTTGTATCTTAGTTTCCTGGTTTATTATATTTTAACTCACTTAAACATTGGGAGAGCTAAAAAAATATGAATGTATAGGTAGCCAGGCCCTTTATTAATTGGACTGAATGCCCAGAAAATGAATTCTGTCCAGCTCCAGCCTTGTCTAAGACGCTCAAGTCCAAGTCCGTTCTCCAGTATCAGTGTTTACAGGCCTCTTCAGACCCTCCTCCTCCTCCTTCTCCTCTTCATCTTCTTTCTCTCCCGAGCTCTTGGTTCATCTGCCTCATTAAACACTAAAGCCTCAGACAGTGCTGTGTTTAATGAGCTGTTGTTGGCTGGAGTCGCCACTCGACTGGAGCCTGACCTCTGACCCCTCCACGCTGCACAAAACCAATTATCCTCCTCTCATCTGCGCCCGTCTCCGATCATCAACCAGGTGTAGGGAATAACAAACCTTTTTTTTTTTTTCCAGCAGTTTTGAAAAATGCAGTGTGTTTTAAGTTTTTTATGAAGATTAAGTACACAGCAGAGTAAATAATCAATTAAAGGTGCTAGTTAATTAATTAAAAACATAATAATTTCATAGTCCTGTGCCAGTGGGCGGGGCTAATGCTGATCTCGACAAATCTGGCTGTGCAACATAGAAAAATGAAACACAGAACATGTCAGGAGAAGTAAAAAGTTATATTATGGCCCCGCCCTAAACCCAACAGGAAGTCGGCCATATTGGGGCAGAACCTGGGACCTACACAATTGTTCTTTTGATATCTTCTAGGGTTTTCATCCAAAAGGCTACAAATTCAGTCAAAATCACCTTGAAAAATGTGCGGTCAAACGTTATCAGTAAGATTTTTGATAAAACATCGGGCGTGGCTGTGGAGAGCCAACAACAAAGCGGCCATTTTGAAAAGTTTAAAGAAGTGTGTGGGCTGAAACGATGTCCTCAGTAAACATTACATTCTGCAGGTAAACTATGTCGACCAGAGGTTAGTCTCCTGTTTATTATATTTTAAACTCTAACTTGTGTGAGCTAGTGGCCGCTCCGAGGTACTGCAGCGGAAACATCCCAAGAATTTTTCCCACTGAGTGCGATGTAAAAAGAAACGCCTGGTGCTCGGCTGTCAGGGCAACTACAGCTGAGAAAATGGTCGGATTTTGTAGTATTTATTATCTATTTTCATAACATGGACTTTTCTCCATTAAAAATCCTTAATTTGTCTAAAAAAATAACTTGTTGGTGGTTCGTGACGTCACGGCTCTAGCTCACCTTTCGTCAAAACAGATCACACAGTACGAGAAACAACAGTGGTCATGACATCAGTCTCTATCCAGGTCTGTAATACATCTGTGAGTGTAACCAATCAGGTGTTAGCTCCGCCTACTGACTTTGATGGCGGTTAAAGTTAATTCGTGATGCACTGCAGCACAGGACTGTAAAATAATAAATTAAAGTGTGAAATAATTATATGTTGTTTTACATAAAATTTATGTTTTTTTGTTAAATAAATTAGGGATCTCCAAACAGTAGCTCGGGAGCTAACAGTAGCTCTGCAAAGGTTTTATGAACTCTGCATAAGCTTCATTGGTCAAATTTAATTTATCACATGACTACAGGCAAACCAACTGTGCACACTATCCAATCAAACTCACAGGTGCCTCCGTTATGCACAGAATTATTTTAATATTAGTTGATAGAGTTTTGTTTCAAAGTAATGTAAAGTGTGAGTGGTGGACAGCAACATTTTATAAATGTTCAAGGAAAACAAAATGGGGCGATGGTGGCGCAGTGGGTTAAGCATTCGAGCCTTGGGCAAGACACTTCACCCACCTTGCCTGTGTGAATGTGTCAGTGTGGCTGTGTTTGGTGGTCGGAGGGGCCGTTGGCGCAGAATGGCAGCCACACTTCCGTCAGTCTGCCCCAAGGCAGCTGTGGCTACAGAAGTAGCTCACCACCACCTGAGTGTGACTGAGGAGTGAATGAAATAATGGACCAAATTGTAAGGCGCTTTGAGAAACTTGTCAAGCTTGAAAAGCGCAATATAAATCCAATCCATTATTATTATTATTAAAATGAATTTTCTTTGAGTGTAAAGTGTCAGCTCTGTGAGTAACTGGCCACTGTCCAGGGTGTACCCCTCCTAAGGCCCATAGTTACTGGGATAGGCTCCAGGACCTGTGACCCTTAATGAGAAAGAAGATGAATGATTAAATGTTACAAAGCACGAGTAGTTCTCTGTCATTTTCATTTAATAAAAGTAGTTCTCAGGGGAAAAAAGTTTGGAGACTCTTGAATTAAATAATGTTACATTTAATTAACGATTTAATTGTGTATTTATTGATTTTATTTTGGCACTTTTTGTCCTCCGTAGCAGCAAACCAGGGCCATCAAACCACCCAAACCAGATAATTTCAATTTAAAAACATTTTCCATATTTTGAAAAGTAAAAACCCATCTCTCTGAGCAAGGAAGGACACACGTTACTGTTTTTTATTATTTGTGTTTGTTGAGGCACTTTGGTGTTAGAGGAGAATTTCAGGGATTAACTCGGAGCACTTGGATGGGTCTGGACCCTTTCCATTCACAACCATTTCCTGTCACACAAACTGTTACCATTCATAACATGCTGCAGGTGTTTAATCTGCATTCATTTGTTTTGCCTTCTTCTGGAAACTCATCTTAGGTCATGTTAAATAAATTTCAACTGAATTTATTTCAAGAAAGTAACAGTGTTTGGCGGTGTTCGGAGATGCCATAGCCGCAAAATGGCAGCCACGCCTCCATCCGTCTGCCCCAGGACAGCTGCGGGTACAGAAATAGCTCACCGCCACTGATTCTGACTGAGGAGAGAAAGAATAATGCACCAATCTGTATGAGACCAATGCATTATTATTCTTACTCCTGTTAGAAATCCTTTTGTGCAAGCGGCCAGCTTTTATCCTAAAGTTTTATGCAATGCTTTGTTTCCCGGTTGGTTGTGAGTCTATCTAATGTCATTCAGAGTTAGTTTATTCTGCATTCATTTCTTCCTCCTTCTAAAAATCCAACTCTAATCAGCAGAGACCAGACTATCTTCCTGAATAGCCCAGAAAATAAACTCTAAAATGGTTTTCCCAGTCTCCTATTGTCTCCCACTGTCTCGGTATGAAGCCATTGTCAGTTCTCATCTCCTCATCTCGTCCCCTGACAGTATTTCTCTCTGCTTTATTTGCTCTGAGCACATTCCTCCTCCTCCGCTCCTCTGTGTTTCTGCTGAACGGCGGCGCAGTGGTAGAATGGGTCTAATATTAGGGACCACACACAGGGTTTTCACACAGACATTGGTCTAAAGGCACTTCATTATCTGTGTCCTCTTCTCCCTTAGGAAACACACACACAGACACAGATACAGAGATGATAATGCACTGAGGGAAGAGCTGCAGGCAGAAGAAATTATAGTGAGAGATGTGACTGACAGAGGCTCAAAGGTAATAACGACAACAATAAAGCTAATCTAATAAACGTCGGCTAAATGCGCTTATGCTGTTTTTACCTCTACAGACACTGCTGCTTCTCTTCTTCACCTCCTTTTGAGTTCACGTGAATAAAGTTTGGAGGATTTGAGCTCAGAAGAGGATCTCCGAGTGAACGGGGGAACGGACAAAATGGTTATTACAACATTCATGAGTGTTTTTAGAGCTGGAGAAGGGCAGCGCCTCAGTGTGCAGGGTAACACAATGCAACAAATGAAATGAATGCAACAAAACACAGCTCCAGGTTTGTTTCTGATGAGGAAACAACATCATAACATGGTAAAAAACTCAGTCCAGTCCTGTTTAGAATAATAGTTTCCAGGGGTGTAGCGGTACGTTTTTGCAACGTTGCGTAACAATTGGAATTGTCGATCTGATTCAAGGACAATATCGACTAATTCAGAACGATACGATTTGATTCAATCACAGTCGATACAGCAACTTTTGGGGGTTGGGGCTCAGGGTCAAAGAGGCCCAGAAATTGTCCTTCTTCTTATATTTTCTATTATAATGGGCCCCATGTGAAGCCTTCTTCCCTGGGCCCCAGCAAACCGTTAACTGTATCGTTACATCCCAATAGGTTCCCTTTAAAAGTCGATGTATCGCTCTAAATCATATAAGTTTATATGTTTTAATGCAGTTTAAATGCAGTTTAAATGCATATGGGACATTAAATAGACACACAAGTCATGTTTTGGTACATTTAGCATTTGCATCACTAAATCCAGTGTTATAGACACAGCTCCCCTAAGTGGCCATAGATTCATAAAAGCACGAGTTATCACAAGTTAAATCTGTTTGGTTTGTCGAGATAAAGACTTTCTTTTTTTATTATCTCGAGAAAACACTTGATGGTTTCTCAATATAACATGAACACTTGGACATCTGATCCATCATCTGACCTCTCGTGGCTTTGCTTTCGATGACAAACAGTAAAGTGCATCTGTTATAGTCACGTGTATCAATGCTATTTCACCTCTTGATAAATGTAATAAGAATATAATAAAGGCTTTAATTTATATACATATTTTTACGTATATACATTATTATATTTTTTTACAGTCACACTACGCCCTCTCTGACCACCACGAAACACACACTCACACAGTCAAACATAGGCAAGGTGAGTGAAGTGTCTTGCCCAAGGACACAACGGCAGTATGGTTTCTACACCGGACTCACTCTGATCATTTCAGCCTTAAACCGTCGTCACTATGTCAGCTCATTTATCTGTCTGTTAGCATCATGTTGCTAATAGCCGTGCTAATTAGCTATTTTATGCTTATACCATTCCCCATTGTTGCCAGCAGGGGGCGACAGACACCTAATCCAAGCGTTTTCTGCAAAGTCAAAGTAACAGCTCCCCAAAAGAAGATGTTTTCCACACATATGCATTATTTTAACTTAAAAAACATGAAATACTAATGCAAAGATGTTCAAACTTATGTAAAAAAGCCTGAATAAAACATAATACAGGACTTTTAATCAACATTTATCTGCCTTGGCACGAGCTCATGCTATGGATGAATTGTTTGAATCGTCCAGGGATTAATTTGTAAATCAAACGATGCCGGAACAAAAATTGCGCTTTGACACCGGAGTCCACAAAGCCAACACTGTTCCCGGAACGTACACAAAACACAATGCTCAGGCGCACACACATCCCAAAATACCAAGCAACTGCTCATTTATACTCAATTTTAAATTATATTTTAACACATTATTATACATTATAGCCCGGGACATGGCACTGCACTCTATAGACACAAATTACAGCGCGGGGACAGTTTATGTTGAAGCGCATTATTGTGAAGGGCTCAAGTGGAAATGAAGGATGGCTTTTATGTTTAAAACATATGCATTTCTGTGTAATTACACCTCCAACCTTCAACACAGGTTTAGGACGTCAAAAGAGTCAAATGTAGTCAACACTTTGTTCTGAGTTGTGTCTGAGTCACCGGATCCAAGCAAACAGTTGCCGGATCGGACCACGTCAAAATAAGGGAGTTTCCGGATCCTGTTCCAGCAAGATCCGGCTCAAATTAAGCCCTGGAATCGTCACAAAACACTTTTAAAATATCTTTTTCTTCTATAATTCCAGGTCCACGTCACAGAAAAATGTTTGTTATGGAGCTATTGATGTGTAAAAGTAACATCATACACAACTGCAGTGTGAATATATAACAACAGAGACCTGGGAACATGCGGGAATGGTAAGAGAAGAGGTAAAAGATGGATTATTGGATTATAGAGAGACACTTTTCACTTTTCCAAAAGGGCTGCATTTTGCCCCGGACCAAATGTTAAAAATGTGACAAAAATGTACAAAATTCTCCCATAAAGAAACCATAAAACCCATCTCCACACATGTCCCTCCCTGTTCCCCTCCGCTGCTCAGATATCGTCGTCTCCGTCGCCGAGGGGCAGCCATTCCTCACACGTTCCCATGACAATGTAACATAGACCAGATTTTTTTTTTTCTTCCTTTTTTTCGTTTGAGCGCTGCCACCGTCGCAGTGATAAATGAGCGCGTTATTGGCCACTGTGTCCCTGGGAACACACACACAGGCGGATCACTTTACATGCTAATTAACCAGCGGCCCTCTGTACAAATAGGTGTTTAATGAGAGAGAGGTGTTACGGCAGAGAGAGAGGTCGCGGGGTCGAGGCCACTCTAAACGCTCCACGCTCAAATTATTTCACGTTTAACCTCTGGAGGCTCGGCGTAGTAACACTTGTGACATTTACACAGACGTACGGGGCAAACACGGCTCAGGACGGTTTAATCAGAGAGGAGGGCGGTCCCTGGGAGAGTTTAGACATTTCTACGTCATTTGTAAGTGCTCAGTTTTTTAAAGGGGCTGTATTCTGCAAAATTGACTTTTTCTGAGCTTTCTCTAATGTTCCTTCATCAAAAACAGTCCTGTGTTTTGTTGGAGTAATCCTGCACACCGCCGCCTCTCCCACCAAGGATAAATGTACAGCGGTGGATGAACTACTTCTGCGCTAAAACAAAAGTGCTGCTACTTTAAAATATTAAGTATAAATAAAAGTAAAATTGTTACTTCCAATCCATTCCAATCCACTTTATTTGTACAGCACATTTTACAAACAAAACAGTTTCCAAAGTGCTGCACATAGAACACTAAATAACAATAAATTACTCCATTCAGCTCCATCAGTCCCCATTAAATAATAAGAACCAGTAAAACCAAATAAAAGTAATACAATAAAATAACAATAAATAAATGCCAAGAATTAAATAATAAAAGCAAAACAATAAAAGACAACAGAGGACCACACAATTCACGTCGAGTTAAAAGCCAGAGAATAAAAATGAGTCTTAAGACGAGACTTAAAACATTCCACTGGACTTGTACTCCTCGGTAGATACTTTCACCCATTAACTGTAGGGTTGGCTTTTGTTCCCTGCTATGAGTGTTGCCTACTGCTGTTGTGTCCTTGGGCAAGACACCTCACCCACCTGTGCCTGCGTGAATGTGTGAGTGTGACTGTGAGTTTAGTGATTGCTAAATATCGCTCACCACTGAGTGTGACTGAGGAGAGGAGGAGTAAAGAACTGATGTGAAGCACTTTGAGAAGCCTCAGGCGCTGGGAAAGCACAATATAAGACTGATTTATTATTATTTATTATTATTACTGCTGCTGCTGCTGATATATATTGCTTCTTTTACTACCTTTTACCACTGAGGTAAAATACCTTTGCTTATATTCAGAAAAATAAAAAGTATGTTTTAGAAAATGTACTTAGTGACTTGAAATTAAAATCTTCAAATACACAGTGAAGTCATTAACCTGGAAAAAACCTGCTAATGTTATCTCAATCTGGAACGGCTCCTTTTGAAAACGTTTGCGAAGGGGCGGGACTTTCTGTAGAATACTGGAAGGGGATTGGATAAAGCGTCAGCTCCATAGCTAAACAACAAACTGCTATGACAAATACACAATCAAATGTTTTTGTAAATGAGCAGCAGACCTTACGTTTTTCCGCGTCGCCATGTTGTTAGCAAGTATCTCGTAAAGTGCTTGATGTGGTCAAACCTAAAACCCGCCCACTCACAGAAATACTGCCACAGCATTGGCCCGGCCACCACAGGTCTGGACCCTAACAAAGATGGATTTTGTAAACTTCACGGCAAACCGGCTTGGTGCGCAAGGTAATGAAGTCATAAATAAATGTCCTAAAACATTAGAAGTGTGAATGGACAGAAATTGCCTTGTTCATAAAAATGTTAAATAATAAATGCAAAGAAAGGATATTTACAACTGCTATAACGACAAAACCCTCAAGTCCATTAACATGAAGCACAAGAGACCCTGCTGTGATCCTGCCCCTCCTCTGTCCACACTTTATCACCAAAACATCTCATTCCTGGTTCTATCCTCCCTCGTCATCAGGGTTGCCAGATCTGACTGACAGTTCCCAGCCCAAACAGAACCGTTATACTTTAATCTATTTCCATCATTGTTTCAACTTTAGTTGACCTGCTGCTACCTTTGGAAGTTTGGACTGGATCTTCTATAGAGTTAGCGCTAGCGTTAGCTTAACAACAAATATCGCGCAATGGTCGCAGTAAAAACAACTAATAACTGTATGAAAAAGCACGTTCTAAAGAAAAAATAAAGAGGCTAATTTACCTGCCCAACAATAAAGATGCAAAAACGTGATCCGATTTGCAGCCTTCTCTGTCTCTCATCTGACGCCAGCGAGCAAAAGTCTGTCCGATGTTGACTCTTGTCTGCGATCTGGTGCGGTCCCTTTCACATTTTCTTTTTCTTGCCTCGTCCGACATTGTCTTCATCTTCTTGTGTCCTTCAGCCCTGACGAACTGGCGAAAATAACAACGCTAAAAGTAGCTTCATGGTTATACTGCACCTCAGGTATAAGAGCAGAAGGGAATGCTGTAAAGCGAGTCGTTCCCTGTCACGTGACTTTTCCTGAACAGCGGAGCGCTCCGAACGCAAAACTTCACAGCTGCACTAAATAACCAAAAGAATAAAGGAACACCAACACAAAGACGACCAAAGAGCCAACACTTCTAGCACTAACATGAAACATGAGCAGCCAAACAAATGAATCAATATGAAATTATGCAGACAGGCTTTTAATTACTGTATCACTGTCTTACCTCAGGCTCTCACGTAGGCCTAGGAACACACACACACACGACGAATGAGACGCGCGTTCATTTTCCATCAGCAAAGGTGAGTACGACTAAAACAAACACAAACTTAACACAGTGTCATTTAAATACTGTACGTTTGCTGCAGATATTTACACCGCTAACCGTTACCACTGTTCGTTTAACCGCACAAATCGGTTTTCTCTGATGAGATTCTGCAGAAACACAGCTCCTAACCTGAGTAAACAGTGGCTTCAGCCGAGGCTCAGTGGAGTAACGTTAAACCAGTGTGGGTTAGAGCGAAAACTCTGAATATGAGTGGGAGGAGACAGCAGTTTATTGAAACATGCTTTTCTACTTTCTACTTTTATTTTCTCCAGAATATCTTCTAAGAATCTCTGCTGCCTCCCGTCTTTATCATTCACAGCATCTGCATTATGTTTAGATGAAAAACATGTAAAAAAAAATGTAAAAAACCAGAAACAGTCATCAGTTTTATTGCTGTCGCTGCAGTGTACAGCTGTATCTTTAACCTCCTTCACACACCTGGCTTTACTGTGTCTTCCTCTAAATGATGACAAGTTCACAATAAAAACAAAGCTTTTTTGTTTTTCTCTGCTGTCTCTTCCAGTCGAGGTCGCACCGGTCTTGTTCTGGGTCACAGCTTGGTCTCTCGGTCGCCGCAAATTAATGTCATTACTTCTACCACTGCCTCGAAACTGAAATCTCATGCAGCTCTTTCTTATTTTATAAACCGAGACATTGTCCGCCGTCCATCACCTGTCACTGCACTGATGTAAAAAGACAAATGTGGGTCTGCAGCAGTGTTTTCCAGCCCAGTTCTCCAACGCTTTGGACTGAGAGATACAGAGAGGAGAGACGCTACTGTAACTCAATGAGGGATAAGGTTTCCTCTGCTGCTGTTTAATAATTCAGACAGAGCCACTCCACACGCTGGGTACAAATAACACAACATACATCTACGGTATACGGCAAACAAACAGCTGTGTGCAAAACATACAGAGCAGGGCTCAAATGCGCAGCTATTTTTATGTGACAAAGAAAAACAACCAGCGGAGAGTCTCCGAGCCTTCTGCAGAGACATTTTTTCTGAGACCAGTGCTCCCTTTGCAGCAAAAACACATTGCCGGTGTTAGCGTCAAAGTGGAGTCATTAATCCTGAACTACTAGCATAAACTTCTAATGCACTGTTTAAGAGAATATATCTATATCAGTCTGGGTGAAACTAGTGGTACTCAAGAGTCTTTAAGTCCCGATTTAGCAGTTGTACAAAGAGTTACGGAAAAAGTTAGAGTGTGGATGTTACGTCGGATGTCTGTGTTTTAGCTTTGGGGTCAGGTGTGTTGTGTGATAAAAGAGTTTCAGCGACAAAGGCAGGAAAGGTTTACAAGACAGAGGAGAGAGCAGGGATGAAGATGTTGAGGTCCTCTTTGTTCATGACGAGGATGGATAGGATCAGGAACGAGTCGATCAGAGGAACAGCTCATGTTTTTGGAGATAAAGTTTCCAGATTGAGATGGTTTGGACTAGGGCTGCACGATATGGAGAAAACATTCGATATTCCATAACTATGTTGAATGATATTATTGCGATATTTGAAAATAGAGCCTGCTTTTCGAACATAGTAAGTTAAATTCACTACATTTCACAAAAATGTAAGTTCCTGTATTTACAAGCGACAAAATCAAAACTTAACACAGACTAAACCAGGGCTAAGCTGTGACTAAATTAATTAAATTACCACTTAAACATTTTTATTTAGTCACAACACATGTTCTTTTAAGGCTCTGGTGGAAAATGATTCTTCAGTGTAAATCTCTGTCCATAGCAATATATTTAGATTCTTGCGATACAGATATTGCATTTGCTGATATTGCGATAACGATAATTTTGCGATGTATTGCGCAGCCCTAGTTTGGACCTGAACAGAGGAGGGACAGTGATTATATGGTACAAAGGTGCTGAGGTTAGAGCTGGAGGCCTAGAGGAAGACCACAGAGGACATAAAGTTAGTTGGCGTGAGAGAGGAGGATGCAGAGGAGAGGGTTAACTTCTACATGCCACAAAAAGTGAATTTAACATAAACACTGCATCATAAAAGCTTTAAAATTGGGTTGTGGGGGAATAAAATGATATGTATATTACTTTATTTGGTCTGTGCTGAATGGTTCAAGGCGGCCACTGCTGTTGTAGGCCCCCGAGACCGGTCTTGGTCTTAGTTTTGGCTGCAGTTTTACTCAGTCTTGGTTTTAGTCTCGAATCCAATTTTACTCACTCTTGTCTCAGTCTCAGATGTGACGGTTTCATAATTTTAAAGTTAATGATTTAATTTCAGCATCAGAATAACCAGGAAAATGATCTGTTCTCTGTTTGTTCATGGAGACTGTTGCATTCGAACACTTTTTAAAACTTTTCCCCCTTTACTTAGTGTTACTTCACAGCTTTTAGTCTTGACCTGAGCTCGGTTTGCCTTGGTTTTAGTCTCAACTCGGTCTCGGAAGCTTAAAAATCTCGATTTCGACTCGATCTCGAACCCCAAAAGTCTGTGCCTCGTCTTGGTCTTGGTTCACTCTGGTTTCAGATATTAAGATCTTGGCTACAACACTAGTGGCCAGATAAATGTTCAAATATCTCAATCACTGGATAAGTTTTCCTTTTTGTATTGAACTACTGAAATAATTACACGTGTTTACAAGAAAAGCACAAGATATTTTCTAATCTCTGTTCCTAAAGAGCAGCCTTGAACTTCGTAGCTTCTCTTTCAGTCTCTGTATTCAAATCACAAGACTCTCTACTCACAGTCTCTCGGTTCCTTTGGGGATGTTCTTGGGCACCGCTTTGATCCCGAGCCCGTGGCAGTCCACCACCGTCCCGAGACAGCTGCAGTGCGCGGGGCATCCCTGCGCGGACCTCCCCTGTCCCAGAACGACCAGGAACATCAGCACCAGCAGCGCTCCCCCTCTGCTCCACCACCACATCCTACTGTTATTATTATTATTATTCTGCCGTCCAAATGATACTTTAGGCTCAGTCAAGTTTATGCGAAGGCTCCCCTATAGCCTGGATACGAGAGGGGTGCATAAAGGAAGATTTTAGTCCTCGTCCCGGTCCGCTGTGTGTCTCCACAGAGCAGCAGCAGCGGCGTCTGTGGTCTCATTGACTCATTGTGCGGCGAATGGTGAGAGGAGCTGGTAGTATAAGGGGAAGGGGAGGAGGAGAGGAGGGGGGTGGTCCGTCTCGGGTCCATCAAAAGCAAATAACACGGTCCCGACTCCGCCCCCTGCACCCCTCCACAGCACACACAAACATACACAGGAGTGAGGGTTTGGTATCTGTGCGAGGAGACAATAACATGGAGCAGAGAAGTTTTTAAATTGAGTAAAGCGTCAGAAAACAGGGATTAAACCAGGACTGAACCTGGAGCTAATCTTGGACTAATGCTAAGAACTAAACCAGGGCTAAACTGAGGAAGAACATGGTGATGTACTCAGAAAAATGCTTCGCTAAGTTAAAACAAAACCAAAAGGAATTCGGGGCAAAACCGGGAGTAAACAAGGACTAATCCAGGTCCAAGCGAGGACTAAACCAGGACTAAAGAAGGCCTAAACAAGGACTAAACCAAGGCTAAACAAGGTCTAAACAAGGACTAAACCAGGACTAAAGAAGGCCTAAACAAGGACTAAACCAAGGCTAAACAAGGTCTAAACAAGGACTAAACCAGGGCAAAACCATGATGTAACAAGGACTAATCCGGGTCTAAACCAAGACTAAACCAGAAATAAACAAGGACTAAACCAGGACTAAATCAGGACTAAACAAGGCCTAAACAAGGACTAAACCAGGGCAAAACCAGGATGTAACAAGGACTAATCCGGGTCTAAACCAGGACTAAACCAGAAATAAACAAGGACTAAACCAGGACAAAACCAGAACTAAACAAGGACTAAATCAGGACTAAAGAAGGACTAAACAAGGACTAAACAAGGACTAAACCAGGACTAAACCAGGACTAAACAAGGACTAAACCAGGACTAAACCAGGACAAAACCAGGACTAAACAAGGTCTAAACAAGGACTAATCCGGGTCTAAACCAGAACTAAACCAGAACTAAACAAGGACTAACCCAGGACTAAAGCAGTAATAAAACTGACTCTAAATGAATCTAAATCTGGACTTGAACTGCCCAGACGCCTCCTGAGCACCACCAGAACAGGCCTGCGTATACCACCTGTGGCACCTGCACCACAATTTGAGAACCACTGATCCGAGCGATCAAACATTCATATCCTACTCTAGTGGCAGCTGTAGACTCAGATCCAGCTCTGCTACCAGTCTTCAGGGAACATACGGTCCTTACTGCATGTATGTAAGAGGAAATATCCCATCATGCACATATAAACGTCCTCTCGCAGTAAGTAAAGAGCTTTATTTATCATTAAACATAAAAAGTGTACAATGCCCGACCTGCCAGACAAACTCTTTTCCTATTCTAGACCTTCGTTTCTATGAGCGGAACAACTCTGTACTTATTTCTGAACAGGGACAGCAGCAGAAGCCATTTGTACAAAGAGTTGTGGAAAAAGTGAGTTTGTTTGAATGTGGTCGTTACGTCGGACGTCAGAGGGACTTTACTGTTGTTACTATGGAAACAAGGACGAAGATAAAGATCCCACAAGAACGAGGACTTCAGGAGAACCAACAGGTGACAAAGGAAAGCACTAAACGCCGTTACTCAGGTCAGAGGACTTATTAAATAAACTCTGTATAAGCCGACAGCCATCTTGATTAATTTTAATAGATTATCTTCTGCTTTTGTAAGATGCGTTGCAGATAAATGGCTGAGGAACCACACTCTATTGCTTTAAAAAAGAAAGTAGGAGAGTCATGCTATGGGACAACCTGACCTACATGTTTTTTAGTGAAAGGGGAAACCGGACCGCCCAGAAGAAACCTACGAAGAGGTTTACGATCAGCTCTGAACTTTATTAGTATCTTATGAGAATTTATAGAAATGTGTAAAGACAAGGTAGAACCTGCTGTTGGACTGGAACTGGACGGACGGAGAAAAGTACAGTGGACAAAATCAGTGCCATCCTCCACAAAACCTGTGAGCAACGGCAAATGGAAAGCTTTAAACAGAAAACTTAAATCCTCCTGGAGTTTCCGTGGTGGCAAAGAAGAGAAGGGAGTTATTGAGGAATCATTGTTCTCCCTCTGACGTGAAAACATCGCTTAAATGTCTTTTGTTCTAATGTAAACTTTGCTTAACAGCTAATGGAGAATCTGCATAAACCAACACATTTAGTTCAGATCTGACCGTAATAAGTTTTATTCACACTCTGTAGTCCTCTCTCGGCAGCACGTCCCAGAAACACTGAAGGACAGACGAGGACTCACTTCTTACACTGCGTCTTCAGTGTCCCTCTGAGGAGACACAGGCCTGAGGCGGGGACGAGATCAGAAGACTGGGAAATACAGGAGCGTAAGGAGAGGGGAGAGGAGGAGAGGAGGAGAGGAGAGGAGAGAGGAGGAGAGAGGAGAGGAGAGGAGAGAGGAGAGGAGGAGAGGAGGAGAGGAGGAGAGGAGGAGAGGAGAGGAGAGAGGAGAGGAGAGAGGAGAGGAGAGGAGAGGAGAGAGGAGGAGAGGAGAGGAGGAGAGGAGAGGAGAGAGGAGGAGAGGAGAGGAGAGAGGAGAGGAGAGGAGAGGAGAGAGGAGAGGAGAGGAGAGAGGAGAGGAGAGGAGAGGAGAGGAGAGGAGAGGAGAGGAGGAGAGGAGAGAGGAGAGAGGAGAGGAGAGAGGAGAGGAGAGGAGAGGAGAGGAGAGAGGAGAGGAGAGGAGAGGAGAGGAGAGAGGAGGAGAGGGGAGAGAGGAGAGGAGGAGAGGGGAGAGGAGGAGAGGGGAGAGAGGAGAGAGGAGAGAGGAGAGGACAGGAGAGGAGAGAGGAGAGGGGAGAGGAGAGGAGAGGAGAGGAGAGAGGAGGAGAGAGGAGAGGGAGAGGAGAGGAGAGGAGAGGAGAGAGGAGGAGAGGAGAGGAGGAGAGGAGAGAGGAGAGAGGAGAGGAGAGGAGAGAGGAGAGGAGAGGAGAGGAGAGGAGAGAGGAGAGGAGAGGAGAGGAGGAGAGGAGAGAGGAGAGAGGAGAGAGGAGAGGAGAGAGGAGAGGAGAGGAGAGGAGAGGAGAGAGGAGGAGAGGGGAGAGAGGAGAGGAGGAGAGGGGAGAGGAGGAGAGGGGAGAGAGGAGAGAGGAGAGAGGAGGAGGAGAGGAGAGAGGAGAGGGGAGAGGAGAGAGGAGAGGACAGGAGAGGAGGAGAGGAGAGGAGGAGAGGAGGAGAAGAGGAGGAGAGGAGAGAGGAGAGGAGGAGAGGAGAGAGGAGAGGAGAGGAGAGGAGGAGAGGAGGAGAAGAGGAGGAGAGGAGAGAGGAGAGGAGAGGGGAGAGGAGAGAGGAGAGGACAGGAGAGGAGAGAGGAGAGGAGAGGGGAGAGGAGAGGAGAGAGGAGAGCAGAGGAGAGAGGAGAGGGGAGAGGAGGAGAGGAGAGGAGGAGAGAGGAGGAGAGGAGAGAGGAGAGGGGAGAGGAGAGAGGAGAGGACAGGAGAGGAGAGGAGAGGAGAGGGGAGAGGAGGAGAGGAGAGGAGGAGAAGAGGAGGAGAGGAGAGAGGAGAGGAGAGGGGAGAGGAGAGAGGAGAGGACAGGAGAGGAGAGAGGAGAGGAGAGGGGAGAGGAGAGAGGAGAGGAGAGCAGAGGAGAGAGGAGAGGGGAGAGGAGAGAGGAGAGGAGGAGAGGAGAGGAGAGAGGAGAGGAGAGGAGAGGAGAGAGGAGGAGAGGAGAGGAGGAGAGGAGAGAGGAGAGAGGAGAGAGGAGAGGAGAGAGGAGAGAGGAGAGGAGAGGAGAGAGGAGAGAGGAGGAGAGGAGAGGGGAGAGAGGAGAGGAGGCGAGGAGAGAGGAGGAGAGAGGAGAGAGGAGAGGAGGAGAGGAGAGAGGAGAGGGGAGAGGAGGAGAGGAGAGGAGGAGAGAGGAGGAGAGGAGAGAGGAGAGGAGGAGAGGAGAGAGGAGAGGAGGAGAGGAGAGAGGAGAGGAGAGGAGAGAGGAGAGGACAGGAGAGAGGAGAGGAGGAGAGGAGAGGAGGAGAGGAGGAGAGGAGAGAGGAGAGGGGAGAGAGGAGAGGAGGAGAGGAGAGGAGGAGAGGAGGAGAGGAGAGAGGAGAGGGGAGAGGGGAGAGGGGAGAGAGGAGAGGAGGAGAGGAGAGAGGAGGAGAGAGGAGAGAGGAGAGGGGGAGAGGAGGAGAGGAGAGGAGGAGAGAGGAGGAGAGGAGAGAGGAGAGGAGGAGAGGAGAGAGGAGAGGAGGAGAGGAGAGAGGAGAGGAGAGAGGAGAGGACAGGAGAGAGGAGAGGAGAGGAGGAGAGGAGAGGAGGAGAGAGGAGAGAGGAGAGGAGAGGAGGAGAGAGGAGGAGAGGAGGAGAGAGGAGGAGAGGAGGAGAGAGGAGAGAGGAGAGGAGGAGAGGAGGAGAGAGGAGGAGAGGAGAGGAGGAGAGAGGAGGAGAGGAGAGGAGGAGAGAGGAGAGGAGGAGAGAGGAGGAGAGGAGAGAGGAGAGGAGAGAGGAGAGGAGAGGAGAGGAGGAGAGAGGAGGAGAGGAGAGGAGGAGAGGAGGAGAGAGGAGGAGAGGAGGAGGAGAGAGGAGGAGAGGAGAGGAGGAGAGAGGAGAGGAGGAGAGGAGGAGAGAGGAGGAGAGGAGAGGAGGAGAGAGGAGGAGAGGAGAGGAGGAGAGAGGAGAGGAGGAGAGAGGAGGAGAGGAGAGAGGAGAGGAGAGAGGAGAGGAGAGGAGAGGAGGAGAGAGGAGGAGAGGAGAGGAGGAGAGAGGAGAGGAGGAGAGAGGAGGAGAGGAGAGAGGAGAGGAGAGAGGAGAGGAGAGGAGAGGAGAGGGGAGGAGAGGAGGAGAGAGGAGAGGAGAGGGGAGAGGAGAGAGGAGAGAGAGGAGAGGAGAGGAGGAGAGGAGAGGAGAGAGGAGAGGGAGAGGAGGAGAGAGGAGGAGAGGAGAGAGGAGAGGAGGAGAGGAGAGAGGAGAGGAGAGAGGAGGAGAGAGGAGAGGAGAGGAGAGAGGAGAGAGGAGAGGAGAGGAGGAGAGGAGAGGAGAGAGGAGAGGGGAGAGGAGGAGAGAGGAGGAGAGAAGAGAGGAGAGGAGGAGAGGAGAGAGGAGAGAGGAGAGGAGAGGAGAGAGGAGGAGAGAGGAGGAGAGGAGAGAGGAGAGGAAGAGAGGAGAGGAGGAGAGGAGAGGAGAGAGGAGGAGAGGAGAGAGGAGGAGAGGAGAGGAGAGAGGAGAGGAGAGAGGAGAGGAGAGGGAGAGGAGAGAGGAGGAGAGGAGGAGAGAGGAGAGGAGAGAGGAGAGAGAAGAGGAGAGGAGAGGAGAGGAGGAGAGGAGAGAGGAGGAGAGGACAGAGGAGGAGAGAGGAGAGAGGAGGAGAGGAGAGAGGAGGAGAGGAGAGAGGAGAGAGGAGAGGAGAGGAGAGAGGAGGAGAGAGGAGGAGAGGAGAGAGGAGGAGAGAGGAGAGGAGGAGAGAGGAGAGGAGAGGAGGAGAGGACAGAGGAGGAGAGAGGAGAGAGGAGGAGAGGAGAGAGGAGGAGAGGAGAGAGGAGAGAGGAGAGGAGAGGAGAGAGAGAGGAGAGAGGAGGAGAGGAGAGAGGAGGAGAGAGGAGAGGAGAGGAGAGAGGAGAGGAGAGGAGGAGAGGAGGAGGAGGGAGAGTGTGAGCACTCTCCCTCTCTCCAGAGAAACCACTTAAGAAGAGCGTTGTCACAGTAACTGTAACCTTTATCTGTGACAGAAGATTTAACTCCAGGAGATTTGTCCAGAAATATTTTATTTATTTTTATTTTTTATTTATTTATTTAGCACACAATAAAAAATACAGTTGAGTATAAAACAGTATAAACAGCATATCTGCATGGGAGTGAAAGAAGCCTATATAGGCTTATAAAAAAAACACTCCCCAAAAAACTAAACAATTTATTAACTAAAAAAAATATAAATAAAAAATAAAAACACTAAAACAATCAGTCACAAGAAATAGTAGAACACATTAGATTATCCCAGTGTTTAAAGTTTAGGACGAGTCAAAGTAAATAACCTACCATCAGCCTATGTTTTAATCTTTTTCTATAAACAGACAATGAAATAGAAGAATCTACTACATCTACATCTATATGAGTTTAGCACCATGATCTTTGTTTGAAAATTGATCACGAGTGGTTTTATTTAAGGGAAGATGCAGATTTGCAGCCTGCCTGGTAGGATAATGGTGAAGTTGAGAATTGTAAAGAAAATATTTGACATAAGAAGGCCAGTTCAAATCATACAGTGTCAGAAGTCAGAAGAGTGTTTATATCAAAAATATTCAAGAGCTGTAATTTAAAGAACAGAGGTGCACTTGGTGCATCGGGTTTGGACAAAGTAGCGATTCTAACAAACTTTTTCTGAATAATTAGTAATATAACAAAAATAACTTCCTTTTAATAAACAGGAAGCCACACTTTAATACTACTGTATATAATATATTCTTCTTCAGGGTGGCTCCAAGCTGGAGATAAGGCGAGGAGCTCGGAGTAGAGCTGCTGCTCCTCCACATGAAGAGGAGCAGTGGTGGAATGTAATGAAGTAAAAATACTTAGTTATTTTGCTAAAGTACAGTTTTCATGTATCTGTACTTTAGTTGAGCAAATTTTACAAGAGGTACTTTTACATTTACTTCACTACTTATTTTATTTTTTTTTTACATTGTACATTGCAAGAATCTGTACTTTATACTCCACTACATTTATGAGTTGGTTTGAAGTACAACATATTTTGAGTTTTGGTTTAAAATCATGTTTTTGCCATGCCCTCACACACATTACATACAAATATATAGAAGATACTGTAAAATCTTTCAGCAAAATCCCTCACATTTAACACATTCATGAGCTGAGTTTGTGCAAAACACTTTTACTTTTTTACCCATAAGTACATTTGAAAGTAAGTACTTTTAACCTTTTACTTAAGTAGAATTTTGAAGGTGATACTTTTATGATTACTTTATCTGTACTTTTACTTCAGTAAAGAAATTGAGTACTTCTTCCATCACTGATGAGAGGAGTGAGCTGAGGTGGCTCGGGCATCACTGTTTTTTTGGAGGTCGGGGAACCTGGAGCACCCAGAGGAAACCTACACAGACACAAGGAGAACATGCAAACTCCACACTGGGAGTCAAACCCAGGACCTTCCTGCTGTGAGGTAAGAGTGCTAACCACTGTGCCACTGTGTCGCCCCATGTCCAGTTCCCAGCTGCCCCTCCCAAATGAAGGCGAGTGTCCTGCTAAATCATGTGCATAAGAAACCATGGCTGTAGTCGACCAAAGAAACTGTTAGTTCACCAAAAAAAAAAACGAAAAAAGTTATGAAGAAAGCTTTACTGATGCAAAGAGTTCACCTCACCGACTGATTAATCGACTGAGCGACCAGAGGCAGGCAGCCCTGGAAACAACCCTGTGTGGAAAGTGGTCGCAGTGAATTGTGGGTGATTTGTTGCGAGACGATGCCGCGGAGAGGAGCTTCAGAGAAGGTGGGGAACCATTTGGAACAGCGCTTGGCGAGGCGATGAAAACGTCGACCGAAGGATCCGGGCAAATGTGAAACACCTCATGTCTCTTGGCTGGAGGAAGTGTCCAGGGAGGGGGAAGTCTGCAGAACGATCAGAGGAGCTTGGAGCTTTAAAAGTCTAGTTGGTTTTTCAGGTTAGACCAATGCAACGAGACGTTCCTGTGGTCCACGAAACAGACTCTCTATGACCCAGTTCCTACTTCTACCACTAGAGGTCGACAGATAGATGAGTTTTTCTATGGCCAATGCCGATTTTTCAAAATTCAGAGCAGCCGATGGCCGATTCAACTTTTTTTTTCACCGATATGTGGGGCCGATTTTTCTTAATTTTATGAAAGAAATGAATTTAATATAGGCATTTGTTTTTTGCCTGGAAAATCCAGACTGATATGTCTCTGTATTATTCTACAGAGAAATATCAGTCTGGTCACCACGCCGTCCGCAGTGGTTTCCTCAAATCCCAACCGTACCGTGCATTTTGATTCGCTTATTTAAGTCACGTGTTCTTCGCGAGCAGCGTCCGCAACAACAACAATCAAGGTGGCGCACTGAGGAGCCGAGTTTGTTTCATTCAGCGGTAAATTCCATTTTAAATGACCAAAAACATATTGAGTCATTAAAACCACAGCAGCTTGCAGCACTAGAAGCCTTTATAAAAAAAAAAAAAAAAGTTTTCGCGTTGCTTACTTTCTTGTCGCTTTGTTAACGTCACGTCTGCCATTTTCTGATTGGCTAACTCCGCTGCCCGTTTGCTCCGCGCTAGAAATCGAATTGATTCTATAGCGACCAGACCCATCACTGGTACAGCGGTGAGTCTGGAATTTCCAGGCAAATTTGTTTTAGCAATGCTTATTAAAACATAAACAAATGTGAGAACAGTTAAAGATGAGGTTTTTGCCTCAGACTCTGTGCAGGGAGAGCTTAGGGAGAGCTACAAATCTGGATTTTTTTATTCTGAGGTTCAGTGTCAGAGAAATGAGCAAAATCTTTTCATTGCCGTTTTGAGCTTGTCACGCAGAGATAAAGCATTTTTGGATGTTTCCTATGAACTGCAGAGTAAGAGCCCAAACTGCTAGAAGAAGGTTTGGGCGGTGGGGTCCTTCAGTCACATGGCTGTCCAGACATGTGCCTGACCAAAACTTGGCATTTTTAGACATTATATTGTCTAAAAACTGCAAATCTCAGCCCAGTATATTGGTTGATCTCTATCTGCCACCACTACGAATGTTACTATTACTATTACTACAAGTAAAGCCAAAGTCAAGCATCGCAGCCCCTTAAATTTGCGAAAATTCCACACAGACCTAACCTGGCAAAACGTTTGTGAAGGGGCGGGACCTTCAGTAGAATACTTGGAGTTGATTGGATAAAGCCCCAGCTTCGTAGCTAAACAACAAACCGCTACGACAGTGAAACAACACAACAAAGACGTTGTTAGCAGCGCACCTTAAGGTTTTCCGCGTCGCCAGGTTGTTAACAGGTATCGCTAAAAGAGCTTGTTGTTGTCGGCAAACCTAAACCCCGCCCCCTCACAGCAGAACTGCCACACCATTGGTCCAGCCGCCACAGGTCTGGACCCAAACAGATCAGCGGGAGCAGGACTAAGATGGAGTTAATCAGTTTGTAAACCCACACCCCCAGGTATACAACTTCCCTCTATTCAATAACCATGCCATGTTTTTCTCCACATATTTCTATAAAAACAAAAAAACACTGACTGTTGGCTAAAAATGGTTTTAAAGTAATATTTTTATCATTTCAAACTCAATATCTTCTTGTCATACATGTATTTTTTAACCACTTCTACCAAAAAAAACTGCCTTGGCCGTTTCAGATTTATTTTTCTTTTATAACTTTTTTTTTACTGTACAAGAATATTTAGTCACATTTTTATGTCTTCGCGGCCCCCACTTTGGGAACCACTGATGTACAGAGTTGAACTAATGTGATTCAACTGCATGCTACATTTTTGTATTTTTTTTTCCCAGTGCACCTTTAATCTCATATTTACAGCTCTCTGAAAGCGCTCCTCTGTGTCGGTCCCTCTCTCTGACAGATCCATTCAAACTCAGATTGTCCACAGGCAGCGCTCCCTTTGTGCACATGAACTGGAGTGAATGAGTGAACGAGGTGAGTATAATCTGTAACAAAGGCGCAGATGAGAGGGTTAAGTGTTGGGGAGGGGGGGCCGTTGTTTACTGGAGAAGCGTCAGTACTGATCATGAACCTAGGAGACTGGCCTCCAGTCTTGAAAACATCACTGCTCTTTGTAAAAAATAAAGAAAGTAAGAAAGTAATGTCTCAATACTCTTTAAACTTTTACTTATTATCACTCATTATCGGTTGTGGGGGTCTCAGAAATGTATTTGTTTTTAACTTTTCCCCTTTATTTAGTGTTAGGTCACAAGGTTTGGTCTTGACCTGGTCTTGGTCTCGGTTCACTCTGGACTCGGACCTGGTCTTGGTCTCGATTAGCACAGTCTTCACTACAACACTAACAATAACTGTTGCTGGGGAGAAAAAAAACAACAACTTTGAAGTAATTTTTACATACAAAACCTTTTTACTTGTACTAATAGTTTTGTTGACTACTTCAGGGTTCATGCGCTTTTTTTTTTTTTACTAAGAATTTTCCATGACTTTTCCAAAACTTTTGACTAAATTTCCAAGACTTAAAAACTGACTTACACGTGTTTAAATAGTATTAAAAATGTCCCATGGTGCATTAGAAACAAACTTTTGCTGCAGTTTCATTTGTTAAATTTGAAAAAAAAAAAAAAAAAAAAAAAAAACACAAAAAAATAAAAAAAACACAAAAAAAATAAAAATAAATAAATAAATAAATAAAAAAAAAAAAAAAAAAAAAAACAATTTGGGCTTATATTATTCCACTAATTTTACTGAAGCCTAAACACCAGTGATTAAAACATAATTATGCTATATTAGATATAAACTAATCATCTGTGCTGTTTTAAAGCATTACCAAAGCAAAAAGAGCCAACAAAAAAATAAATAAATTGTTCAACTATTCTGACCAAAAAATAGATATAGGTCACTTTTTCCTGCAGTGGGAACAAGAAGAGGCGAAGAAGACAGAGTTTCTACTGAACACTTATATTTACTGTATTCTAACTGGGCAGGTTCAATGTTACTCAGACTATTTACATTTCCAAAACTTTACACCAAAATATAAATGACTGTACAACCCCTGCGACTTGTACTTGAATATTGACATTTTGAAGAAACATTAGTAACATTTTAGTTGAGCGCTGAGCATTTCGAGAACACTCCTGTGCACTACTGACCTCTGGTGGACGAACGCGAGCGTTGCTACACTTTTGGACTTTTTTTCTGCAAACGCTAAACCTTTAATTGTTCAGAAAAAGCTGTAAAAATGTATTTTTTCCCCCACAGCTGCTCATTCTTGGGGTAACTACAGTGAATCATTTGCAAAAAATTATAAAATATTTTCTGTTGTACCTTCAAAAATGCCAATACCAATAACCAACAAAAACATTTATATAAAAAAAAACTAAAATAAAATAGTTAGCGGCATGACTGGATATTTATTTATACCTTTAGACGCTAGAAGTTAAATGAAAAAAAGAAACCACCATTATATGAAACAACACATTTTAATCTAAAATGTTCTGTTCACATTGAATCTACTGTTATTTACATCAAAATACAAAAACAAGCACAAAATACAAAAGAGAGGAACAAGTCACAGACCAGCGGGAGGCAAAGTGTAATGAAATTATCGAGTTAACTCAGTACCTGAACATTTATAAAAAATAAAAATGCTCAAGAATTCACTTTTGTAACACGATAAAAGAAAAACAGGAATAGTGTTTCATGAAAACATCAGAGCAAGACCAGTCTCCTCAACAAATCAAACAGAAAAAGAACATTTAAAAAAGAAACGTATGTAATCTGGCTCATGTTGTTTTAAGACAGTAGTTCAATTCATGGCAATCAATATTTACAAAGTGTAATAAAAAATACAGATTTGTAAAGACACTATGGGAGATTGAGTTAAATTAGATGCTCCCAATGAGATGATAAAAAAATATAATCAATTTCCAATATTAAAACCTCACCAAGCAAGCGCGCACGACCCTCGTAACAACTTCCACAACGCCTTCAAACCAGGACGCACCAGGAAAATCTCTCAAAAACTGGGAAAAGGTAACGCACCGCCTTCCTGGTGCGCCGCGTAAACACAGAGCAGGAAAACAGATGAGAAACGATGTCAGTGTATCACTAATTTAACATCGCGAAATCTGTATCGCAAGAAAAAAAATGTTTCGCAATGTTATTTAGAGATTTACACTGAAGAATTGTCGTTCTTTCGTCGCTTTTAATGAAACTGTGTTGAGACCAAGTAAAAATATGAAAAAGACTTACTGTGTCAAAAAGTGTATTCCCATTTTTACTGCAATATGCGACCGAGTTGACGCATATCACGGTTGCAGCCCTAGACGATATACAGCCAAAAGCTCCAAAGACGTTTCTATTTTGATAAACAGAGAACATGACAGTATTCATTCAGCACAACACCTGAGACAGTCCCCAAACAAAGTGCTCATTTCCACCAAAACAACATTCAAATATCCTTCTCCCAACTTTCTCTCATCAACAATTCACATCCCTGTCCGATTATCTTAAAATTTTAAGTAACATTTCACATTTGACATAAATAAGGTCATCAATATTGACCGAGTTCAATCCCAGTAACAAAAAAAATAGGTAACATACCGTACCGAAACCAGGAAAATCCCAAAATCTGTAATAAGGGACATATTCTGTACAACACATATAAATACTCTGAACTACAGCAGACAGAGGCGGGTGAAGATAGTGGTTATGGATTATTACAGCAGCTAAATAAAATATAAGTTATAAAAGCAAATGTGAAACAGAGAAACCAAACCAAGGTCAAGATGATGCATTTTTCTATCTACAGATGTTGAGTGTCCCTAACTGTGTAGAGAGATACTCAGCATACAGACATTTTATTGTTCATCCGTCCATCCATCCTTTAGAAAAATACTCGCCTCTATAGACAGAAATTATATATGTATTTAGTTAAATAGCTCTGTTTCCATTGATTCCTCACAGATATTTTTCACTTTTGGAGTAAAACGGGATCATACAAAAAGTTTAAGGCAATAAAAAGCTCTTTTTCTATGATTCTGTCCAAAAGAGCGTAACAGAGCTGCCTTCTGCTGCTCTCGTCACCTGTTTCTTTATGGCACCAGTAAAGTATTTAGTAGCAGCTCTCAAAATAACTGCAATTAGAGACTGTGTGGGGAACAATGTTTAAAAGTCCTGGTTTAGACCCAGTTAAGTCCTGGTTTGGACCCAGTTAAGTCCTGCTTTAGACCCAG
The DNA here is from genome assembly GCA_020698575.1 of Bostrychus sinensis. Taxonomy (NCBI): domain Eukaryota; kingdom Metazoa; phylum Chordata; class Actinopteri; order Gobiiformes; family Eleotridae; genus Bostrychus; species Bostrychus sinensis. The sequence goes on along the minus strand of CM036243.1, from coordinate 34,132,414 downwards.
TTAAGTCCTGGTTTAGACCCAGTTAAGTCCTGGTTTAGACCCAGTTAAGTCCTGGTTTAGACCAAGTTATGTCCTGGTTTAGACCCAGTTAAGTCCTGGTTTAGACCCAGTTAAGTCCTGGTTTGGACCCAGTTAAGTCCTGGTTTAGACCCAGTTATGTCCTGGTTTAGACCCAGTTAAGTCCTGGTTTGGACCCAGTTAAGTCCTGGTTTAGACCCAGTTAAGTCCTGGTTTAGACCCGGTTATGACCTGGTTTAGACCCAGTTAAGTCCTGGTTTAGACCCGGTTAAGTCCTGGTTTAGACCCAGTTAAGTCCTGGTTTAGACCCAGTTAAGTCCTGGTTTAAGTGACTTAAACTTTTACTTTCTCAAAAAGAGTCCAAATCCAAATATTGCTGGTCAAACTGTTATTGCAATGTTTACCCCAGGAGTCAAATATCGCTGACTTTTCTAATATTGTGCAGCGTTTCTATCCACAATCCAATAATCCAGATATTAGCTCTGGGCCTAGTCTCAAATATTTTACAGTTTATTCCCGAGTTTATAGTAACTGTTGCTTAAAAGTTAAAAAACTTAGTTAAAATCTAGTTTGTGAACAGTGGTTTGGTTTCTCTGTTTCAAACAAAGCGTCTGTATTTTAATCACAGTTAAAATGCTCTCACTAAGAAAACACAAAAAGACAATGATAAAAGCGTAATATTAAAGTAATACTGTCCGGTCCCAGAGAGGCGGGCTCACAGAGAGACGTCCTGAGGAGAGAAACACGACCGCGGCAACAGAGGAGAGTCCTGAAGTGAAACAAACACAATTATTCAAGAGAAAAGGTGCATTAAAACCAAAATAGAAAACTTTTGGCTTCTGTTTCTGTAATCACATAACACACATCTTTCTCAGTGGTTTTTTGGCTTGGTAGCATAGATGTGTTTATAATATTATACTCTTCACCACAACATGATATGAATAAACCTGACTCACCCTTGAAGTCTTTACAACTTTTTCCTTAAACTCTGGGTTCTTTACCACGAGTCCGGCCTTCCCCAAAACCTGCAGCGAGACGTTTTCTTTGCCCGTTTTTCCCTCCGCCCTCGCTGCTGCTTCTGGAGAAATGTGTCGGAGCCTTCTCTCGGACGTCAGCTGCTCACCTCGGGCTTTACGCTTGAAAAACAGAGAAACGTATTTGAAGATTTGTTTGGGGCAAAAGGACAAAAAGCTTAAGCGCTACCTTGATGAGTCCGCCGAAGGAGCGAGAGCGAGGGTGTTTCTTTGATCCCGGAGGAACTCGGGGACGCTCAGAGGTCGGTGTTCCTGAGGTCGTCTGTTTCTCCAACTGGAACGCAAAGAAGGTGAGGTTGTCTTTTTTGTACCCGTAGGGAAATTTGTCCTCTGAATTTGACCCATCCTCCACTGGCGCTGGGGCTAAACCTGTCAGGAGCAGTCGTGAGCGGTCTACTCTCAGCTCATGGCTGTTAGAAAATCAAAACTGTCCACATAATTATTAAACACAAACTGATTTTAGCGCAAATAATGTACCGTATTTTTCGGACTATAAGTCGCTGTTTTTTTCATAGTTTGGCCATGGGTGCGACTTATAATCCGGAGCGACTTATGTGTGAAAAATTACATGTGAAATGATATTATTATATCATTTCACATGTAATTTTCACACTAAACCGCAAGATGGCGCCATAGGCCTGTGTTGATAATTATATCATTTGACGATGAGTCTGACGTAAGCGACGTAGAAGAGGAAGTGGCGCATCGTCTACCTCCCGAGTTAAGGGAATTGTTTAAAAGTGACACCGAGGATGAAGATTTCATTGGATTTAGTGATTTGGAGTGAAACTGATAGTTTGGTAAACTTGTTAGCATGTTCTTTATGCTAGAGTTATCTGAATAACTCTTAATATGTTACGTCGTTACTGACATTACCAGGCATGTCTGTCATGTAACGTTAGTATTCCATACACTTATTCAGCCTGTTGTTCTCTATTTTATTTTTATTTTAAAATAAATAAATAAAGATGACATGTATGTTTTTGGTGTTGGATTTTATCAAATAAATTTCCCCCAAAATGCGACTTATACTCCAGTGCGACTTATATATGTTTTTTTCTTCTTAATTATGCATTTTTTGGCTGGTGCGACTTATACTCCGGAGCGACTTATAGTCCGAAAAATACGGTATGTCATGTAATCTTAATGTGGTAATTATGATTTAGTGTTACTATAATGTGTTAGAGCAGCCGTTCCCAAAGTCAGCAGTGTCATGGCCCTCCTTAAATTTACCAAAATCAAACGCGGACCCCCAACCATACAACTTCCCTCAATCCCAAATGTTATTATTTTCATGTTTTTCTCCATATATTGCTATAAAAAACATCACAAAAGACACTGACTATTGGCTAAAAAGTGTTTTAAAGTTATATTTTTAAACAAATGAAAAAAATGCTGCAATAACTCAAGGCAAAGGATCACTCAAGATTTTCGGGGCCAACTCAAAATCTCAAGTTTTCCACATTTTCACTTAATTTGATGTTCATACATCTAAAAACCTTCTCTAATTTTTAAGTTTTTCTCTCTATTATTATTTTTTTACTCATCTTACAGCCAACTTACAGTGTTCAGAAAAAGTTATTCTTTTGTTAAATGTAGTATATTTAGTTTTTATTATTATCAATAATACTTTTTCTGAACAGTGGAGTCAGTTGGCTGTAAGATGAGCTGGAAAAAATAAAGATAGTGAATAAAACTTAAAATTTCAAGTTTTTAGATGTATGAATGTTAAATTTGGTGAATAAAAAATACTAGTTGTTGAAAACTTGAGATTTTGAGTTGATCACCAAAACTCAAAAATCTTGAGGGATGCCTGGGGTTTTTGCAGCATTGTTTTTTTTTACAGTGCATTTCAAACTAAATTTTTCTTTTTATGTACTTAATATAGACAGCCTCTGGGGGCCCCCCTGCAGTGCCTTCACGGACCCCTCTTTGGGAACCACTGTGTTAGAGGAATGTAGAATCGGTGTGTACGAGTTTGACGAATACCTGGTAAATTGAAAATTGTGCGTGTATTCCGTAATGTACGAGGGGGAGCTTGGTACTTTGTATTTCGTTTTCTTGTAGTGTGGCTGGTTTCTTCCAGCAGGGACTAAGGATGGAAATTAGCATTGGCTATAATCCTGCATATTTACAGAGATATGTGACTTTTTCATGTTTCTGTTCTTAATGTGCATTGTCCCTTCAATAAATAATAAACAAATAAACAAACCTGGGACTCTTCTCCAGATCTTGAGCCAGGATCATGGTCAGGAGTCAGGAGAACCTGGCTGGAGGATTAGCCTGCTGTGCGTGTTTTAGGTTGATGGAGGAAACCACCCAGACTCAAGGAGAACATGCAAACTCCACACAGAAAGCCCCCTGCGCTGTTCGGGAACTGAACTGGCTGTGAGGTGAGTGCTAACCACTGTGCTACCATGGTAAAGACACAAAACTAAGAGGATATACCATAGGTGAACACCTTTTAGAGAATGGTAAAACTATGTAGTATTTGAATAAAATAATGTCTACATTGGTGGAGCTAAAGCTGGTCGTTACAGATTCTGATTAGACTCGGAGCTCTGGTTTCAGCACATTTTGTTCTGACGACCGAGAGACTGGGGATCGCACATTTAACGACTGCACCAGGGCTGTGTCCAAATTTCAATCCTCGGTCACTACAGAGCACTGCAGAGCTCAGGCTGGGAGAGTTTCAGAGGAGAACAGCAGGACCGAGACAGGTTTTTTTTAAACTGTATACAACACGTGAGAATAAAAACGCTTTTTTTGTGGTGTAATAATGAATAAGTTGTTAATAAATAAGCTGCAGTAATAGCTCTAATGTTAGCTGACCTTAGACTGTACAGATGAAAGCTTCCCCACAAAACGTTAAGGAAAAAAGAGCTACAATAATCTAGTCTGTTTTATTAACGTCACAATTCATGTTAAATAAAACACAGCCTGTACTTAAACACCACCCAGGTCTGACAGGGCTTTATTACAGAGGTTTACCATCAGCTGAGTATGGCAAACTTTTTTTTTTGTTTAACACATGCGCCAGAGCCACAGGATCAACGTCAAGAGTCGGCTTTAAAAATCAAACATGTCTGACTGACTGCGACTGAGGGTCTGGTCGAGCCAATTAGACTCTTTAAATCCTCACACACTCACTGATTTCGGGGCCGACGACTTCCTACAAATAGTGTTGACTGGTACGTACTTTATGCGGGCAACTTTCTACACAAGGAATAGAGGATTATGGGATTGCACAGACCTGCCGTACGAGTTTCTTCTTCTTGGCGGAGTCGGGCATGTTGTTGTTGACGTGTTTGAACAGCTCCTTCAGGGCGTCCTCTGTGTACTGCGAGGCCGGAGACGCACAGTGATCAGGAACGACGGGCCCCGCTGCCGTCCTCTTCAGAGGCAGCACTTTCCTCTGGACCGGGGAAGAGTTCAGGGACAGCAGCTCCAAGTCATCCTGAAAATAAAAGGGGGGGCAAAAGAAGGTTAAAGACTCGGAAAATAGAGGGAAAAGTAATCCATAACCTCACACTCGCACACCAGTCTGAACTTCTGCAGCCATTCACCTCCTGTCCTGTCCAACTAAAACAAGCGTGAATGAAAAAAACCCAGGGTTCCTGCAGGTATCAGCAAGGCTCATTTAATGCATTTTAATGCCACAAACATACAATCGAGGCAGCTTAAACTGTCAAAAGCACCAATAATATTGAAAGTCAATCTGTCCGATGTTTGGGTGATCTGGGAGCAGGAATAAGCCACGGAAATGGCAAATTATCATTTACCGTATTTTCCGCACTATAAGGCGCACCTAAAAGCCTTTAATTTTCTCAAAAACCGACAGTGCGCCTTATAATCCGATGCGCCTTATATATGGATCAATGTTGGTTAATTATGGCTACCGTATTCAGGGGGCGTCGCCGAAGTGACAGGTTTTAAAAGCAAAGCTGGCTCTACCTTCTGCTCAACCAGATGTCCCAAATCATATGTGAGTCCTAAAACCTAAGCAGTTGTCCTTTTGTTGTCCTAGTTGTCCCGAAAATGATATAAGCACAGACTCTGAAGCAGTTGCTGTCTTATAAAACATAAGAAGTACCGTTGCTAATTGTGTTAGCTCCTGTATGTAATGGCGAATCTCCGCAGGTGATGCGCAGATGCTCAATCTGTCAAATTATTTTAGCGACTGAATAGAGGAGAATCTAAGCTTTAAAATGAGGTATAACATGTCCATGTTCAGCAAATTTTAGCCATGGTTAGCTGTGTTCAAACCACTCTGTTGTAAAAATAACTTAGCATCGCAGAGCGGGGACAGACGGCAAAAAGACGACACGGTATGGGATGAATGAGATACAGCAGTGTGACTGTATAAACTATAGTTACCCCTATATAAGTACTCGTATCGGTACGTACTCAAATGGAAGTACTCGTACTCGTACCAGTTTGAAAAAAAAGTGGTATCTGTGCATCCCTAGTTTTCCACGAGGGAGTTGTAAGAACGCTGGTTTGTATTCTATTAATAAAGTTTGACTGAGTGACTTATCTGACTGTTTTATTGACATTCCCTTTAGCGCAGCGCCATCTAGTGGATGCGCCTTATAATGCAGTGCGCCCAATATATGAAAACAGTTTTAAAATAGGCCATTAATTGAAGGTGCGCCTTATAATCCGATGCGCCTTATAGTGCGGAAAATACGGTATACTGTATATACGGATTTATATGTAGGAATAAAACTAATGTCAGTGATTTTACTTAAAACTTAATGCATGTTGGAAAGTTTTGTAAAATCAATTTCATAACTTTTAATGCCCCGCGAAAACCCTGAAAAACACAACTCCAGCTCTATTTTTGAAGAGGGAACAACATTATAACATGGGAGAAAGCTCAGAAAAGTTAATTTTGCAGAATATATCTCCTCTAATGTTTCCTGTTGTACATTTTTGTTGTCCTTTTTTGCGTCTGTAAGGCGGCCTTCAGTTTTATGACAAGAGAAAAAGACCCGCACATCCACAAAAAACCTTACGATTGTGTGCTGGATCAAGACAGGTATAGCCAAAAAGTTATAAAAAGTAAATGCTTTTTAGCTCCAATTTTGTGACGAGTGACTCCTTCAGTTTTGTGCCTATGAATAAACATGATCATTTATTACTACCTTGCTCTGTAAAACGTTGGTCCCAGTGAAGTGTTGTCTGGCGTAATCTCTGAGATAACCAGGAGCCTACACAGGAGAAATATCAATTTAGAACATTTTATATTTTGATTTAATAAATACCCCGTCATGAATATGTTATCAGTGCTGACCCTGAAGAGTTTCTGAGAGTGTTTGATGAGGAAAGCCATGCTGCTGTTCAGTTTCTTCAGATTGTCTTTCAGATCATTCGCGTTCATCTGCAACAAGTTACAAAGCCGGGTTACTCGTCGGGACACGTTTAAAAACTCAAAACCTCGTCGTTATAAATGTGTAACGGCGGGTCTCACGTGTTTGGGCCAGAGCACATGCGGAGCGAACATCAGCGCCAGGTTGAAGGTGGACATCTTGTTCCGGTCCTGCTGCTTGGCCGTGTGGTACAGCAGGTCCAGCAGCAGCTTGAGCAGCGAGCGGTTCGTCTGGGGCAGCAGCAGAAACAGCAGCTGCAGCGACTCGATCTGACGCTCCTTATTCGGGACAGACGTCTTGTTCCCACGCTCGTCAAAAAGGGTCATGTCTATAACAAGAGAGGTATAAACTCATAGGATTATACTGCTATTATTTACGACGGCGAAGTCTTCAAATATTGCGATAAAAGTCGTAATTTTATGAGATTAAAGTATTTTTGAGAATAAAGGAGCCAAAAAAGTCATAATGCTACAAGAAAAAAAGAATAAAGTCATAATATTATGAGAATAAAGTTGAAATATTTAGAGAATGAAGTTAGCTGTCTGTGCTGCGGTCTCTTGTTCCGTCCTGGGGAGTTTTAAGCATTTTATGAGGTTATACTTTCATTTAGGCTTCACACACAGTAAAACACTGAGCCTTTTGGCCCAACATCACCATTATTAATAATTTAAGGTCTTTGAAGCAACTTTTTAAAAATTATGATTTTAATTTCAAAATATTACAACTTTATTCTCATAAGATTTCGACTTTATTCTTGTATAATTATGACTACTCTTTAAATCTTGCCCATATTTTTGTTTTTTCGCTGTGGCCCTAAAACGCAGTTGGAATTATTCACTCTGTGCGTTCCAGTTTAAAGTGATTCGTGAAGTTTTTTGGTGACATCTGGTGGGGACATGGTCGACTGCATTTACGGTCAGTTCTTGAAGAAATAAATCAGTTGAGAAGTTTGCTTGAAAAACAATAATGTACCAGGCATTTAAGTAAGATTTAATAAGAAATGTTTAAATGAGCTTAAGAGCTGCACACCATTAGTGCAGTGACATCCATTTACTCTCACATTCAGTCACTAGGGGTCACCAAATCCCAACACTTACATACAGTACATGCTCTGCAGTGGTGGAAGTACTCAATTACTTTACTTAGGTAAAAGTACAAATAAAGGTACTCAAAATTTCTGAAGTACTTACTTTTAAATGTAAAAAAGTAAAGGTATTTCGCACAGACTCAGCTCATGAATGAGTTAAATGTGAGGGATTTTGCTGATTCCAGATGAAATGAACAAACTGCTGCAGTAGAAGAGACTGAATCTGTCTCTGAGCTCTTCTGTCTTTATTATTCTGATTTTTCTAAAGCAGTACTACTTTACTGCATCCTTTATATTCAAGTACTGTGTGTCTACAATGAAGGAACAGCAAAAACACATGATTTTAAACCAAAACTCAAAATACTTTGAAATTCACACCAACCCAGAAATGTAGTGGAGTAAAAAGTACAGAAACTTGCTCTAAAATATACTGAAGTAAAAGTACCCCTTGGAAAATGTGCCCTAAGTAAAGTACAGATACATGAAAAGTGTACTAAGTAAAAGTGTAAAAGTACTTTTACTTTGTCACATTTTACCACTGATGCTTTGGATGAATGTAGGAAGCCAGATTATACTCACAGCAACACAGGGAGGATATACTCAGAGCTGATTACTGAACAGGAGTGCTAACCACTCTGCCACTGAGCTTCTTTTAATCAAGCCTAATTCACACTGCAGGTGTTTGCATGTGTAGTACGTCTCTGACACAGTATTCTTGAGTGTGCTGTTAGCCTGGTGAACTAAAGGCCTAAAGACTGTCTCCTGTGATTGTCTAATTATAGAGTGCAACAGTGCCCGCCCCCTCTGGTGTCTTAAGTAAATTTCCCATTCATATATTTCCATGTGCTTTTAGAAAAATCCTTATAAAGTTTAAAAGCTCGACAGAGGCTAATAGGCTCATTTTTCGAAAAGTCTATGGGAAAAATGAATGGAAATTTACATCGGGCACCAGAGGAGGGCGGGCACTGTTGCACTCCATTGTAATCTGGCCAAGTCAGCAAGGACACTTGTTCTCAATAGCCCTGATATGATGCTGTATTGTTTGCTAGTGGCATTCTGTTCACCAGTATCACATCGACAGAGTCCATGTGATACTGGTACTACTATGGTAAAGTACGTAATCCACAAGATGTTTTATTTTCCTACCTGCGATCTTGAGGTGAGCGTGGAAGTGTCTGTGCGTGAGCAGAGGCTCGGGCAGCTCTCCCAAGAAACTCTTGAGCAGCGAGGCCACGTCGTTGGGGTGGAAGTCCCCTGAGCTCCAGTCGATCTCCGCCCCACTGTTCAGCAGCTCTCTGAGGGCCTGCTGCCGGAGACAGTTCCCCGGGACTCGGAACAAACCCTCCACGTGAAGATCTGAGAGGAGAGGATACACAGGTGAGAATCTGAAAGGACGACGTGATATTCTAGCGACAAAATGACAAAAACTATTCATACACACAAATGACAAGTCATGACATTTATCAGTCAGTCCTGGCATTCCCTGCCCCCTGCCCTAAGACATTTCTTATCTTTCTAAGACTTACTACTTAAGATGTGAAAACTTTACTTTTTAGAAAAACATTTGATATTTTGAAGGGTCCTTTCACGCAGTATTTAGAAATTTTTGCACTGTAAAGCACAGGTCAGAAAAGTGCTATACAATTAAAGATTGTAGAGACTGTGGAGAGGAAACATCCTCAATCATCCCTTGAACAAAGCCTAAACAACCTGAGGAAAAATGAAAATAACCCCAGATTTCTTCTGCACTGTGTGGCACCGTCACCTGACAAAGCAGGCCCTTGCCTACTGGATACGTCTCCACTGAGTTTGAGTGATAAAAGATGAAAAAAATAATTTTTTCAGAAGAAAAATGACAAAAAACTCCACCAGGGGACACTGCCATTGAGAAAAACAGACCAGCTGCATATTTCTGGTGCTGCGGAGGCTGTGAAAAATGCTCTCATTCACTAAAACGGCAGTGAATTTGCCACAGAACATGCATGCAGTGGAAATTGCAGGTAAAATACAAAACAGTACGGCACCTTTCAACTCAGTTTGACAGACGGTGATAATAGTTGAGAATAATTAAACAAAAGAACAAGTCAACTGTGAGGCGCTTACTGCTTATATGCTATATTTTGTGTCATTACCACATTGATCACCAGATAAGAAAGTAAAACTGAGTCTACTCACTCTTGCTGAGGTACTCGATGAGCTGGTAGATCTGGGCCAGGCAAGTTTCGTTCAACTGAGTTCCAAAAAGAGCACTTTTATCTGCAAAAGACACAAAAAATATAAATCAGCAGCGCAACTGAGGTTTGAGACCCAGTCCAGACCGAGACCAAGGCAAACCAAGACCAGGTCCAGACCAAGCTCAGTGAACAAAGAATAAAAAAAAAAGTGTTTCAAATACATTAATGATTATTTTAATGATCCAATGCAACAGATTCCACAAACAGAGACAGATCATGTCCCTGTTTTTATTTTTTTTTATGAAAAAACTAATGACTTCAGACTCCAACATTATGAAGAACAGCATTTTCTCATAATGTTTGGTAAATAAAATCTCTGAGACCGCGACAAGTACGAGTAAAGTTGGATTCAAGACCGAGTAAAACTGCAGCCGAGACCATGACGAGACCAAGACCGGTGTTGGGCGCTAAAACACTAGCGGCAGCTGGAGCCTATCCCAGCAACTATGGGCCTTAAGCGGGGTACACCCACAACAGTGACCGTTAAGTTTCGGGCTGGGTACTGTTAAACGATACCTTTGTGATATTGTTATAAAAAAAATACATTTTTTATTCAATACCAAGTTTCAGTACCTAGTGGGGCCTTTAATGTTCCTTTGCATGAATCAAATAAATAACAGAATAAATCATACAAACTACCAGCTAAGAATTTTGCTCCGAAGGTTGGTCTTTTATTCAATCTTATTGTGTTTTATGATTGAAGAAGATGAATTAGCTCATCATGTCAGAAAAAGTATCACTCAGGTACCAGTATCAAAAACCAGTTATCATTTAAGAACTGATATCGAGCCCTAGTTAAGTAGGGCTGGGTACTGTGCAGGGCTGACCCAAACACAGACACAGACAAACCATTCACTCTCACATTCATTACCTATGGGCAACTTAGTTTCACCAATTTTCCTAACACATACACAGAGACAAAGGGACATGCACAGAGATCGTAGTCCACTGGCCCAGAGACCAAACTCAAACTTAGCGCTAACACCCAACATCTGTCTGCATTTAGAACTGGCTGAATTGTAAAATGCATATGTCCTTATAAAGTGACCCCTGACCTTTTCGTTTGAGGAAGTTAAAGGATCGGAAGAAGCCTCCGTTGGTTCCCGTCGGAGTTTTGGGACTGTCTTCTCCGAGCAGCAGTGAAAACTCGGCCCCGGGAAGGTCGATGAGGCGCGTGATGTTACTGAGCACCACCTCCAGGAAAACGTCCGGGCACTCGTGACGAAGCTTCTCCACAAAGAAGTCTGGGTTAAAGATGAGAGGGGCTCGACCCACGCCAGGGACCGTGGACGATTCTTCAGGATACATCACCATCGTGTTCACTGGACCTCTGACAGGAGACCACAAATACAGCCGCTAAGTAAGTATTTCTCAACAAATATATAAATTTTCTCCAGATGTCGATAGTACCAAGGAGTTTGTGTCTCTCGTAAAAACATTTTTCTCATAAAAAAACAAACTTAAATGAATGTAGGATTGTGAGGTTAGAGCTGCCAGTCATCACGTCGGAGGGACAGACAGATGTTTTGGGTGATAAAGTCAGATTTTCCAGACTGAGACGGGTTGAACGTGTACAGAGGTGGGATAGCAAATATATGGGTAGTAGAAGAATGAGGCTGAGGTTAAAGTTGCCAGACAGGAGGCCTAGAGCAGTGATTCTCAACTGGTGAGTCGGGACCCAAAGGTGGGTCGTGGAACCATTTTCAGTGGGTCGCGGGCCTTTGCCAAAAAGAAAAAAAAAAGGTACATTACTGTTACACCTAAGGTTGAAGTGAGTGCTGTTTATTTCTCCTCAAAGCACAATGTCTTTCAGTATTTACCTCTGAAAAGTTCATCAGAAGAAAAGTACATTTTGTTTACTGGAATCCTTTTGAATTGCACTTTTTTATTTCATGTATTTTGGTTTTAAAATAAACTGCATCTAAAAAAATGTAAAAGGGAATGTTTAGTCTCTAGCATTGCCTCTTGCTTGTTAAATCTGTTCTTTTTGTGTTGGCGTACTGTGATATTCTGACTTTGTTCTGTCTCAGGTTTAATACATTTGATCACTTGAAATATCTCTTTTATTTGGGTCACAGCTAGCCGTTTTAGGACGATCGTGGGTCCTGAAGCAAGACCAGTTGAGAACCACTGGCCTAGAGGAAGACCACAGAGGAGATTTATGGATGTAATGAAAGAGGAAATAAAGTTAGTTGAAGTGAAAGATGAGGATGCAGAAGAGAGGGTTAAAGATGGAGGCAGAGGATTTGCTGTGGACACCTTTGACAGTCGTGAGAAGATTATTATATATTTGCTAAATGTAAAGCAAGAAACCCTAGACTTACAGCGATAAAAATAAGAGTCCATCTTCTGTGTAAAGAAAAGTAAGCACTTAAGTGATGTTATGGCTCTCACAAAACACTTTTGTTTTTGCTCCCATTTTTCATCAGCTAAAGACTGTTTTCTACGTACACAAAAGGCCAATTTCTCTCAAATATTGTTCACAAATCTGTGGAAATCTGTGTTAGTGAGCACTTCTCCTTTGCTGAGATAATCCATCCAGCTCACAGGTGTGGTATATCAAGATGTTTATCAGACTGCATGAATATTGCACTAACAGGCCACTCTAAAATGTAGTTTGGATGAATTATCTCAGCAAAGGAGAAGTGCTCACTAACACAGATTTTGACAGATTTATGAATAATATTTGAGAGAAAGAGTCCTTTTGTTTACATAGGAAAAGTCTTAGATCTTAGAGTTCAGCTGATTAAAAATGGGAGAAAAACCAAAAGTGTTACATTTAAATTTTTGTTCAGTCTATTATTAATGTAAAAATCAGTTAATTTGCCAAAAACACTACTTTTGTGATTGAATGTCTCGGTCAAGTTAACTTTTTGAGTAATTTTGGAGGTCTAAATGCAGGGTATAAAAGACATTATATAACTTACAGTATAAGTTAGATGCACAATTTTGATTTACACTTAATATATTACTTATGCTGCACATATTACTTTTATCTAAAACCACTTAAAATTGACACTAACTAAGGTACCAGTCTTATTATGATTAACCATCATAAAAGCAATTTATGATTTTGTCTATACGGACACTTTAACACAAGCGTTGTAAATCATATTCAGGCATAACATCCACACATTATTTTATATTTCATAACTATTTTGCAGGCTAAACAATAATATATAACACTATTTTGTCTTTACAGTAATAGCATAGCAAACTGTCTTCTCCCTGGACACAACCACAATGTAAGTTATAACTAATCAAAGCTTTAACTGACTGTAAACGCAACTTAGTGATGAAAATCAGTTCAGATTCAAGCTAAAATGTATTAAAATATAAATACTACGGCAACAGTCACGCTTTATTTTTAAGAAAAATTGTGATTATGCAGCTAGCGTTCACGTCTGTTAGCTGCGGGATTTAAAAGGCTAACGTGCTAAAAGATTGCTATTTTCTGCAACTTATCGGTTAAACCCCGCGTCAGATTTGATCGTAATCAAAGTTAACATATACTTTACTGACGCTCGATGATTTTTTTCTGACATCTTACCTTTTATTGAGCGTGTTTTCGTTGACATCCTTCCCAGCTGCCATGTTCAGTTTGAATGCTCCGCTGTTGTGTCGCAGGCCCCGCCCACCTCAAACCCCATTGGTTGTTCGCCGAAAGAAGGCGGGGTCTTGTGTAAAGGCCGGGCTGTGATTGGTGGGTTTGAATCCAGTAGCTTTATGAAGAGGAAACCGTCTGTACACACGTTTCTGTCACATAAACAGGGACAAAAGAGGTATTTTATAACTGTATAATGTGATAAATAAACATATAGAGCATGTCAAAGTCTTAGGCAGTCTAAACTTATCGTCTGCATAGGTCCTATAAATTACATTAATGTGTTTTTTTCATCAAAAACACACACATTTTGCAAAGTAATGTCTTTACTGAGACTTTATTTATGAGAATAAAAAGGTGGAACAGAAAAAAAGCAGTGGTGTAATCTAACAAAGTAAATGTACTTAGTTACTTTACATGAGTACAATTTTCATGTATCTGTACTTGAGTAAATTTTACAAGGGGTCCTTTTACTTTTACTTTAGTACATTTTATGGCAAGTAGGCTATCTGTAAACCTATCTTTTTACTTCTCTACATTTCTGAGTTGAAGTATTTTGAGTATTGGTTTAAAATCGTGTTTTTGTCGTACCCTTGATTTAGACACAGTACTTAAAAATATAACAGTTGTAGTAAAGTAGTACTGCTTTAGAAACATCAGAATAATAAAGACAGAAGAGCTCAGATTCAGTCTCTTCTACTGCAGCAGTTTGTTCATTTCATCTGGAATCAGCAAAATCCCTCACATTTAACTCATTCATGAGTCGTCGAACTATAAAAGTGAGCACTTTTAAAGTTTTACTTAAATAGAAATTTGAATGTGATACTTTTACTTGAGTAATTTGCTCCTTTATTTGTACCTTTACTTAAGTAAAGTAATTGAAAAGTAAAAAGTATGAAATGAATTCTCTCAGTCTGTATTTTCCAACAGCAGCTCCAAACAACCATACTCCCACCCAGCACCAGGACGCCCACAAATATTTATTCTATTTTACACAGGAAATACTGACCTTACCTTGTTCTTATCGTCAATTTCTCTTTTTATAAGATCCACTGAGCACCAATGATAAAGTGGGACATTATCTCAGTAAGTGGGACAGGGGACAAATGCCTAAATTGTTGTGCAGAACAACCCAAAGTGGGTCACTCTAGAACAGTCAAATAGTGGGGCGGGGCGCAATGCGATGCCAGGGGGGCGCCTATGACCCCGGGAACAGGCTTTGCTTTTGCGGTGTAAAGTGTAATTGCACATCCACAAATATTAAATGAATATTAATTATGAATATTAAATATAATAGATAAAAATAGTGACATTAAAAAGGATACAATTTTAGGTATACTTATACAATTTTTATAGATAATGATCTTATTTATAGTCACCGCGGTGAGTGGGGGGCGCGAAATATTTTCTCTTTCCTTGGGAGGGCTTTGTAAAAAATAATTGAGAAGCGCTGCTCTAGACCCAGATTTTTAGACCCAAAAAACAGTGACACATTTTTTTCCACTTATCATTTGAACTCACCAAGTGACAAAAAGCTTCCACAATCCATGCAAGTTTCTGTCATTTTAATTCAAAGTACATGGCGCTTGGACATTTATTATGAAAGTATGAAAGACGTATGAAAAATAATGACATATTAAAGTAAATTTTGTGACAAAAGTCT